>CM035127.1:15726245-16106245 GCA_020205605.1 Panax ginseng
AACTGGCCGATGCTGAAGCCACCGAGGAAGAGCAGACCAACATACTGAAGTACTTAGAGAAGAAGGAAACTGAGTATATGCGCCTTCAGAGGCACAAAATGGGTGCTGAGGATTTTGAGCCTTTAACAATGATAGGAAAGGGTGCATTTGGGGAGGTACTCTCTCTCTCTCTCTATCCCGTCTCCCCCAAAATATCCGAATCAAAAAAGTTGGATGGTGTTTTAGGGAAGTAAAGGAGATAAGTTGTAAACGTCGTCTTTTGAAAAACTTCATTCTTTCTTTTTTCTCACACCTTTCTTCATAATTCTCTAACTAAATTATAAATTTAATAGTTAATTCCCTCACTAAATTACTCTCTTTCCATATCTATAATATGGGCCTGGAGGGCTATAGAAGTTCATATGAGACTATGGATAACGATAGTCAAAGTGCTATGCTGGAGGGAGAATTTGTTTAAATTTGATGTGAATTGTAAAAATTTAATCGTATATTTTTTCCAACTCATGCACTGTCTGCAATTTTGGTGCAAAAGGCCTGAATGACACCAGAATCTGTACTAGCTTCTTTGAGTTTAACAGGCTAACTGACATATTATATGGGATCAAATCAAGTTCTGTTTGTGCATAATATATATAATATATAAAGCTAACCTCTCACAGTCTCACTAGTTGGTGTCAGTTTTATTCATCCCCAGTTTTATATTGAACAAAATTTACCCCTTTTCAATCTATTTGCAAGAGCAATTCTTGTCTTCTCAAACCATGTCACCAGATCCCTTCGTAAACCAGCAATTGATATCGTTCCTTGTAATCATTCATCCTTACCAAATCCACCTTTTTAAAGGTGAATTCTAAAAGGTAATAAAACTCGAAACAATCTAGCTATCATCACATCTGTGATCATGATCTTGCTGTTCATTTTTGGGTGGAGTTCAAACATTTTGATTGCTCAAAAATGTTTATTTGAACCTGTGGAAATTTATCTTCTAATCATTAATCTGTTGTCCTCTTGGTTACATTGTTTCCACTTATATTCCTTATGAGAACCTCTTAATGAAATGATGGTTGATGATATGTACTAATGGTAATAATGAAGAAAACTCGAGTGTTTTTAGCATTTTGATATTTTATTGGTCAAATACAGTTTTGTTGTAAGAAAGTGAAATCTAGCTTAATTTACTGATGGTTCACAGGACTTGGATTGTTAGATGTACTGTTCCTTTTTTCTCAAGTTTCTTCACACTAGGATTTGGGTTGTACTAGTGAGACTTGATATGAGAAATTCAAAATCTTTATTTGGTTGAAACCTCATAATAGCAGAGATCGAGGAAGAAGGGGGGGAGAGTCTGCAGTTTTATTGATCCAACTCCTATGGCTGACTTTTGGTGTTCACTAAATGATACTCAATACATGATGGAACTGTTGCCTTTTCAGCAACAATGGGCATGGAGTTTGATGGAACTGATATGAAAAAACATATGACTAGAATAGCTTTCTCGTAATTATTTTGATTGCTTCAATAATAGGCAAAAATATTTAGTCCATAATATGTATGGGGATTAGCTATCTGCCACCTCTAGGTATGATTTAGTCATAAAGGGTTTGGAGCACTGCTGTATTGAGTTTACATTTCAAACTTGTGTACCTGTTATTTCTGATAAAGGGCAATATTTTTGTCAAGATGAAAACAAGTTTAACCATGATGTGTAAGGTTTGGACATTGGTTGCATAATTTTGTCCAAAAAAAAGAAAAAAAAGCCATTTGTTTAATAGTGCATTGCTTACTTATTGTTGCCTTTAATTTTCGTTTTTCTTCTTCTCTCACTATCTATGAAAATACATATATTAGCCTTTGTGGGCAACAATAATGGGTTTTCATTACCTTGCTGTTATATTAATCGATAATGTTACTAATTGTGAACAATAAACCATGCCCCCCATTTTTTTCTTTTGAGTTGCAGGTAAGAGTATGTAGAGAGAAGACAACTGGCCATGTGTATGCCATGAAAAAGCTCAAGAAGTCAGAAATGCTTCGACGAGGCCAGGTAGAACTTCATTTGGCTTGGCAGACTATTATATTGAAGGTTTTGGTCATTTTTCTTACTTATACTTTTGAGTTTCTTTAGGTTGAACATGTCAAAGCGGAAAGGAATCTACTTGCAGAGGTTGACAGCAATTGCATTGTGAAACTCTATTGTTCCTTCCAAGACGAAGAGTATCTTTATCTCATAATGGAATATCTTCCCGGTGGAGATATGATGACTTTACTTATGCGGAAGGACACGTTAACTGAGGACGAGGCCAGGTTTTATGTTGGAGAAACAGTTCTAGCTATTGAGTCCATCCATAAACATAATTATATTCATAGGTTGGTATAAACTTTTTGTTAATGTCTTTATTGTACTACTGAAAAGGTTCTTATATGGGCACCTATCATAAAGAAAGTCGTCTTTTGCTTTATTATAAAAATAATTCTGTACTGCATTTAAATGTTACAGGGATATCAAGCCTGACAATTTACTGCTTGATAGATATGGCCACATGAAACTGTCAGATTTTGGTTTATGTAAGCCATTGGATTGCAGTAATCTTCACGAGAAAGATTTTTCTGTAGGAAAAAACCTTAGTGGAGCTCTTCAAAGTGATGGGCGCCCTGCAGCTCCAAAACGTACTCAACAGGAGCAACTGCAGCATTGGCAGAGGAACAGGAGGATGCTTGTAAACTCTCTCCCATGACATGATGGACATTGCATTTTGTGTTATAGCTATTCATAATTGATCATATAATAAAAAATTGGAAAGTAGTCGGTTTCTTTATGCTTGTTCAGTTATATGCTCCACTCTCGATTTTTTGTGGTCAGAAGTCTTTAAGCATCAATTATTCAATGAGTCACATTTTATGTAATTTGGACATACTGAAGGTCTTCTGAATTACCAGAATTAGTTGCTAACTTTGTCAGACCATCGTTGCTGAATTTGACTATAAACAATTTAAAGGACCCATCTGGGGTCAAGCATTTTTTGAAGTTTATATGGCGGACGTGTTGTCTAAATTTTTTTCATGATGTAAATTAGGCTTATTCAACTGTTGGTACACCTGATTATATTGCACCTGAAGTTTTGCTCAAGAAAGGATATGGAATGGAATGCGATTGGTTTGTATTCTTAAAAATCCCAGTTTTCTTCAAACAGAAAAGTTTCATTTTTCCAAAGATGACATTTTGGATATGTTTATATTATCACAGGTGGTCTCTTGGCGCTATCATGTACGAAATGCTTGTGGGGTATCCACCTTTTTATTCAGATGAACCCATGTCTACTTGTAGAAAGGTAATACAAGTATTATAGTCAGTTTTCTGCATTTAAGCCATTGATTTGTGCTGAACCCAGTTTTTATGGCATGCTATCTCCATTTTATTATTTTTATTTTCAATTGCATTCTTGAAATGTGTGTTATTTATTATAATTTCTCTTTACCATAGTCCGCTTTTCTTGTTAAAAAAGTCGGTAAAGCTGAACATGGTTGAGTTGAAAGGGTATGGTCCTTACTCCTTGGCAATGCGCTTCATACTAGTATTCTTTCCGGTAAGGATTTAATTTAATTCATAGATTTTACTTTAACTAATTGTGTGTTGTTTTGAAAAAAGATGTACAAACTTGCAAAGTCAAAGTATTATGTCAACCTTTAGAAATTCTAATTCTTATCATTTTTTAGATTCCATGGATAACCACATTTTTGTCAGTGATCTAAAACAGATGTAGGTTGGCTTTAATAGTTCATTCCAGACTGTTAAACTGGTAGGTCTTGTAGGGATTTAGTTGCTTATGGGCACCACTATGTTAAGATTCATCATAAGAGTACTATCCTCTCTCTCTCTCTCTCTCTCTCTCTATATATATATATATATATATATATATATATATATAGGACGTATCTAAATCACTCTTCTTAAATAGCATTCTCTTTTAAATAGCACTACAGTATTAAAACTATGTAGTTTTGGAGATTCTTTTAAAATACAAAATAATATTAAAATAGAGTGGTATATATATAGAGGACAGATCTAAAACACTCTTCTTAAATAACACTCTCTTAAATAGCAATTTTTTTATTAAAACTATGTCGTTTTTGAGATTCTTTTAAAAAAACAAGTGGGGTCGTGGGTAACATTTTTGTAAATAAAAGGAAAGCAAGTGGGACCATTCTATTTTAATACTCCCTGGGACCCAGGATAAAAATCCTGGTGGACTTTTCACGCATATTAAGAAGATGAATGAAATGACAAAATTGTCCATAATAATGTCATTAAATATGGAGAGAGAATTAGAATAAAAAAAGTATGAGATATTTAATGCTACGTGTATAATAGGAAAATATGGGTAAAAGTTTAGTTATTAAAGGAAAATGGACATTTAACATGGGACTACCCAAAATAGTAATAAGGACTTTTATCGTGGGACGGAGGGAGTATTATTTTGTATTTTAAAAGAATCTTCAAAACAGCGTAGTTTTAATAAAGGATTGCTATTAAAACTCCGTTATATATATATATATATATATATATATATATATATATATATATATATATATATATATATAGTTGTTGTTTCCATGCCTCATCACTACATGGACGGTGGGATTTATCTCAAACTTTGACTACCCCGATGATTTATTAGGAGTAAGCGGAAATTCAAAATCAACAGTATTTTGTTAGATAGATACATAGTTGTTAAGGCGTCGCTTTAAAGCGGCTTCAAGCGCCCAAGCAAGAATAAGCAATCGGTCGGCGAACAATCGACTTGGTCGATGGTGGAAAGGCGAGCGACCAGAAAAAAAGGCATCGCCTGGGATGCCGTGGCGACGACTTCGACGACTAACAGGGAAATCGACCGACATGGTTCGACGAGTATGGATCTACCCAAAACTTAACTGGGTCGCGAGAATAGAGTCACGAACGACAGAGAGAATAGAGTGGCGAGTCGCGACAGAGACTGAGACAGAGAGCCGCGACCGACCAAGAGAGTCGATGAGCGATTGGCGTTCGAGAGAGCGGTCAATGGCGACTTTCGCTCGAGGATTCAAGCGATTCGGCGAGAATAACCTCATCGCGAACTCTCGCGACCTTCTTCTCTCTCATTTGGCCGACAATCGAACCTCTGCGGTCATGATCGCTCAAATCGCCGACTTCTTCTCATGAGTCTCTTTCGACTGTATCTATCTTTTTCTTCTTTGGTCTGCATCTCTAATCTCTATATATAATATAAATTTATATATGTATAAATTTATACATATAAAAAAAATATATATATATATAAATTTATATACGTATAAATTTATTTATATATATATAATAAAATAAATAAAAATAAAAATAAAAAATATTTTATTTAATATATATCATATATTAAAAAGAAATTAATATATATTTAAATAAACAACAAATAATATGTTTAAAATAATTAAATTTATATAAATTTCTATAGTTATTAATTAAATAATTATGATACAATAAAAATAAGATAAATAAAATAATATTATATACATATATTTAAATAAACAAAAATAATAAAAATAAAATAAATACTAAAAAATAATTTTAATGATAATGAAATAAATACATAAAAATAACTATGATATTGTCATTGCATAAATATTATATACACTTAACTATTAACTATATATAATATTTTAAATAAAATATAATATTTAATTAAATATGTATATTTTAATTTTAAAAAATAAATATATTTAATATATAGTATAGTTGCATGAAATAATTTGAAAATAAATACTATATACACTTAATTATTAATTTAATAATACACTATATATATTTATATATATAAATATATATATATATATATATATATATATATATTATATAACACTATCAATGGGATTTAAAAATATATTTAATGTTATTCCATAGTGTTATGTTTTTAGTTTTAATGTATTTGAAATTTTATTGCTAATATAGTTATGTAAAATAAATAATATATAAATTGTACATTGTAAACGACTTGTCGCCGTACGGACGCCATGGCGGTCGTCTTGTCGCCTAGGCGTCCAGGCAGTCGGCTACCGCCATGACTCGCCGTGGCGCCGTGACAACTATGGATAGATATATGTTGGTACGTGGAAGTTTGCTGATCCAGGATCACCACCCTTTGGCTCATATAGAATTGGCAGTTCCACCTGGTAGAGTGTCCTTTGGCAATATCTGGAGATTGTATAGGAGAAATTTGGGCCGAAAGGCATCAACTAAAATGTCCAAGGATACCTTGAATTTGTTTGAACTATAACTTGCATCTTAATCGCTCTCTCTATATGGGTGAGGCATGAAACATGCAGTTGAAATGTTACTTATCAACAAAAGAAAGAAAGATGGAAAAAACAACGAAAACTGCACATAATGTTCTATTGCCATCAAATTTTCATGGCACCCCCTTTGATCATCCAGTTCATGTTCTCTCTCACAATTTCAATTTGTTGTAATTAACTTATCTCTAAATTTGTCAATTTTGATGTGGTCCTCCTTATGCCTGTCAGTTTTTTTTCTTGGCCGCGTTTTGATTTGCTCCCATGAATGAAAAACCTCATCTTTTCTTATTGGTGCAGATAGTGAATTGGAGAACTCATTTGAAATTTCCAGAAGAGGCAAAGTTATCTCCAGAAGCAAAAGATCTTATCAGTAAACTTTTGTGTAATGTTGAAAGAAGGCTAGGAACGAAAGGCGCAGATGAAATAAAGGTATGGTGTCGTGTTTTCCATATAATATTTGGATGTTCTATCAAAAAAATTGCAAAGTGATGAATCACATGGTTTGGCCTCTTATTGTCAGGCTCACCCATGGTTCAATGGTATTGAATGGGACCAATTGTATCAATTGAAAGCTGCATTTATTCCGGAAGTTAATGATGAGTTGGATACTCAAAATTTTGAGAAGTTTGAGGAGGTGAAGCCTTCTTTCCATTTTCATAAATATTACTGCATCTGTTACTTGATTTCTCTTCTCATCCCTCTGTTATGTCAAAATTCTGATAAGTTTGAGGAGGTGAAGTTGTCTTTCCAAATATTATCTGTTGCGTAATTTTTCTTCTCATCCTTCTGTTATCTCATTCCAGGCTGACAATCAAATGTCCACTACAACAAAGCCAGGCCCATGGAGGAAGGTTGGTAAATTAAGTTTTTGCCAATGAATGCAGTTGCCTCCCATAATTATATAGTTAGTCGCAAGGCTTAAATTACCCGATGTGGGACTTTGTATCTCAGCCCGTTCCCTTACCCCCTCACATGTGGGTCAAACACTTGGACAATTTATATTGGGTGATGTGGAGCATGTGGGCCCCAAAGTATACATGTTGCTTAATTATTTCGAAAATGATAGTTGATCTGTATCGAAAATTATCTTTGTGAATAACTTTTTTACCCTTTCTTATGCTGCAGATGCTCTCATCTAAGGATGTCAACTTTATGGGTTACACATATAAGAACTTCGAAATTGTAAATGATCACGAAGTGCCTGGAATTGGTACTTACCTTCCTTTCATGCAAATATTGCATACATACGCTTTTTTGTTTACCATGTCAAAGTACAAATGATTATGTCATAATATTACATATATTGCATGGTTTTAATTGGTTTCATCCTTTAATAGACATTACAGCTTTATGAGACATAGTTGAAGTTCTGCAGTTATTTTGACCCTAGATATTTGGTGGTTGGTTCTAAACTTATATATTTCTTATTTATTTATTAAGCTGAATTGAAGAAGAAGAGCTCCAAACCTAAGAGGCCCACTGTGAAGTCCCTTTTCAGTAAGATCTCTCTCTGTCTGTGTTTGTGTGTCCCCCCCCCTTCTCCCTGCCAGGCTGCCTCAGTATCATTTAACTGTATCTTAACAGTTATATAATTAACTGTTGCTTCATAAAATGATGATTATACTTCCGAATAATATTTTCATAGCTGTGTTTATTAGTAATTGCATCATTAATGCTGCACCATTTTTACCTTGTTTTAGAACTAACATGAACAACTGTGGCCTAACCTACATATTCCAGGACATATCTCGACATCTCATTTATGTTGGGCATTTAGAAGTAAGGTTATGCTCTGTACATATATTAATATCCCTTGTGTTACATTTTACAGATGAAGAGTCGGATTCTGCTTCGTCCCAACCTGCTCCTGCTCATGCTCAAGGAAGCTTTCTCAGTCTTCTGCCTCCTAAACTAGAAGTCTCAAAGAAGGATGGAATTGTGTGAAGCTGAAACCTTATCCCTAATTTGTTCATAACTACACCGGATAGCCAGCCATAGTTAATCAACCAAACAGGACCAAGTTCTTGCCAACTGAACAAACAGCTTCAAATAGGTTCATTTGGGTAATAGAGAGTGAAAGTATGTAGGACGAGGTTTTGCAGGTCATTTGCCTGTCTTAATTCAAGTTATGTTTTGGTCTTTGTAAATTTGTTCTGTTCAGTTTCCCATAATTTATATGTAAGCTTTTGCTGTCCTGTCCTGTCCTGTCCAGCTGTGTAAACTGTGGATAATATCTCGTCTGCTATTCCTTGGGTTTGCAATTCATTTTTTCTCTCAATAGAATTACCATTTCTTCAGTGAGTTATTTATTATGTTCGATTCTTCTTCTCACAATATGTTATTATAAAATATTATAACCACATTTAATACTAAGAAAATAAAATGTAAAATAAACATACAAGTTGGGTAATTGTGGCCGTTCCATACTAATATTGATGATGAGTTTTTGATGGCTGATCTAATTGGTAAAGATGACTTATTTGAAATTGATTTGGAATTTGAAGGTTCCTTTTAAAATCAGGTTTTTCTTGTGTGGGTTGCTCTTTGTGGGCGTTGAATGGGGTCTAGATCTGGCAAAATATGGTTGTGGGTTGGTTTTAGTTTTCAAAATATGGTTAACCAACAATTTAAGAACTAAAATTATATTAATCATTTTTAATATGGATAATGTGGGTTGGAACTATATGGTTATGGTTAAAAATCATATTAACCATATTACTCATTTTAAGATGTTTTGACTTTTAAACAAAATTTTTAAAAATGAAATTAATATATACTATAGATAGAGAGACGGATATAAAGGGTGGAATTTAGGCTCCTTAAGTAATGCTATGAGATATACATAATCACATAATATTATTTTTTTTGGGTTTGGGTGAGGGTGAGAGTGGGGGGTAAGGGGGGTGTATACATAATTATATAATATTAATTTTTTTGGATGGGATGGGATGGGATGGGATGGGATGGGGTGGGGTGGGGTGGGAGTGGGTAAAATTTTATAAAATAAATTATAGTTTGAAATTTATTATATTTAAAATAATAATTTTGTTCTTACTAATACGTTTTGAGTAGTTTAACATTTGTGTTAATCAAATAAACATAAATTTCACAAATTGACTAGGAAAAAAGCAAAAATAAAATCAAATGAGATTGTTTGAACTCCATCAGTAGCTTCCCTGTTCAACCATAATCTTAGTTTGGTGGTGGTGGGGGTGGGGGTGGGGGGGGGGAACACAATAAATGAACCCGTTATAATTCAAAATCATTACACTGTAAAAAAATTCATGATAATCACACAAGCTAAAAGGAACATTCAAACCGAATGGAACTCCTAATTGAATATTATTTAATTACACAAGATTATTCAATCTTCCCCTAACTAATCTAAAATCAATGTGCTATGAAGCTATCCTGTAGCATACGGATGAAAATATATCACTGTTGTTGCGTATTAAGGGGTGGGGGTAAGTGTATACATAATCACATAATATTATTTTTTTGATGTAGGTGAGGGTGGGATGGGGATGGGGGTAGGTGATGGGGTGTATACATAATTACATAATATTTTTTTTGTGGAGATGGGGGTAGGGGTGAGTGGAGTAAGGGGTAGGTGGTGGGGTGGGGTGGAGTGGGAGTAAGGGTGTATACATAATCACATAATATTTTTTTTGGTGTTGGTGGGGGTGGGGTGGATGGAGTAGGGAGTAGGGAGTAGGGGGTAGGGGGTGGGGTGCGAGGTGATGGGGTAAGAGGTGTATATATAATCACATAATATTTTTTTTGTGGGTGTGGGGGTTGGGGTGGGGTGGGGTGGGGTGGGGTGGGGTGGGGTGGATGATTGAGCTTCTTAAATATATAAATATGGGTGGTGTAAGACCCCAAATTATTAATAAATGAAATTTATTTTTTTCTATTTATTATTTTGAAATAGTAAGGGTTGATTTGATTAATGTGGATAGTTATGGGTAAATTACGCAAATATTTGAATAAGCAAGTGGTTATAAAATATTCATTATTGTTTGAGAATATTACGTTTGGTGTAGTGGAATATTCAGATCTTGTGGGGAATATTCGTATTTACTGCTAGCCTTTCTTTTGTGGGCCCCATAACTAAAAAGCGATTGGATGAAGAAAACGACAAATATAAGTTGTTTATAAATAACTTACAGCGTAGTTATTCACAGTATTATCTTTGTTGGAATACCCGTGGTTAAAACACACTAATCTGGCGTTGTTGAGCAAGATGGCCTGATGTATTGCACCAATTATTGATTCTTAAGTAAGAAGGCACTACTCAATAATTGTTACGATGAATTCTTCGCTCGAAAGATTTTATTTTATTGATTCAATAATTCTTTGAATTGATATTTTATATTCTTTGTTGTTTGAATAATTGTCATTACACAAGATTTTCCATTATCGAAGCAATAATTCATATTATCTCAATAATATTATTAGATAACATTATTGGCAATGTCTAGAAAGTTCTGCTTAAGGAGAGGTTTGGTCACCTAATCAATTGCTTGCCAAGTAAGGAGAATTCTTATTGAAAGCCCCTCTTTCCTTAACTACACAGTTGTCAATATTGTGATTCTGTAATATTATTTGTGAATAATTAATTATTGATTCATATGATGAGAAAAATATTGATTTTATGTGGATATAGATGGAAAAAATTTTAATGTGACAATTGTTGAAAATTGAAATTTTATCTTTTTTGATAAAATAATTCATTTAAATATATATTATTATATTTTAATAATATAATAATGGTGATATTTTTACAACGAATGTGGGATATATGAGTATACTGAGGAGGAAGAGTATTTTTGTTGCAATAAATATTTAAAACATGTTAAACATGCTCTCATTGGACCCCATTTATTGGTGAAATTTGATTATAAATTCTAAAATCACCCGCTTTATGAATTTCGGTCAATTTCTGCTTTGGAATTTGGAAAACTTTCTTCCGCAAAGTTGTAGAGAATTGAATTTTCTATAAAAACTCGTGAGATTCAAATTTTCTGACAAAAGAGCAATTTATTGTGAATTATTGAAGTTTCGAAGCTACGAAATAATTGATTTTGGAAGTTTAAATTATTTTAAATTAGAAAACGTTTTTTATTACTTTTTCTAGAAGGTGGCATGTGGTTATTAGACTTTGAAATTAGATTTCAAGTGTGCGTAGAAGATTTATTATATATATTATTATTATATTAAATTTTCTGCTTTGGTGTTTTAAGTAATTTCCTATAAATAGGGTGCTTAGGTTAGAATTGAAGATTACACCGAGCTCAAGTTTTCTCTCTATATTATCGATCGCGTATTCTTGTGAGTATTTTGAGTATACTTTGAGTATTGCTATACTGGTGAAAGTTCAAGTCATAGCCTATATCCGGTGTTTCAACTAAAAGTACTGTCTTTCGAGGTAAGGGATATTATTTTATTCGAAAATGATATTATTTCTTCAATATCATTATGTTGAAATATTGGTCTGAAGTTTTTATCAAATTTGGAACTTTTGGTGTCTGAGAGTTCTTATTCACGTGTACTGACACTTATTCACGATATCTGATCTTATTCACGAATATTTAGCCTTATTCATCGAAAAATGAAATTTTTCTTTTCGTCCAAAATATCTATTGTGAATACTAGTTTTGATTGTATCCATGTTTTGATCATTCTTGAATTTTACACCACTATGATTATTTTTGAGGTATTTTTGGACGTGTATAAAACAAAGTACGAATCCTTAATCCTTGTCATTTTGTTTCACTGGATTCGTTTCTTAAAAAAAAAAATATATATTTTTCATCATCCTCAGTCTTAAATGATGATATTATTGAATATCTTTGGCCTATAGTGCAAAGATGATTGATTTCTGATGAATATCTTTGGCCCGTAGTGCAAAATGAATGATTTCGATGAATATCTTTGGCCCGTAGTGCAAAGATGAACAGTGTTTAGATGAACATGACCAATCGGTGAATGTCCTCGCTTTCGTAGTGCAAGGATGAATATATGATTCCGGATATATATTGATTGATGTTACGAGGGATAAAAATATTGATGATGGATATGTTAAATTCATAGATATTAGTAGATTTCATCCTCTACGTAACTCTTCTATGAATTAATATTTTCCGTCATTGAGTATTGATTTAAAACTTGTTGTCTATTGTATTCTATTAAATTTTTCCTCGTTGAAAACTAACGATAATTTGTTATGTATTATCTTAGTCATAATATTCTTTCTTGGGCTAGTTAGAGCTCACCCTTTTCCTTTTTGTTCCATTTTTCTTCTCGGGGAGGCGAGAATGTAATGGCGATGCAGTGGGGTATGGAATGATGGTTTTAGAGAGTTGTTTAGTAGTCCTCACTATTTTGTAAAATAATGTATCAATAATTATGATGAGGATTTATTTGTATGTGGATATTGTTTAGATGGCAATATCTCGTATTTAAACTCACAGATTTCTTTGTTGTAATAATAAAGTTGTAGTTGTTTACATGCACTGTATTGACAACTCGTAATGGGTGATGTATACCTATTTTGGGGTGTCACGGTTGGTATCGAGCTTAGGGATATGATCTCTGGCGGAGATCGGGAATAGAACTAGGAGGGAGAGACGAGTAAAAACCTTTCTTTGAAAGGTGTCCTACCTAAGCTTATTTGTTAGTTGGTTAGTATATAGGGATATTATGTGATATATTGATTTCCTTAATTAACCCTTGTTTTATGACGATGATTTGAGAATGTCGAATGAGAATATTAACAAGGGAGTAAATGAGGCCGTGGAGATGCCCGTGTCTTTACCAACGAGGAGAACGTCAACAACAGTGACAATGTACCTCCCGTGAACAACACCACCGAAAGCGGATGATGAACGAGGGGATGTTTAGAAGCTTTTTGCGATTCATGCAAAATCGATTTGAGGAGACTCGTGTTCAAAATACAGAGGAAATGATAGCAATTCACACGTGGTCACAACCAAGCGAGTTCAAAGAGTTGGGACCACCGAATTGCGGGGAAGCGGATCCGATTAAAGGCGAGACGTGGGTCAAGCAAATTACAAAGATATTCGATGTCTTGGGATGCACGAGGAATGAAAGTTCCATTCGCTACTTTTATGTTCCGTAATGAGGCGATTCTTCGGTGGGAATCATGAAGCGTACCCATCCAAATTTGACTCGGCATGTCGTGGGAGACGTTTGAAACATTTCAATGACAAGTACTTCCACGAAAGTATTCGGCTATATGAAGGAAGTGGAGTTTATTAGATCGAGCGAGAATAACATGACGGTGTCCTAAGACGAGGCGAAATTCATGGAGTTATCCAGGTTCACACCTCATTTGGTGGAGAATGAGGAACGATGACGCGGATGTTTCGAGAGGTTTAAAACCCGGCATACGTCGAAGATCTCATTTCTCATAAATTTTCTCTCTATTCGGATGTTGTCAGCAGGGCTCAATTGTTAGAAATGAGATAACGAATACGCTTCAACCGAGGGACCATAACCAGGATCATACATCAAGATAAGCGATCATCGAATAAAGATAACCAATGGAGAAAGAAGAATACGGATAAAGCGGTAACCACTCCGGTGGTAATCGTGGCCATGAAAATAGAAGAAGCGAGTCTGGGGAGATTTTAAAGAGAGAGATTCAACCATGACAATTCGAAGACGCCAATGCAAAGAAAGAATCGGTTCCAAGGGAGGAGAAAGACCACCGGTCGTATGTTACAAATCTGCGGAAAGAGGGACATATCACCAAACCGCCCACACAGTTCAAGGTATGCTATAATTGTGGAAAGGAAGGACATATCGCTCGAGATTGACGCAGATATCGAAACCCATCAAATGAATGGTGACTCAAAAGGATGTCCCGAAAAAGTCAAAGTCAATCGGTTCTCGAAGAGCGTTTGTCGTGACCTCCATTCAAAATCGAGGAACCCGAACGAATTTAGCATCAGGTTAGTTAATTATAAATTCTTGCGAAGTTTATATCTTACTAGATCCTGGGATTCTACCCATTCTTTATCTCTCTGTCATTGCGCCAACGTTTGAACTTGACTATGGAGAAATTAGACTTTGACCTATCTATGGAGACTCATTTAGGAGAAACTTTCATTACATCCGTTGTTTAGAAATCTTGCTTGATTCAGTTGGCACTATCACATTACACGTTAACCTTATTTCTATAGAGATACTTGCTTTTGATGTGATTTTAAGGTTAACTACTCATCATGCCGAAATTGATTACTTTAAATAAGGTTGTTAGTTTTCATATTTCTAAGCAACTCATTATTCAATTCAAGCAATCAAACCATTGTAGTCAAACATTTTCATATCAAGCCATGAAGTCATTCGTTTATTACGGATGTCAAGTTTTCTTAGTCCATGTTATGGATTTGAATAAAGACACGCCGATTTGAATAATATTCTGTTGTTATTGATTTTTCCGACGATTTCTGAAGAATTTCTTGCCTACTCCCAGAGCGTGATATTGAATTTGTATCGACTTTAAATCCGCACAAAAAACCCATTTCTAAAATTTCATATCGAATGGCTCTATTGAACTTCAGGAGTTAAAACCCAACTGTAGAAGTTGATACCCGAGCCTTTATTTGGTGACTTCCTTTGTGGAATGCACCGAAGTCAGACTCTCCGTAGGAGACACCATATTCGTGCGATAGTAAACTGATAGGTGTCATTATAATGTGCTATCCAAGGTTGGGATATGAGTCACAGTTGAGAACAACCTAAGTCGGTAATCGAAATATGTAGTTTTCTAGGCTTAGTTGGTTATTATCGAGATTCGTTGAAGGATATTCTCGAATCGCTATTCCATTAACGCAAATTGACTCGTAGAGATACAAAATTCGAATGGAGCAAAGAATGTGGGAAGAGCTTGAAGAACTCAAGAGAGACTCATTTCAAAGACATGTTACGACCATGCCATCCCGGAAAAGCGAGCGTGGTAGGTGACGTATTGAGTAGAAGATCGATATACAATCTGAGTCTGATATTGTCAAAAACTAATTTCAGATAATTTACAAATAATAGAGATGGAGATGAAAACTCTAGTACCCACGTGATGATATACGAGTATAATCGACTTTAATCGATAAAGTTAAAGTCGCTTCAAGCTACACACCGGAGTGATGAATTTGAAGAAGGAGGTGCGAAGTTGTTATTTCAAAAGCGAGAATCGGTGAGGTGAGAAAGCTCAAACCTTCGATTTATTAATCCATTTGAAATTCTCGATCGAATAGGAACTGTGGCCTATAGACTCGCTTTACCGCCAAGTATAACGCGTGTTCATAACGCTTTTCACGTGTCGATGTTACGTAAATATGTGGACGACCAACCACGTCCATTGAGTTAGAAACCGGACGAGATAATCAAGACTTAACGTCACGAGGTGGTACTGTCAAGATCTTGGATAGGAAAGAACATGTCCTATGTCTGGGGGTTATACCACAAGTTAAAGTTTTGTGGAGAAACCATGCTATTGAGGAAATGACCTGGGAGTTGGAAACGGAAATGAAAGCGAGGTATTCTCATCTTTTCGAAACACCAGGTACGTACATCAATTTCGAGGACGGAATTTCATAAGGAGGGGAGGTTGTAAGACCCCAAATTATTAATAAATGAAATTTATTTTCCTCTATTTATTATTTTGAAATAGTAAGGGTTGATTTGATTAATGTGGATAGTAATGAGTAAATTACGCAAATATTTCGAATAAGCAAGTGGTTATAAAATATTCATTATTGTAGGGGAATATTCGTTTGGTCGTAGAATATTCAATGACTTTGTCGGGAATATTCGCATGCACTCGGCGCGCAGCTTTTATGGGCCCCATAACGAAAAAAGCGATTGGATGAAGAAAACGACAAATATAAGTTGTTTATAAATAACGACGTAGTTATTCACTGATTATCTTGTTGGAATACCCGTGGTTAAAACACACTAATACGCGTTGTTGAGCGAAGAAGACACTCAGTATTGCACCAATTATTGATTCTTACGTGAGAAGGCACTACTCAATAATTGTTACAAAGAATTACTTGCTCGAGATTTTATTTTATTGATTCAATAATTGCGATTGATGATATTTTATATTCTTTGTTGTTTCATAATTGTCATTACACGATTTTCCATTATCGAAGCAATAATTCATATTATCTGAATAATATTATTAGATAACATTATTGGCAATGTCTAGAAAGTTCGCTTGCCTAAGGAGAGGTTTGGTCACCTAATCAAGCTGCCAGGAAGGAGAAATTCTTATTGGAAAGCCCTCTTCCTGGTGAACCGCACTCGTTGTCAATATTGTGATTCTCGTAATATTATTTGTGAATAATTAATTATTGATTCATATGATGAGAAAAATATTGATTTTATGTGGATATAGGTGGAGAAAATTTTTAATGTGACAATTGTTGAAAATTGAAATTTTATCTTTTTCGATAAAATAATTCATTTAATATATATATTATTATATTTTAATAATATAATAATAGTGATATTTTTGCAAACGAATGTGGGATATATGAGTATACGAGGAGGAAGAGTATTTTTGTTTCAATAAATGTTTAAAACATGTTAAACATGCTCTGTGGACCCCATTTATTGATCGAATTTGATTATAAATCTAAAATCACCCGTTTGGGATTTCGGTCAATTTATGTTTGGAATTTGGAAAAACTTTCTTACGCAAAGTTGTAGAGAATTGAATTTCCTATAAAAACACGCGAGATTCAAATTTTCTGACAAAAGGGATATTTATTGTGAATTATTGAAGTTCCGAAGCTACGAAATAATTGATTTTTGGAAGTTTAAATTATTTTAAATTAGAAAAATGTTTTTTTTATTACTTTTTCTAGAAGGTGGCATGTGGTTATTGAACTGATATCAGATTTCAAGTAAAAGTAGAAGATTTATTATATATATTATTATTATATTAAATTTTCTGCTTTGGTGTTCTAAGCAATTTTCTATAAATAGGGTCTTGGGTTAGAATTGAAGATTACACCGTAAATCAAGTTTTCTCTCTCTATATTATCGAGTTTATTCTTGTGAGTATTTTGAGTATACTTTGAGTATTGCTATACTATGAAAGTTCAAGTCATGCCTTATATCCTGTTTCATTTAAATCTGTCTTTTCGGTAAGGGATGTTATTTTATTCAAAATGATATTATTTCTTCAATATCATTATCTTTGAAATATTGGTATGAAGTTTTTATCAAATTTGGAACTTTTGGTGTCTGAGTTACTATTCACGATATCTAAGCCTATTCACGTATCTGATCTTATTCACGAATACGGCACTATTCATCGAAAAATAAAATTTTTTCTTTTCGTCCAAAATATCTATTGTGGATACTAGTTTTGATTGTATCCATGTTTTGATCATTCTTGAATTTTACACCACTATGATTATTTTTGAGGTATTTTTGGACGTGTATAAAACAAAGTACGAATCCTTAATCCTTGTCATTTTGTTTCACTGGATTCGTTTCTTAAAAATAAATAAATATATTTTTCATCATCCTCAGTCTTAAATGATGATATTATTGAATATCTTTGGCCTGTAGTGCAAAGATGATTGATTTCGATGAATATCTTTGGCCAGTAGTGCAAAGAGATGAATGATTTCGATGAATATCTTTGGCCGTAGTCAAAAAGATGAGCAGTGTTTAGATGAACATGACCAATCGGTGAATGTCCTTGGCTTTGTAGAGTGTAAATGATGAATATATGATTCGGATATATATTGATTAATGTTACAGGGGATAAAAATATTGATGATGGACTGTTAAATTCATAGATATTAGTAGATTTCATCCTCTACGTAACTCTTACATGAATTAATATTTTCACACGCAGTATTGATTTAAAACTTGTTGTCTATTGTATTCTATTAAATTTTTCCTCATTGAAGACTAACGATAATTTGTTACATATTATCTTAGTCATAATATTGTTTATCGGGCTAGTTGAGCTCACCATTTTCCTTTTGTTCCATTTTTTTCTCGGGAGGCGAGAATATAAATGAGTGCGAGTCGGGTATGGAATGATGGTTTTAGAGAGTTGGTTAGTAGTCCTCACCATTTTATAAAATAATGTATCAATAATTATGATGAGAATTTATTTGTATGTGGATATTGTTTAGATGGCAATATCTCAGATTTAAACTCACAGCTTTCTTGTTGTAATAATAAAGTTGTAGTTGTTTACATGCACTGTATTAACAACTCGTAATGGGTGATGTATACCTATTTTGGGGGTGTCACAGGTGGAAAAAACTTTTTATTTGGATTTGGAATAAAATATGGGTCGAAAAATAGTTAACCGGGTCGGAACTATATTTCTTTTTTAAAATGTGATTCCAAACTTTAACCAACCCAAATAAATAAATATAGTTAATCAACCCATTTGATTCCAGTTAATATGGGTTGACCCGACAGTTAACCAACTATATTGTCAGGTCTAATGGGGTCGAATCCTTCATGTCCTGTGTAATTTTCATATACTGTTAGGCTGTACAGCAGTGGGGAGTGGTTAGCATGAAGTTAATTTTGGTCAATTGACTAATACAGTATTGACACACAGGCGAGAGGTAATCTCTTTCTCTACGTGTCAACACTGTATTAGTTAATTGACTAACTTATCATGAAGTTAACTTCATGGTAACTGGATTCCCAGCAGTGGTAGTAGAATAATTCATGACTTGTGAGCCCTCGTAAACTCTTTTGTGATTGAAAAACTGAAGGTAGTTTCGGGGATCGATTTACTGGTTTAAAGGAGCATTTGGACATTGATCATGTTTGCTTACAAAATTATAAAATCAATAATTTGTAATATTTTTGGTACTTCGATAACGAGAATGTAACAAAAAATAATTCAGTAACTAAAATGAAAATTGACCCAAATACAATAATCAAAACATCAATTAACTCGATCCACGTCACATACCACAAAATTAATACATGTTAACCGTTAATTTACTTAGCACTTCCGTTCATTTTCTTGGACGAAATTATAAATAATAACCATTTTATAAACTTTTTTAAATATAAAAATATGTTTGTAACAAAAAAAACCGATAACCGTAATAAAAATCGACCTTAACTTGTGTCCAAAAAGTCAATTAACCCTCGATAAAAAGAATCGAAGTTAATTTAGAAACTTTACCTTTTATATTGGCTCCCACTTCTACAGCATATATAAGGTTTGCCCCCTTTCTCACTTTCCTCTTTGACTCCAAAAGCAGAGTCTCTTCCCTATTCTTTTCTCGCTTGCTTTCTTGGCTTCGTGTTTCTGAATTCTGACAAATCGGAAAATGCAGGTAATTAATTATCTGTCATACTTGCAAATTTATATATGCGTGCACATATATACATACATACATACATACATACACACACATATGGTTTGTATTTGATTACAATGCATTGATTTTCATCTGAAACTTCAACAATCTGACATCTGTATAGTATGAACAGCTATGAACAATTTCAGAAACCCTAAAACCTAAAAAATTGCATAATCTTCCAGAAAGTTTCAGGCTTTACGCCAAAACTCTCAACTCTCTCTCTCTCTCTCTCTCTCTCTCCTGTCTTCATTCTTTATTTAAGCTATGAGGCATATTAAGGCATAACCACTTGCGCCAAAAACTGACTTAAACCCTACACCTTTATATCCTTTAGAAAAAACCGAGGATCCATGTGAAGAAAGAAAAATTTTGTGGCTTTAGTGTGATTTTGTTAACTAAACTTTTGGTTGTATTTTGACGGAGTAGAAAAATCTGAGCTCAAGAATTTTCGGTTACCATTGGTTTCCCAACATTTTAATAGTAATCAAACATAGATTGGACTAGTTTTCTATTGATTAGAATGAAATAAAAAAAATTGACTAGAGGACTTCCTGCTTCGTGTCATCTTTTATTGGATTCAAGTCATTTATTACTTGGAATCCTGAAAGTGTAGTGTTATATGTCTGTCGTAGACAGTGGTTATAATTTCTTGATATTTAATAGCTTATAGAAAAAAGTGGTTTTATTATGTATAATTAGAAACCGAGGAAAAGCCTAAAAATGGTGAAGGAAACATAATATTAAATATAGGAACAGTATTCCTTCATCAATATAACCTTCAACTTAAAAAAAAGGCTTAAATATGATTTACTATCTTAAACTATAAGTTATATTCCATTTCGGTGATTCACCTTTCAATTTTGTTAATTAGATATTTGAACTATTAATTTTTTTCAATTTCTTTCAATTGAGCGTGCCACGTCAGAAATTGCTGACGTGACTGTCTGGGTGGGGCTTAACTAAGCTGATGTGTTTCAAAAAAATAATTTTTTATTTTGTGATTAAACATTTTTGATATATTTAAGGGCAAAATCGTCATATTAAAACTAAAGACCATTTGTCTATAACCACAGCCACCACTGCCACCACCTTCCTGGCGACCTCCTCCATAGCCACCACCACTTCCACCTCCACCATATCCACCTACACAGCGTCCACCGTGAAATTCACCGTCGCCGCCGCCACCTCTTCCACGAGACCGAGTCTCATTTCCAGTTTCACGATCAATAATGATTTGTACATCAACAACAAATTTCAATCGGATCTACTTGTCTATTGATTTTCCGTAGCAGGGGATGTGAACCGCTAGATTCCAACGAGAGTAACAAGGAAAAGGGGACCAGAACAACACTAAACTAATTCAATAAAAAATAAAGCAGTATGCATAAAGAATCAGCTCATAAACAACAAATTGATTAGACTGAACAGAGCAAAACTCTATTTTAAATCAATTTGAATTCCAACAGAGCATACCCACACCCCAAAACTGACATAGACACCAACTCAAACCGGAAATGAGGCACTAAAACCAGATCCAACGAGTGGGTGGGCCAATTTGGTGCTCGATAGAGGATGAAAAGTCAAGCATGGGTGGAGTAGCGGTGGAGATTCCGACGAGAACCATAATCGTTATAGAATCGGACCATCATAAAATAAAGGAGCCCAACAATATCTAATGTTTAGAATGAACAATAAGCGCTGATTTGATTAGATTGATAGTTGTGCCCTAGATCTAATTTAGGAAAGATGAGCAATAAGCTTAAATAAATCAGTTCCGAAAGAAAAAAGGAGACCAACATCGAAGCGTAGATCACCATCAGAAAGCCATCAAGATCCAAACTCCCAAACAATAATCCAAAAATATAGATGGCCGGACTGAACCAAAAACATAGGATTCGCAGACGAATCTTACTACTTACCTTTCTTTTCTTTTCTCGACTAGTACCATATTTTTTTTCCTTTAAAACACACACTCCCACTCCACTCCCCTTTTCAAGTTCCTTCACCTTCAGATCTCTCTCTCTTCTTTTCGCTTTGTTTAAAGGCCTCCTCTTCCTTACACAATTAAGTATTCAAGTTGATTTCCTCGAAACCCACTTTTTGAAGTTTCTTTTTGTCAGATTTTTCTGACCGGCGTGTCCTTGATTTTGTCTAGTTTTGAAGCTTTCCTTTGACGGGTTCTCTTTTTTTGTTGGTTCAGTCCGACCATCTGTATCCTTAGTCTAACCACAAAGCAATTAGATATGATCAGTTTGAGTTTTATTTTTGTATAAATTTAATTTAAGTTAATATAAAATGTTATATTACTCTTTTGTCCTTTAAAGTCAATAAAATAATTTAAGGATTAGCCTTCTTTTAACACATAAGCATTGTATTGCCACGTGGCCATGCCACGTTAGCAATTTCTGACGTGGCAGACCCAATAGAATGCAATTGGAAAAAATTAATAGTTTAATCATTTTATTGATAAAATTGAAAGGTGAATCACCGAAGTGGAATATGACTCATAGTTTAGGATAGTGATTCATATTTAAGTCTTTAAACAAAAATAAAACTCAAACTGATCAGATCTAATTGCTTTGTCCCCGTCAAAGGGAAGCTTCAAAACCAGACAAAATCAAGGACACGCCGGTCAGAAAAATCTGACAAAAAAGAAACTTCAAAAAGTGGGTTTCGAAGAAATCAACTTGAATACTTAATTGTGTAAGGAGGAGGAGGCCTTTAACCAAAGCGAAAAGAAGAGAGAGAGATCTGAAGGTGGAGGAACTTGAAAAGGGGAGTGGAGTGGGCGTGTTGGTTTTAAAGGAAAAAAAAAATCTGGTACTAGTCGAGAAAAGAAAAGAAAGGTAAGTAGCAAGATTCGTCTGCGAATCCTATGTTTTTGGTTCAGCCCGGCCATCTATATTTTTGGGATTATTGTTTGGGGGTTTGGATCTTGATGGCTTTCTGATGGTGATCTGCGTTTCGATGTTGGTCTCCTTGTTTCTTTTGGATCTGATTTATTTAAGCTTATTGCTCATCTTTCCTAAATTAGATCTGGGGTGCAGTTCTCAATCTAATCAAATCAACGCTTATTGTTCATTCTAAACATTAGATATTGTTGGGCTTCTTTATTTTATGATGGTCCAATTTTGCAGCGATTATGGTTCCCGTCGGAATCTCCACCACTGCTCCACCTATGCTTGATTTTTCATTCTCTGTCGAGCACCAAATTGGCCCACCCACTCGTTGGATCTGGTTTTGGTGCCTCGTTTCCGGTTTGAGTTGGTGTCTATGTCAGTTTTGGGGTGTGGGTATGCTTTGTTGGAATTCAAATTTATTTAAAATAGAGTTTTGCTCTGTTGAGTCTAATCAATTGGTTGTTTCTGAGCCGATTCTTTATGCATATTGCTTTATTTTTTATGGAATTAGTTTAGTGTTGTTCTGGTCCCCTCTTCCTTGTTATTCTCGTTGGAATTTAGCGGTTCACATCCCCTGCCACGGAAAATCAATGTAGATCTTATTGAATTTTGTTGTTGATGTACATATCATTATTGATCGTGAAACTGGAAATGAGACTCAGTCTTGTGGAAGAGGTGGTGGTGACGGCGGTGGATTTCGCGGTGGACGCTCTGTAGGTGGCTATGGAGGAGGTCGTCTGGAAGGTGGTGGTTGTGGTTATAGACAAATGGTCTTTAGTTTAATGTAACGATTTTGCCCTTAAATATATCAAAAATGTTTAATCATAAAATAAAAAATTATTTTTTTGAAACACATCGGCTTAGTTAAGCCCCACCCAGACAACCACATCAGCAATTTCTGACGTGGCATGCTTAATTGAATGAAATTGAAAAAAATTAATAGTTCAATCATCTAATCGACAAAATAGAAAGGTTAATCACCAAAGTGGAATATGACTTATAGTTTATGATAGTAAATCATATTTAAGCCTTGTTTAAATTTAGTTTAAGTTAATATAAAATGTTATATTACTCTTTTGTCCTTTAAAGTCAATAAAATAATTTAAAGATTACCCTTCTTTTAACACATAAGCATTGTATTGCCACGTGGCCATACCACGTCAGCAATTTCTGATGTGGCAGACACAATTGAATGCAACTGGAAAAAATTAATAGTTTAATCATCTAATTGACAAAATTGAAAGGTGAATCACCGAAGTGGAATATGACTCATAGTTTAGGATAGTGATTCATATTTAAGCCTAAAAAAACAATATCCCTGGGTATCAGCATTGCTATGTTTTTGGGCTGTTTTATGATGTTCTCAGGTTCTGCCTCTTTGACGTTTTCTTTAAGAAATGTATTTATACAAAGAATTTCATTTATTTTTGCTAGACATGCATCTACCACGACCATTCTGTTTTGGCACTTATTTTTGATACTTGATATAAGTTTAGATGTTGGAATATGGTATATTCGGTTGATATTGTGGTCTATTCTTTTTATTCATGTTAAGTTGATATATGTGTTTCGTGTATCTGTGCAGGCCAGTGACAGGTTTAATATTAACTCTCAGCTTGAGCATTTGCAAGCTAAATATGTGGGAACTGGGCATGCGGACATGAATAGATTGTTAGTGGGTCCTTTGTTCAAAAGAATAACAAATTGTTAAAACGTTGAACAAAATTTTATGTGATTATGATGAAAACTCCTTCCTCTTTTTTTGTGTGTTGGTTTTGTAGTGAGTGGGCGGTAAACATTCAACGAGACAGCTATGCATCTTATGTCGGTCATTATCCCATACTGTCATATTTTGCCATTGCTGAAAATGAGTCAATTGGAAGAGAACGCTACAACTTTATGCAGGTATGACTGATGTTAAGCTTATTTCTGTCACTCATGCAACTGTTAATGATTTTTATTAAAGGAGGATTTCATATGGTACCTTAGTACGTGCATTAAATTGTTCATTGAGTACTTTTTATGTAATTGTTATCTCTGCTTGTTGCCCACACATTGCAAATTGCACAATTGGGCCGTTTGATCTCTGAATCCTGTTGTAAACTTTAATAGTTGTATTAGTTCATATCTAGTATAGAGAAGGTCTTTCATGTCTTAACGTTTGTTGCCTTCATTTTGTACAATTAGTTTTACTTGGGATGGCAGGGAAGCGAAAGTAGAGATATCTATTCTTTTAGTTTAAGCAGAAATTAATCCCATTGGAGCATTATTATATTACACTCTTACTTATTTATCGACTAGTTTCATAAATGGTGGGAGAAAGTACCCTGTGGACAGAATAATTGAAACTGTTTTGGATACTTTTAAGTCTTTGACACAATAATATTATTGTTTAAGAAGTCGATGTTTGGATAGAAGTTAGGTAGCGCGTTGTAGGTAGATATAGAGATTCATAACTTCCATATGCTAGTGCCTCTCCCTTCCTCCTCTGGCCTTTGCTTGTAACCCTGTCTTCTTCAACCCCACCCCACCCCAGCACTCACAACATAATTTCCCTAGCTTAGCTCTCTCTCTCATGGCTATCAGCCTATCAACATACTGAACCTTCACTTACGGTTTTACACACCATTTGCAATCGCTTTTTTCATCTTCAGGATTATTTTATAGAAAGTAATATTGCATTGTAAAGAAAGTGATGCCCGAGCATCTTCAACGAGCTCACTAAATACATCTCAGGGTACTGATCTAACCAAACATATATCCAAATCTTTAACTTAAACAAGAAATATCCTAATCTTGACAAACAATTTTAATGTATGATAAAATGTTGCCAAAATAGACATGCCTACTACTAGGTGCATATAAAGACTGAACAAGTTGCTTGCAATTTGGATACTGCATCATTTTGCTAAGTTGAAAGTCACCGCTCTGTGACCAGTTTCGTACTGCGGTACTCCCTCTATTTAGAACCTCTGCCGGTTAGAGGATTTTGATGACATGCTGGTTGATAAAGACATCAATGAAATTTTAAATATTAATTTTGTAATTTATTTCAGTTAGTTGCATTTTAAGTTGCGGAAGTTCCTGCTCCAAGTGTAGAGAGTTTCAGACCTCTCTATGCAATAATTTCACCTCTTAGAAGACGCTGCATTCCTAACAATAAATGCTTTTACTGTTTGACATGTAAGAATATACATCAAGTTACTCGCCATTTAAGTATTGCAAGGCAAGCCTGATGGTTTAAGCAAGGGGTTCATGAGAAGGGCAAGTGTGAAACTTTTGTAAATCTTGTCATCCTGTTCTGTGTTGTTCATGAAGTGCATCAATGAGATATTCATCCATACGCCCTTCTGTTCTTTTGCAGAAAATGCTTTTGCCATGTGGGCTTCCACCAGAAAGAGAAGATGATTAAGAAAATGCAAAGAAGAATCTTCTGGATTCACCATGCCTGCCTGGAGGCTCTGTGGCATTTTGGAATGTGATTTTGTACCATCTAATGTATTGAATCAAGAAACAAAAATGTATATTGGATAGTATGAATTGAGGAGCAAGATACCTATCATTCGGGTTGACTACTTGAGTGATCTATTATTATTATTATTATTATTATAAATTGATTATGTAGTCTTGAGGCTGATTGATGTTTAGCTAATTCAGTTTCATGTGGAAGGATTGTATTCTTTTATCCTGTAGTGAACAATTTATATGAAGAGCTAGCTACTTTCTTCTTCCTCCCCCCCTGCTTTCCATTTACTTAACTTCACTCTGATACCCTTGTTCAATTCACCACCATGCTTGGAAATCCATCATCAAGATTGCTTGTAAAGAGCTCTCATTTCTTGTTATTTTCTCCTTTACTCTAGTATATTTAGAGGAGATCAATGTAGCAGCTGAGTATTTATTTAAAATACATATTTTTACTTTAAAATATCATCATCATAAATATTATTAAAAAAGTAGAATGCATCTTGCATCTTGATTTGTGTAAAAAGAATAGGAGGATCACATAATTAAACTCCTATTTTTGAATTATAAGCACAAAGAAAGCGCACAACTAAATTCTTTTATTTGTACTTTGATTGATTTCGAATCTTTGGTTATATAATAATTATTTAGTATTTGCTTTATAGAGGAACTCATCAACATGATCTTAAAGTCTATTAGTAGTGAAAAATGAGTTTGAGTGGACCAGTGTTGACATGTGGCCTCTCTTCCTTGAAGGGTTTGGAAAGGGCTGAGTGTGAGACAAAAAGTTAAAAACTCACCAATAAGTGGTAGCCACCCACCGGATTCCGTTATCATGAAATTTAATTTTTAGTAAGTTAGTCAATTCATCAATAAAATAACACATAGAATTTCGTCTGCGTGTCAGCACTCTATTGACTAATTAATCAACTTACCAAAAAATAAATTTCATGCTAACCTCCCTCCCTCCCTCGAATTCCCTTTTTTTTTATTTTCACTAAAATAGTTATAAAATAATAATAATAATAATAATAATAATAATAATATTCCATCCTACACAACAAAGTTCCTCTCACTTAAAGTACTCCCACCCTTTTTAGAATTAAAATATAATTGAGCCCTTTTTCACATCGTTCTTTTTTATATAAAGGTGTGATTCACTATATGTTCATGTGAGAGAAAAGTATATAAAAAAAATTAAAAATACATATAAAAATATCAGTTCCTTATTTTATTGTGTTAAAAGTTTTGGGAACTGATATTTTTATATGTATTTTTAATTTTTTTAGATGCTCCCCTCTCATATGAACATAGAGTGGGTCATACCTTCCTATAAAAAAAAGTCACTAAAAGGTTAATAATTTATACATAAAATTAGAATTTAGACATTAAAAGAGAGGGGAAGAAATGGATGCAAAATTTAACTTTACTTTTCAAGAATCATGACACTGATGTTTTTTAAAGGAGAAAAAAAGAAAATAACTAATCTTTTGTCATTTTTATGTCAAAATTTTGTTCAAAAATAAATAAATTTGATAAAAAAAGGGAATAAGTAAATATTTTATATTTCATATATTACCATCTATTTATTAACGCACCAATATTTAATTAATATACCAATTAGTTATATTTTTGTATAAACTCATAAAAACAGATTTTTTTTTTTAAAATAAACATTCTACAGTATTTTTTTAATTCTATTTTAATTTTTTTTTCTTTGATGTCCTTCAAAAAACTGACTTAAATTAAATTTTTTGGTCGAATTAACTAATTTTAAAATTAAAAATTAAGAACTCAGAAAAATCGAAAGTAGTAGTTCTAAATTCGATTAAAAGTGATAGTAAAAATAATAATTTTAATTATAAAAATGAAACCAAATCAATTTTTGAGAGGTATATCCATGGTCCAAACCACAAACAGTGTTTGGATATCCATGGTATAATAATTTTAATTATAAAGCACAGCCAATAAAAAAAATAAAAATATCACCCCTCTTTTCCTTCATCTCCTCTTTTCTATCCCGCTGCATCTCTCTCATATCCAATTGTTAAGATTCTTGAATAAAATTTTCTTCGAAACTCCTCATAATTCTCGCAATTTCTTCTTCCACAGATCTCTCTGAATCTAATACCCAATTTTTTTCCGCGTGGGTTTCGTTTTCCTTAGATTCCCATCTCTTACTTCAAATTCCCATTTTTTTTACCTTGCTTTAATCCTCCATTTATACGGCTGCCCTGCTCTGTATCATCATAATTACTTGTACAATCCATTTTTGTCAATGTATGATAAAGTTAGGGTTCTTACATCAAGCTTTTGCTATATAAATTTAGGATTGTGGAGAACTTTTGATGATTATGCATGCGTGTTTTACTGGATCTGAGTTGTGTGTAAAGATTTAAGCTTTTGATACAGTGATTTTGGTTCATATTCAATAGCTACAAAAAGTGAGAAATTGGGTTTTGTCGGTTTGAGGTTATTTAATTTGGCTATAACAATATGGATTATGTGGTTGGTGGGAAGTTTAAGCTTGGGAGGAAAATTGGGAGTGGATCATTTGGAGAGCTTTATTTGGGTACGTTCAGTTTCTTTCCTAGTTTTTCCCTTTTCATCACAGGCAGTTCTTTCTTTTTTAATTTATAGTTCATTCAATCTGGTTCTATTTGTTTACAGGAGTAAATGTACAAACTGGTGAAGAAGTTGCTGTTAAGCTGGTAGGCATTCTTTTAATAATTTTGCAATATACAGTTATACACCTTGAATGTTTTAAGTCAATATGTTGTTTGATGGTATATGATCCTTTGATTATAGTTAGTGAAGGTGATAGTCTTGGTTATTTAAAAATTAAAATGTGGTTAAAAATGTTGCAATTGAGCCTTTGATTAAGGTTATGTGTTGTATAATGCTTCGTGGATTAATGTGGTATTATTAAAGCTCCTTTTTTCAGTAACTAGCAATTGCTAGTTTATTTCAACTTAGAATATTATTATAGATTTCTATGCTTTCCGTGCTTGGTATTATGTATTATCTGCTGCACTGAACACAACCAATAAACCCCACACATGCATTCATTAAAAGAAACCTTGTAATTGTTTCCGTATTTCCTTGGAATGATAAGTTTAATATTCATGTACCAATTGCTGCATTCATTTTCGTGTTTATATGTGTAAAATAGCACTTTCAACCTTATTTTCTTGTTTTTTTAGGAATCAGCTAAGACTAAACATCCTCAGCTCCACTATGAATCAAAGTTATACCTGCTTCTTCAGGGAGGAAGTAAGTTTCCTCTTATTTTCATCTTTACTTTTTTCCTTTGTATATAAATATATGAATAATTTGTTGAACAATAGTTAATATATTGAAGTGTTTGTGTATATTCTATGAAGCTGGTGTTCCTCATCTCAAGTGGTTTGGAGTTGGAGAAGAATACAATGCCATGGTTATTGACCTTCTTGGACCGAGCCTAGAGGACTTATTCAACTACTGTAACCGAAAGTTCACATTGAAAACAGTTTTAATGCTTGCGGATCAGTTAGTAAGTCATTTGTTCTATAGAGGATTGTTTATCTGGTGGTTCTAGAAGCATTACTTAATTTTACTTCTGTTGTTCCATATAGATTAATAGAGTTGAATATATGCACTCAAGAGGTTTTCTTCACCGTGACATAAAGCCTGACAACTTTTTAATGGGTTTAGGGCGAAAAGCAAATCAGGTATGTTCTACTATGAAATGCTTATATATACTATTGCATTCATGTTGATGTTGTGGTGCTTGAATGCATCTTAAGCCATTTCATGTTGGATATTAAGGACCTTTTAATTCTATACTATTCTCCATGTTACTTTTGCTGGACTGATATAATTATTAAGACTGCAGATGAAATAATTTGATTATCTGATTTGCTGCCTATTTCGTAGCAATTATAGTGTTTATAAACTCAACATGTTAATGTTTTATGTACATGTACATGTGCTGAAGTGCACTGTGCACGTCTCTGATCATGCAAAATATTTTACATATGGTACGTCGATTTCATTTCTTAAAAAGTTAATTTTAGTTGAGGACCTTTGTTTACTTGTTGTGCAGACTCTGAAATATATCTTCACCTTCCAAGTCTCTGCAATATTACCAGAAATAACTGTAGAAAAACCAATCTAATTACTTAAAAGCCCATTATCTTCAATTAAAAGAGTCATATACCTTCACTTTGTCGTAAATGCATGCGCACATATATTCATGGCGGAACATCCATTGCTTTTAGGAGCGGCATAAATCTATTAAGTTTCAATACTTTTTTCTGGTGCAATAAGGTTAAGTACTTTAAGGTAAACATATACTAGAACTTAGAAGAGACATGCGTTTGCACATATTTAATTAGAACTGATTTTACATTAATCTGAGAATTGTCCACGATTATTGGCAGTAGGGAATCTTTCATTGGTTTTGTAAAGTTTTTTTTCCCTGACAAGTATTAGTTATGTAAACAATTCACACTTGCTATATGCACTTCTCATTCTTAAAAATCTAATTAAGTATGTACTAAAATTTTGTTTTCCAATTGTATTCCATTGTTTGCCGCTTAATAGGATTTGACCATTCCTGCTTTGCTTTACAACAGGTGTACATCATTGACTACGGTCTTGCTAAAAAGTATAGGGATCTTCAAACACACAAGCATATACCATACAGGTATTATATGCTATATTGCTATATATATGTTGGAGAATATGATTTAATCTGCTTTCCCATTTAATATCTTACTCAATGTTAGCTGGATCGCAGTTCGATACAATACCCAGAACAAAAATGGGAACAGAAAACATCACATTTCATGGCACGAAGTATGGTTGGGGTGGGTTTTTTCGGGTCATTTAGTTGGTACAATATACGTTTAATCAAAATGTGGTATGCTAGGATAGCTTTCTAGTTAAATCTGATGAAGTTAGTATACACATTTTCAAGAGGCTATACCATGTCGGTCCTTATTGGACGCCCACAAGACGCTCTCTTGGCGACACTAGTTTGATATTTTTTTTTGATATTTTTTAGAGTTTTTCTTATAAACATTTGTGTTTTTGATAGAGCTTTCATAAATTATAAATTATAGTGAACCTTTTACCTCATCCATGAACCTTCAGTCATGAATAAATATCATGGGTACTTACGAAATATTTTCTCCAGGGAAAACAAAAATCTCACTGGAACAGCTCGTTATGCGAGTGTTAATACCCACCTTGGAGTTGGTGAGTGGGATCTCCTCCTCACTAAAACTGCTAAATAAATACGTCTCTTATTCTTGCTATCACAGGTTAACATTTGTATTCTAAAATTTATGAGATTCTAATTTGATTTTATTGATTGCAGAGCAGAGCAGGAGGGATGATCTGGAATCTCTTGGTTATGTGCTTATGTATTTTTTGAGGGGAAGGTTTATATATCATTCAGAGCCTTGATTTCACCCATATTTTCTTTTGGCAATTTTTACCATATTTTCTTTTGGCAATTTTTACTTTTTAGCTAAATCATTCTTTTTTGGCCTTTTAGCCTTCCCTGGCAGGGACTGAAAGCTGGCACAAAAAAACAAAAGTATGACAAAATTAGTGAAAAGAAGATGCTTACTCCCATAGAGGTATTATTTCTTGCACTTGCAAGTAGGTTCATTCAGATGGTTGTTCACTTGTTCTATGTTTTTAAACTTTGTCATGCATTCGTAATTTCGTAGTTTAAATGTAGTAAGCAGTGCTTTGTCCTTGCCCTCGTTTAAGTGGATGTCTACTATTGTATATTTTGCAGATGCTGTGCAAATCTTATCCATCAGAATTCATATCATACTTCCATTATTGCCGTTCGCTGCGATTTGATGACAAACCGGATTATTCATATTTGAAGAGGCTTTTCCGGGACTTATTCATTAGAGAAGGTGATATGTACTCTTATCCCTGTAGTGTAGCCTCTCTCCCACCACCCCACCCCTGAAAAAATTTCACCCACCCTAAACTTCCTAAAGTTCATATTTATGTTCTCCCTGAAGTTGATAACAACATCATTTATACTTATATATTGGATTTGTGACTTACATGCAAGTAAACCTTGTCAACTGGAGCAGGTTATCAGTTTGACTATGTATTTGACTGGACTATATTGAAGTATCCGCAGATTGGCTCCAGTTCTAGAGGACGGGTATGTATTTCTGATATATGGTTGGAGTTTGTTCCTGTTGTTTGTTTAATATAAACGGATGAAATCTTATGTGTATATTTCCATTTTTCCAGCAGTCGGCTGGGAAATTAGCTTTGAACCCTGGACCATCTGTAGATAAAGCAGAAAAAACGCCAGGTATGTATGTCCTTTAGTTACAAATTTGTTGTTTAATCAAGTTATCATATCTAGATGTTATTTTATGGTTTTCTGGAATCACAATTACTTGATTTATATGTGTTGGAGTTAAATATAATACACTCTCCATCCAAAATGAGAGTCAATCTACTTATTTTTACATCGCAATTAGAGGATTCACTTTCTGAAAATAGACTAGAAATCAATGTTACAAATTTACCCTTAATGGAAAGTTGCTGAACCAAGTTTTTTATTTTTATTTTTAATATTGATCATGTTTTAATTTAAATTGAGATAGAGGTCAAATTGGAAGGCGACAACGATTCTTAAAATGCATTACTTTTTGTAAGCGAACTATCTTTTTGGGATGAAGGTAGTATGATTGTGGTTGGGTGTTTCCTTGCATTTGTTTTATAGTTGAACAATATTGATTTGACTTTATTATTGTTGGCGTTTATAACTATTATTTTCATATCGTGAGCATATATTCATCCGTTTATTTCCCCGTCTGTTAGATTTTTTGGGGAGTCCTTTTATAGTGCAATGGATTGAAGTAGAAAGATTAACCATGTAATATTTTCCATTTATTTCATCTAGTGAGACGAGAGACAAGAGATCGTTTCTCAGGCGCAGTTGAGGCATTTGCTAGGAAAAATGGCTCTGCTGCTGGTTTGCATGGAGATCACTCAAGGCACAGATCTTCAGACAATGTACCATCATCAAAGGATGTGGTGAGTAAATGCAAAGATGATTGATTATACACACACAGAGATCTATTGTGGAAGTGTTATTTCCGCAAGTGAAAAACTATATTTTCACAAGATCCTCACATGAGTGTGGACCCATTATTGTTCATGTGAGAACCTTGAAAAATATTAATTAATTCCCTATATATATGTATGTCTATATCTGTAAAGTGCATAAATATCTATATATGGATCTGATTTTTGAAGTTGATGCGATGACTATGCATTGTTTCTCTAAGTATGCTGTTTTTGGCTTTTGCAGCAAGCTGACAAAGAAAGAGGACAGGTTTCTCGAACCGGAAGTGCTTCAAAGAGAGCTGTCATATCAAGCAGCCGGCCAAGCTCCTCCGGCGAACCCAGCGAGAACAGGTTGAATCGGCTGGGTTCAAGCAGTGGTCGTTTGTCCACCACCCAAAGGATTCAACCTGGTTTTGAGTCCAAATCATCATCGTTTACTCGTGCTGTAGCATCAAGAGGTGGCCGTGATGATGCTCTTCGGAGCTTTGAGCTTCTAACCATTGGCTCCGGGAAGAGGAAATAAGGTTGTCAATTTGAGCTAATTTTCAATGTGGTTTTTATCAAGTTCCTGTCCTGTCCACGGAAAATTATTTTGTGCACAGCTAAATATCAAATTCTAGTTTTTTCCCTCTTATGTCATTGTATACTTGTCAAAAGGAAGAGATAAAATCTCTCTTTTTTAGGGAATTATTACATATATTTACGACTAGAGTTGCAATAACTAATATATACTTCTGGAATTTTGTAACAGGATTAGCTTTATGGTTTGTAATATTAGTTATTACAGTCTGTAGACTGGTTGAAAATCCCGTTTCTTCTTTTATTTAAAAATAAAATTTACAAAAGAATAAAAATATAAGCGTTTGTAGATAATTATAAATGGATAAACAAGTTTTTATACATACTTTATAGTGTCATATAATTTTTTAATTACTATTATATTTTATATTTGGTAAATATATTAGATTTGAGCGTTTAATTAATATAAAAATTTCACTAAATATATTATATTAGGGTCTCTTATCTAGCTAGGGACCATCTTCCAAGGTTTTTTTTCCCTTCTTCTTTTACATTCTTCCTTTTGATTGTTCTTATTTTATTTTTATTTTTTGTTTTATGAGGTTTATTTTATTTTTATTTCTTGTTTTATAAATATGGAGAGAATTTTTATGGGGATTTAGACGACTTTATCAAAGAAAACAATCTTTGCTTACTATAAGATTTATTTAAAGTCTTAAATAAACAGTTAATTCAGTAACTTACAATAGAACAATTTATATATATTTAAAAGAGTCTTGTTTCGACTTTTATTAGTTTTTATAGAACTATATATATTTTTTATTTGGTTGAGATGATATATTTCACATACAAAAGATAATTTATGATTATTTTGAAAGTATTTGGTGGTATAAAAAAAATGGACTCTAACCTAAAAGCTTTTATTATTATTTTGTTTCAACTTATATATATATATATATATATATATATATATATATATATATATATATATGTATATCGGTGAATAAAATTGTGGAGTAGTGAGTTTGTCACTCATTGATCATCTTCCTAATTCCTGATGAAGGTTTTTTTTTTGTTGCTAAATTTAAAATGTATAATTATAGCTTTGACTTCGAAACAAAAGGCTTCTTTTTGTTAGAAAGAGATTTTTAATCTTTTTATTTTTTGTTTATAGATTTCAAAAAAATATTAAATATTTAATTTTTCATATTATCGCTGAATCACCAAACAATGAACTCAACCTGCACAGGGAAGAAATGATGCATGCATTTCATTTCATTTCATGGAACTAATTATACTTTGATTAGGCCCCTAAACCATTAATTTGTTTTAATGAGTAAAATTTAGAGAACAAGGTAGTGAATAATGGGATGAAAGGTCAAAAGAGTGATACATATGTGACTTCCCCTTTAATCTCTCCACTAAAATACTGGCTACCCACAAAACGGCTCCTTTATATATGCATGCATGCTTGCATCTAAGATTAATATTTCACACATGCAGTTTCTTAAGAGTACTGTGATTTTCTAATTTCTATTATTTAGAGGATTAATTTATATGGTTAACTTCTCCTCATTCTAATGAAATGAAGATTTCTAGACAAATTTCTCACTAAATATATATATATATATATATATATATATATATATATATATATATATATATATATATATATATATATATATCTAGATTCCTGTTTTATGGCAAATTTATTTTTAGACCAGATTAAAAAACAAACATCTTCTTTTCTGCATGAGAAATTCAAAAATGCAAGACTGGTATTTACTGATGTTACTCCTGCAGAATTGTGAGTATATATGCATGCATGATACATACCATCATTATTTTTTCTTAATTTCATTTGATTGAAAATCTTGATTACTAATTAAGATTATGGTGATTAATTAATTGAGAATATATATATATATATGGTCGATATATGATGGTTGGTATTTAATTTGAAAGGTTGGCGGAGGAGGCGACCAATAATGATCCATGTAGCCCTGATGCAAAAACGATGACAAGAATAGCTGATGCATCATATGAAGTAGACGATTATTGGAGAATTGTTGATGTTCTGCATAGGAGGTACGTAATTCTTAATTAATTAATTTTCCAAATTATTAGTATACTTAATTACAATTAATTTCAATAATTAGTTTACTGCTGGTTTAGCTTAGCTTAGCTTAGAGTATATACTACTGAATCTCCTTGATATGTAAATTAACTAATAACTAATTAATTGCAGATTATACAACAATGATTGGAAGCTATGGAGACAGTCCTACAAAGCCTTAGTATTGCTTGATTTTTTGCTCACTCATGGCCCTGAAGAATTTTCTCAAGAATTTCTCTGTGACATTTACATTATTAAAGAGCTTTCAACATTTGAACACAAAGATGAAAAAGGGTATATATGTATTCATTTCATTAATTAGAAGCATGCTATTAATTACTACTAATTATTTTCTTTGAATTAATTTTTTACATGCATGCAGGTTTGATTGGGGAGTTCACATGCAAATGAAATCGGAGAGAATATTAGAGTTGTTAAAAGGAGGGGAAACACTTAAACAAGCTCGCTTGAAAGCTCTTAAAATAACGAATGAAATTCAAGGATTCGGGAATTTGATGATTTCTCCTGCTCCTGCTCCTACTTCCTCATCCTCATCCTCATCCCCATCCTCCTCTCGGACAAGCTCCTCTTTTGGCTCCTCATATTCCACCACGAGTACTTCTTCAACTTGGAATGATTTGGATATATTAAGCAAATATGAATTCTCAGCTATTATTGAAGATGATGATGATGATGAGATCAAGCCAAGTGCTTATAACTTAAATGGTAAAAATAATCTTCAAGGGTACTCACACATTTGGGATTGCCGTAGTAGTACTTATCCTATTGAAGAAAAAGGTTGTCTGCTCAACTACCAAGTAGAAGAGGATATCTATAGGGATGATGAAAAAAGGCCATGTGGGCTTATAAGTGGAATAAAATCAAAGCTTGTTGGTGATTTTAGGAGTCTTTCTGATGTTGGCAAGGTGAAGGACAAAAAGATGCCACGCTAATTTTTTAATCACTAGTTGTCAATATTAATGATGCAATAATACATACGAGACGAGAGCATCAAGTTATCAATATAATATTCTCGACACGCAGGCGGGAGATGATCTCTTTACGTGTGTGTCAGTACTATATTGATTAATTGATCAACTTTAACTTTGTAATAACCGGATCTCAATAATACATTATATTATCTGTGGAATTTTTCTTCATTGAAGAGTCACAAATTTGCTATTCTCTTACATTTTCAGAAAATGGTTTTCCATTAAAAAATTTCTGCAATAATCTCATGAACTGATCATATGTGTTGACCAAAGATGAGAGTAAGAAAGTTTTTATGGAAATAATCAGAAGCTCTAATTTAGAATTTCTGATTATTTGTCAAATCTTATAATCAGTTATTTATTTTGGTAATTTTACTCGTTATTTATCTTTAGTTCTCAAAATCTTATTTTTTTAGTAATTTACAATTGCAATATAATAACTAATAAACAACTTATTTTATACCAAATACTTTTCACTTTTTGCTACTTTAAGTGATTTTTTTTTTTTACCAAAAACACAAACTATTTTTTCTAAAAGTTATTATAAACAAAATCACTAATCAGAATCAATAATCACTAATCCGTAGTATCACAAACTGCATTGCAGTCCAAGAAAGTAAATTAAATTAATTTTATGAAGAGTGGTCAAACATAATAATAGTTCATTAATACCAACATGACTATTTAGAGCCAATTAGTTTTCATTTTCAGGTATTTTATTTTTTTAAGTAATAAAATGACAAAATATATTTTGGTGGGTAAAAAATTTAGGACAACTATTAGTAACATTTTGCAAAATATTTGGAGGATTAGTCTACTGCACAAAAAATAGTATGATGCGAAATATATTTTATATTTAAAATAAATTAATTCTGAACGAATAAAATCCTAAAATACTTTGATCTTTCAAATGCGTCGTATTTTAAAACCAAATAAATAAGTTAATTTTGAAATAATAAAATCCTAAAATACTTTCATCTTTTAAACGCACCAAACACCCACATTGTTCCACCGCGCCCACAACTGTGCACTTAATGCGTATGTTAGCATCAACCATCCTAAAATTAAACTAAATAAAAGAAACTGATATTTTCGAGTCTCTCTCATAAAAATGAGACTCACCCACTATTCATGTGAGAAGAATAACTTAAAAATATTAATTTTATTATGTGAATATGCTCTAAATAAATAAGATTTAAAATAGGTTAATCCTGAACGAATAAAATTTCAAAATACTTTGGATTTTTAAACATAAGTTATTCTAGACGAACATTAAAATTAAAATATAAATACGTGAAATTCAAATAGACACTGTTCTCTTAGAGTTTTTGTTTAAACAGGCAAACACCAACAATTGTTCCACCGCGCCCACAATTGTGCACTTAATGCGTATGTTAGCATCAACCACCCTACTTAAAGAGTTAAGACCGAATTCCTCCCTCAATCCGGCACCGGCATTGGGGTTTACTTTATTGGGTTAAGTTCAGATGACCACCTGAGGTTTTGCCGGTTTCTCACTTAACCACCTATAGTCCGTAAAGCTACATTTAAACACTCCACCTTTTGAGTTGAAGTGAAAAAGTCACATTTTCCATCCAAATTAACTGTGCTTGTACGTCAGTCGCCTAAAACGCGTGAGGAGGGGCCTGTAGCGGTCAGAAACAAAGGTTAAATGTCTAAAATAGGTCTCTTCTTCCTCGCTATTGTTAAGAGAGCAGATCTACCCAATTTCTCAGCTATTTCAGCTCCATCTTCTACGAAATTGAAAACTACTTCTTGACTAAAGCTACAAAAACCTGCTTTGCAAACTCCATCTTCCACGAAATTTCTCAGCTACTAAAGCTCCATCTTCTACGAAATTGAATTTTGCAACAACCATTTGCAATTTCTGAAGGTAAGTTTTCCAATCCCCTTCCATTCCTTTTTCATTCCATCCTTGTTAAGAAAATGACTTTCAGTAGCTACACTGTTTGTCTTTTTAGTTGGGTTAGTTGCTATGTTGTTGCGAGTAGATTTAGTTCACTGGTATGCTTATGTTATGTATGGAAATTAGGCACAATGAGATAGGTTGGGTTGTGGAGTAATAAGGATGTTGTTATGGGTTGTTATTGTAAACAATGGCTATGAAATTATTAACCTAAAACTATGCCTATCAGTTATTTGATAAAAGTTCTAAAAGAACTATGTTGACTGAAAACTATATATTAGACCAAAGTAAAGCTTGGGCTTGACTTGTTTATCATATGTGGTGTTATCTACTCTTTGATATTATTCTTCGTGTTGTTTATGTGAACAGGAGTCATGTCTTCGTCAAGCAATGATGTAGGAAGGATGAATGGTGACTTGCGCTACATACCTAGGCGATGTAAATATGGAAAAAAACAAGTGTAAGAATTGTTGACTCGAACAAACCATCGAAGGGGAGGTTATGTTTTGTATGGGATGAGTGTGAGTTTTGGGCATGGTGCTTGCCTTCTACAACAAGCTCAAGTGGAATAGTCAGTGGCCCCAATGAAGACAATGACAGAATGAGGACATTGGTGAGTGGAACAAAATGCAACTGTTCGTGTGAGCAAAAAGACATACCAAGTAGGATGATAGTTGTTGAAAGTAATATTAAGATGATAATTGTTGTTGGAATTGTGTTGTATTTCGGAATAGTCATGATGTATTTTATTAGTAACAAATGAATGTACAAACTAAATGAATGTATTTTAGGAGACCAATGGTAGCAAGTTTTTGTCTGCATTAGACTTTATGTTATGGATTACTGGAATTAGTTCTTTATCTATAAAAAGGATGGATTGCAAATTTTGTTGTATATATCTTCTTTGAACATAACTTGTTGGATTTATGTTAGATTTCATTCAACATTAAATGTAGCACATACTCAACTGGACAGATACAATATTATACCAACTATAAACCTTGTCCATTCCAAAATGTAAAACATACTCAACTGTAAAATATTGCAAGCTGATTAATTATAAGACATACTTTTCTAATTATATTGCAACTGTTAAACATCTCATACATGCTTTTGCCCATTCCAAAATTACAAAGAATTACTATTAATTATACCAACTATAAAACATTGTCCAAAACTATAGTAGACAAAGTCTACACAATCAACATAATAAAAAGCAGGCATAAGACATCATTCATGATCCAAAAACTACCCATTCAATATACTAAAGCCTTAATCCCCCCCAGTCCTCCCTTCTTTGGTGATTTGCCTATCTTGCTCTTTATGGCTTCCTTCTTTATATTCTTCCTCGTAGGTTGTGAGCTTGAAGCAGGCTGATTACTCCACATAGTAGACAAACTTGGTGTGGGATTAGGTTGAGAGCTTGAAGTTGTTGTAGCATTAGCAGTAGCAGTCCCTTGACTTGACTGTGTTCTAGTCTGCATCTTTGGTGGCCTGGGATTTGGCTGAAAAGGTAATCATTCCAGTTATCACACACAACCATATTGCAGTTATCCAAATGCATTCCAATTAAACCCAATAATCTATTATATTGTACCTTAACAGGAATCTGCTGCACATTAGTTGGAGTCCTCCAAAGGGACCGATGTGGTCTGCAGTAGGAATGTCATTTGATCGGTGGTACCATTCAATGATGTCGCGATTGGTGATGTTGTTTGTTAGTTGTCTGAAAATGAAAACATGTTAAACTATTATAAACCATGTGTTAAAAAATACAATTGATAGTATGAAATGAAAACATAAATGCTTATACCTTGTTCATTCTTGATTTAGGATGAAAAGGCAATGTACATGCCCTGCTGTTATGCCCTAGTGTTAAACACCTTGCACATGTGACAGTGCCACCTTTTCTTGTTGCTTTATGTTGGTTTTTTGGTTCATCTGGAGCCTTTCTTCTGAGTTTCCTTGGTCTGCCAGTGGGCTTATGATAGGTTAGAGGTTGAATCTTTGCAAAATTGGAGTGAACCCATTCATGGTGACTTGGCACAGGCACCTCCTCACTCTCTGCATTAACTAAGAAATCAATCATATCAATAACATCTTTGTCATTTTGCATCACTAATGCCCCACCCTCCCAAATTTCATATCCCGGTACAAGGTAATAAATATTCAAATTTGAAACTGGGCATAAAGTAGAGTAGTATTCATGTATACTAAGCAAAGAAAGATAATCCAACCCAACATTCTCTACTATTTGTTCACTACCCCCAACATATTTATGTACCGGATCTTGAACAAACTTCCCACCATAATAAAAAATAATTGCCAACAAAACTTTCTCCGATCTCTCACAGAGGATCTAAGTTCAGTGATTCAGAGCCTGGATCATCATCACCTCTGCAGAGGTCCAAGATAAGTACTGCTTCACTTGGATCCACTGATTCTAAGAAAACTTCTAAGATCACCAAATCAAGTGATGACAGCCATTTGACAGGGAATAGGTTAACTAGATCATTTTCATCATTGTCAGAGACAAAGAAGGAATCTAGTGGTGTTACTCCTGATTCAAAGGCTTCCATGGCACGGATTAGAAGATTGTCAGAGCCCAAAACAATCAGCAGTCATCCTGCTTCTTCGGTGAAGATACGTAGTGCGGAATCAGTGTCAAAACTGAAGGTATCTGATGGGTCCGAGGGAAAGAAAATGTCTGCTATTATGAACCTTGATCTCAGTACAGCTGCAATCCTTCCCGAGTTGAAGATCAAAACATCTAAAGGAACTATAAATGTAAAGAAGAAGAAATTAGCAGCAAAGGAGATGACACCAAATGTCAACGGGGGAAAGTCTTCTGTAACTCCTAAAAGTTCTGAAATGAATACCACTGATGGCAGAATATCACATAACGATTTCGATGACAGTCCAGTAATTGAAAAGACTGTTGTAATGCTTGAATGTCAGAAGAACTATATTCCAGTTGTACAAGCTTCAGAAGAAAAGATGGGAATAAGAAAGAAACATGATGATACTAATGACGTTGATGATAAACTTGTGGCAGTACCCAAATATGCAGCCATCCATGCACCGCCTTCACCCATTGATAGAGTTGATAAAGGACCCACTCCAGTCCAACCACAGGAGAAATCCAGTTCTTATGAGGTAGGATTGTTAATCTGAAGTTTCTGAATTGATCAGAATTATCTATCATGATTTAAATATTCTAAAGATGGAATTGTACCTTAGTATCATCGACACAGTCATATGATTTCAAAATGAACAGTGGAAATATCATAATATTAAGAATAGACGAAATGCTATCTTAAGTGATGCAGTTTGCATGCCAAAACAAATGATGCCAAACAAGTGTACTGAATGCTTTTACAGTTGAACATTTCTTGCCAAGCCAATTTTATTTTGGCGTTACCCCTAATCAAATCAGATGCTGCAGTTCCAGTTAAGTGTGGCATAAGTCCTTCTAGAAATGCCACGTTTGTTACAAAACTTACAAATAAAATAAAATAAATTAACTTCAGTATAGTGTGTAATATAGTGTCTATTCAGTGGTAATCAATCCTAGCAACTGTTGTTTGTGGTAAGATTCTATTTTGGTCAGTTAAGTGGATGAATGCTTCAATATAAAAGCTAGGTTAGTGTGGCAGCTGCTACTTGGATCATGCCAACTCAGTTGAAGTGTTGAACTATTTCCCACTTTGCCTAAACACTGGCTGGAAATTTTAGGGAAATAGAACCTTATTGATAATCAAAGATATGTATATTGTTTGTATATATAACTGCTTTGGTGGCACTCAGAAACTTGGTCTTAAATTTTGGGTCTTCCGCACTTGCTCCCACTCCCATCCTGCTTTATGCTTGTGGTCTTGCTCTCATTCATAATCTGAGGTCCTCAATAAGTTCAATTATTTGCTGATATGATTTCTTTAACATGTAATACCCTGGTGATCAGGTGATGGCAAACTGTGTGGAGAAGGAATCTGCTGACTTTTCAAGCATTAGTACTTTTGATAAAACTTATCAAGCCCCCTTTGCTCGGGTCTCCTCATTAGAGGACCCATGCACTAGAAATTCAGATTATGGAAAAGCGCAAGCAAGTTCATTGGGATCAGCGAGCTTCGAAACTGCTAAAACACATGTTTCTGGTTATGATAACCTGAAATTGGAGCAGATTCCTGAAGCCTTTGAGAAGCCTCAGGTGAAGGAAACATCAAAGGGGTTAAGCCGGTTCTTAAAATTGGGAAGGAAAAATCATAGCTCAACTGCTGGAGAGCAAACTGTTGAATCAGATCGTGCAAATGTTAATGGATTTGAGCAGGATGATAGTGCAACTAATGCTGCCTCTTCCATTGAAGGTAATATGCATTTTACTAGATTTTAGTATTTTACAGGAATTATGAATTTTTGAGATACACAATTTAATGCAAGAATTGAAGCAACCATATGATTATTTAAAAAAAAATTGAAGACAATGATCTATGAGTTTTTCGTGCCACCTAAAAACAGAGGACAACTATATTGGCATATTGGGGATGGAGGGATTAGTATACAAGCTTTTAAAGTTGAGTTTTTCTCTTCTTTTAGAAATTAAAACTCATTCTAGGAACACTATATGTGAGCTAGGTTTTAAAGAAGTGGAATTTAGTACATGTGTTGAATTAACTACATATCAAAACTAAATAAAAACATGATTGAAATAATAAAAACTAAAAGAAACTGGTAGATAATAATGCTTGAAAAGCTGATATCTGGTTTAATTGATAGTTTTTGGTGGTATTACAAGTCATTTCAGTCAAAACTAGTAGAGCTGACATTTGTATACCCGTCTCATCCTTAGTGTATACTCTGAAGAATCTAATCTCCCAAGATGAAACACCAACTGCTGGCGATGTTTTACAGAATGTAAGTTCTCACTACACTATCGAAATATTTCTGACTTAATTCTTCCTTCAAACAGATGGGGATATAGCATAAATTGTTTTCTTTGTTTGGCTGCAGCTTCAAGTCACTTCTCTTTGTTGTCACACTTCCGTAGCAAGACAAGTGAGAAGAAGCTAATAACATGAAGATTTAGTTAGGTCAGGCTGTGGTACTTTTTAATCTTTTATCCCTGTGGGGTTTTCATTGCGATAATTGTCAATTTAGTCTTTTGCCTATCATCCATTGTGCAAGTATAGTTTCCCATGCCAGCTAAATATTGTTATGGGAATAGATTATTGTCCATTCAAATCCATGTCTATACTAGGATGATGAATTGGCATATGTATATATCTTTGACTCAACGGTTTCTTGTTTCTATGTCTAGTGAAGCAAAGTGTTTCTCATCATTCATTGGATTTAATAAACTTGGGTATAGCATTTGCTTTGTCTATTGGGATTTTAAATCTCAACTCCTTGTATTCTTCTTTAGCCAGCCACTTCAAAGTCGTATCTTGTAACTGAAGAATGTAAGGATGAATCCATTCCAACCTTGATGACTGTCTGACTGATATGGCTTTGTCAGCAGTATACTCACTGTTGACTCCATCAACCTGAGAAGATGATAGTGTCTGAGACTGACCAGACTGAAATGTCATAATAATAGGAATTGTCCATGATAGTGTGTTCATGCTTAAAGGAGGAATAACTAATTTAGAATTAATATGAAGCTTGACATAATCTTATTTGACAAGGAGGATAAATAGTTTGCCTCACCCACTCACCCTTATAAGATGCAATGTGGAGCAATTCTATCAGTTTCACATTGTATTGGCACTATTCAATGTAGACGACATTACATTAGCTCTTTCTTTTATCCAACAAAGTTGCATAATGTCATTTCCTTTTCTTTTTTTTGGTCCGTCACTTCTATCATAAGTCGGATAAACATTAGATCACTCAAATCGAATGATTAAGCAGGAAATCTTGCTTCTGCTCATTCTCACTAAAGCCTCCTTTGCTAAACACTCGGCTGCTTCTTGTGGGTCATCCAGGTGCCTGATAAGATTTACAGCCTCTTGATGCTTCATCACCTACAGAAAACACAGGTAATGGAGCTTTAGAGTGCTTAGATCCTGCTGCATTGCCTGATATGCGTACTTTAGGCATACGTATAGCACCTAAAACATAGGTGAGACAAGTTTTAGAGTACAGAGAATTTCGTAGTTTGAAACTGAACCTCCAGATGGAGGTATATTTACATTGCTTGCAGCTTCGGATAATACATACCTGGGAAGAATTTGTGTGACCAGTGTCGCTTGGTTGACTGCTGATGCTTTCCACTAATTTGGCGAGCCTCGCCATCTCTGCACACAATCGCTCTATACTCACCCATGTTAGCTATCACAAGCTTCTCTCCATTGATGACAATGGCAGATGCTGAACCCACTTTCCACCTCTCTTCTGGCTTAGTTGTTTCTTTGATCTTTTCTCTTGCTCCAAGGTATGCCTTTTTCATTGTCTCTTTGCTCTTCCTCCTCATCTGGGACTGCAAGAAATGGGGAAAACTTAATTAGTTAACATTAGTTAACTAATTTTATTGATTTTTATTTATTTTACACTATATTTTATCATTGTTCCTACTATTAATTTTACCTGTTTAGGCTTTTTATCGAATAGATTTGATTGCATGTACTTGGTAACTCCATCTCTAATTTGAGCATCAAAAATGCCAAAGAACCACAATTCATGTTCTTCAGTTTGTTCTCTTTGTACCACAACCGACTCTGAATCCGAGTCAAACTCATTTGATTCACCTGTCAATAATCTATCCTCTACCACATGAAATCCATGGGAGATGGGCATCATCCATGAAGGTTTCTTTCCCTTGCCACTCTCTCTCTTACTACTTCCAGTGATAAACCTTCTTAGCTGGAATACCTGAATTGAGTGATCAAACACCAAATTTTAATATTATATATATATACTGTCCGGATCTTAAGCTTATCTCATATCTAACATACTTTGCATATCCCCTTTTAGCGACAGCGGACCGGGTGACGATTCGGTCCGTCGCTATATATAGTCTTTTAGCTTTTAGCGACGGACAGAACATATAGCTACGGATCGCCCGGTCTGTCACTAAAGGGGGTATGCAAAGTACGTTAGATAAGGGTAACTTAAGATCCGGACCGATTATATATATATATATATATATATATATATATATATATATATATACGGTCTGTCTCTAAAGCGAACCTTAAAGAACGAAACAAAGAGGCGAACTGTCGTCTTTGGTGTCTATAAGCGATGGTTCGATCCGTCATAGTTAGCCATGTAGTCTTTGGCGTCGGGTGAACCAAGTACTAAAGACACCAAAAACGACAGTTAAATCTTTGGTTAAACTTTTAAGGTTCACTTTAGAGCCTCTCTCCGTATATATATATATATATATATATATATATATATCGTCAGTCGGACTCCGGACTGATCAAAAGACCTAATTTTTATTTTTTTTGCTTTTTTTTTTAAAATAACTAAAAAAAAATATTTAATATTTTATGGAACTGAAATTTTTCCATAATACAATGTTTTGGACGTGTTTTGAATACCTATACCAAAAAATTATGGTACAGTCTGCACAGATTGTACATACATGTTATGTTATATATACCCAAATCACACCCAAAACACTGTATTATGAAAAAATTTCAATTCTATAAATTTTTATTTATTTTTTTTAATGTGTTTTAAAAAAAAACCAAAAAAAAAAAAAGGACCGAATTTTAAACCTGTCCGGGAGACCGGACAGGATCCGGTTCCTATATATATATATATATATATATATAACTCTTGTATGTAGGGGTGTAAACGGTATTAAACAGATACAGATACAGGTATATCCGTATCCGTATCCAGAAAACCAATTCGCTATCCGTATCCGTATCCGGTATCTTGCAGATTTTAAAAATATTATCCGTGTCCCAGATTCGAAAAATATTCAATACGGATAATATTCGATATCTGCTTTATTTTATCCGAATAGACAAATTATTCTGATATCCGAATATCCGAATTAGTTTATCGGTAACCTAATATAAAATTCATTCAAAATATTTACGAAAAAAAAAATTAAAGTTTAAATCATACATATTAATTAAACACAATTTAATATTTAAACCATACATATTAATTAAACATCCTAATCATAAGGGGAGGAAAATGTCAAAGACATCATCATAAATGAATGCTAGTGATTAATTAATGAATGTAAATTATTAATACACACACACACACACATACACACACACATATATATATATATATATAAGTTATTAACTAATTAATGTAAGTTATTAATATATTTATATATATATATATTAATAACTATATAAATGAATGTAAATTATTAATATATACGTGTATATATATAAATATATATTAATAGCTTATATAAATGAATGTAAGTGATTAATTAATGAATGTAAGTTATTAAATATGTGTGTGTGTATATTGTATATATATATATATATATAGTTATTAATTAATTAATGCAAATTATTAATATATATATATATAATAACTTATATATATATAAATGTATATGTAAGTTATTAATTAATGAATCTAAGTTATGATTTATTAATTATATATATATATATATATAGAGAGAGAGAGAGAGCAAGGATCTTAAGCTCACCCTTATTGAAGCTCTACTTTAGAAGCTCACCACCTTTTTTTAAATAACTAATAAAAATGTATAATAATTTTTGGAATTGAAAGTTTTTTAAAAAAAGTATTTTGGAGTGTGATTTGGTACATATAACAAAAACAACTTTTTTGTTATATGTACTTTAAATCACACCCAAAATATATTTTTTAAAAAACTTTCAATTCAAAAAAATTATTATACATTTTTATTATTATTTTTTTTATAAAAAAAAAAAAAAGGAGTGAGCTTCAATAAAATGAGCCTAAGAAATGGACTATATATATATATATATATATATATACACACACACACGTATATATTAATAACTTATATAAATGAATGTAAGTTATTAATAAATACATATATATTATATATATTAATATATATATATATATGTATATATTAAATTATTAACAACTTATATAGGTAATTTATTAATTAATAATTTACATTAATTAATAACTTAGTTAATGTAAATATTAAGTGTGTGTGTGTGTGTATATATATATATATATATATATATATATATATAAGTTATTCGGATACGGATTTCGGATATCGGAATCCGGATATCCGTATCCGTCGGATATATTTACGGACGGATGTTAATCGAATACGAATACGCCTATATCCGTATTCGTTTATTTACGGATACCATTAAACCGAATACGGATATATCCGTTTTTTTCCGAATGCGAATAATATCCGCTTTTTTTCGAATACGGATGCGGACGAATACGAATTTTCCAATTATCATTTACAGGCCTACTTGTATGTTTGAAGCAAAAAACAAGAAACAAGAGGCATATTTAATTAATATATAAGTTGTATACATGTGTACATAAGTGAATGTATAATGGGTTGGACAGAGTATACCTTGAACTCGAGGTGAAGGTTCTTGATCCCCATGTTATTGGTGAATTAAGGGAGCAGGTAATCCTAATGTGTGCGTGTATGTATATTATATAGGATTATATATCTCTGATGTGGTGTTGTAGATGATAAACAGATTAGATAAAACAGTTGGGTTTTCTTTTTGAGTTGAAAAAAACAGCAAGATTTGTTACTTTCAAAATGGAGAGAGGGATTTTAAAGTGAATAAGAAGTCTAAAGGTGTTGAAACTAATGAATGCTGGCAGGTCCGTCCTATCTTTAGGAATGGCGTATTTGTATTAAAGTGTGTGAATAATTAATATGACCATTTTATGAGCGTTGACTATCTGATTTGGAAAATCAGTAATTATTATTATTATTATTAGTATTATTAGTAAATTATCTTTCTATATCTCAGTAAATTACCTTACTAAAATAAGTTGTACATTAACACCCTTAAAGCCCAAAATAAAACAAAAAGGAAAATAAAACATCGTTTGGACCACAGGTTAAACTGGCTATGTAGTTTTCTCAGAATTCCCTTGTGCCACCAGCCTAAATGTCCAAACTTAGGTATGTAGACACAAGTCAGGTATTGTTGAAACTTAGGTATGTAGTACACAAGTCGGGTAATGATACGCAGAAACCTTGGCCAGCCAAAAATTGGGCAAATTACTGACTAAAATAAAAGGCTAGCAATACAAGAGTATTAACTTGGAGAAAATTCATAATACGACTATCTGAGACTAGAAATTTTTACTGCTTATGCTGTGGTCTCTTTCTTTAGTTTGGCAAGCTCTTGCCTGACCAAACTAGCCTTCTGCAAATACATATTAAATGAAATGGATTAGATTAAAGGAACAAAATTATACTTATCTGAAGGCATATAAATCGTGACACGGATGAACGCTTTTAACAAATAATAACAGGATCCTATTAGACAAACCTTGATTTTCGCCAACATGAGCTTGAACCTATCAAAATCAGTAAGGGCTGCCCTTCGTTTCTGAACAATCAGCTTTTTGCCCCAAGAGCTGTTCTCCCACTTGTTCTTAACATCTGGCATGATTTGAGAAAACAGTTAGACCCAACTTCTAGCATCGCATATAAATGAATACAAGAAGCTTCACATTTTTTTTTATACCTGCAGCCTCCATTGCTTCAATCAATACCTTTTTCTTTGGGATCCTTTTGATGTCAATTATGATATCTGTTAGTGTGAGCCTCTTAAAGTTTATTTGGCATCTCACCATATCAGGTGCATCCACAAGAGCCTGAACAATTGAAAAACATTAATAACTAAACACTTCAGAACATTATATATTTTAGTTAAAATGGACTTTATGACTTATTTAACGAAAAAAGACATTTCAGCCATTTAACGATATTTCCATCACAGTCACAGCATGAGATAGATTAGAGGCCATGCAGCATGTTGGAAGGTAAAGTACTTACTATTTAAAGTTTACTCAAGAAATAACATGAACCCACAATGTTACTTATTTGTTCATTATTACAGAGACGTAGCAATTTACAGAAATATCTTTCCTGAGATGACACCATAACTTTTTTCAAAATTTATAAATAGGTTTTATTATGATGCAAATAGTTGGAGGTACAAGTGACTACAGGCACTTGGCCCCTGCGGATGAATGATTATGAACATTCCTGTGGGAATACCAATTCCATTTCCTGAGGACCCGCAAGACCACATCTCTATCAACAGATCACGATCAGCCCATGTCTACATATATTTACAGTATAATATATGTAGAAAATATACCGTTTTGTTCTTTTATTCTGGATAAATGCATCACAAATTGGTTCTACCATTATGTAGTAAACGAAAGAAAAAGTTAACAGTTTATAACAGTGCTGTGTCAATAGTTGGAGGGAAAGTCAGAAATCTCGTGTGGAAAGTGCTGCTCATTGCACCAAAGTATGATGCTGCGTTTGCACAAAGACCTCATCATTCTAGTTATGGACTGAAGCAAATGCCCAAACATCCAAATGGCAAAGACAACCTATAAATGCAAAAGTACAAGTGTATGACTAAAGCACCGGTAAAATACCGGACCGAATACCGAAAGTACCCAAAATAGGATACCGATACCGGTATACCTAGGGTTGTTCAGCATTTTCGGTATTTTCGATTTTCAAGGCGAAACAGGTTTAGTACAAAAAAAATCAGTTCGGTACAAATCGGTTTTCGGTACCAGTTCCGAACCGGTCCAATCCCTTTTTAAAGAATTTTTTTACTTGGCCTTGTAGAATTGGCTTAAAGTCTCCTTTATTTATAAAATAGAACTATAGAAGTAGACATGGCAAACGGGTAGGGCCAAAACGGCTCAAGTTTTGGCGGGTTGAAAAAGTGGAGCCCAAAGCCCGTGTTTTGACGGCCGGGCCGCGGGCTTTGACGGATTTATGACCAAATTTTAACATATTTATAGGCCGAACCCAAACGGACCAGCCTAAAACGGCCCAGGTTTTAATGGGCTGAAAAAATGAAGCTCAAATCCCGCGTTTTGGCGGGCGAGCCGGGCTGGCTCGCGGGCTTAGGCCAATTTTGCCATGTATAGAAGTAACCCAAGAAAAGACATAATAGAATATTTAGAACTTGAATGAAATTTAAATTAGTGGTTTCCCCTATTTATAAAATAGAGATAAGACAAGATAACACAAATTAGACAATGTGGGATATTGGTAACACAAGAGAACACATATATATGGTTGTTTGTAAGTCCCACATTGATTAATAAAAATTTAAGAAAGTTTTCTACCAAGTGAAGGCCAAGTCCCACATTGGTTAATTAGTAAAAATTTAAGGAAGTTTTCCTTATAAAATGAGTACTAAGAGAAGCCTTAATAGTTGGTGGTTTACAAGTTCCATATTGATTAAATTGGTAAAAGTATAAAGAAGTTAGATAACCTTAAAGTATTAAATAGTTAATATTGTGCCAATTAAGGCCAAGAGAATTAAATAGTTAATTAATTGAATAGAATATGGTTCTTTGTAAGTCTCACATTGATTAATAAAAATTTAAGGAAGTTTTTCTTATAAAAAGACTAACAGGCGAAGAACTTAATACTTCATGGTCTCCAAATCCCACATTGGTTAATTTATAAAAGTCTTAAAGAAGTTTTCCTATTAAAAAACTACAGTGAGACCTTAATAGTCAAGTCCCACATCGGTTAATTTATAAAAGTAAAGAAGTTTTCTTTATAAAAAGACTACCAAGTGAGACCTTAATTGCCAAGTCTCACATTGGTTAATTGGTAAAAGTCTAAATAAGTTTTTCTTATAAAAACTTTTGGCTTACAGAAAGTTGGTACAAGTCTTGGGCTGCTTTACCTTGGGCAGAATTTTAAGGCTGGTACAAGTCTTGGGCTACTCATTCTTGGGCCGAATTTTGTTTTAAACTTGAGCTTAATTTTGACTAAAAGATTGGGTCGGTTCAAGCACGGTAAAAAGCAGTCTTGGACCAAGCTAATCGGTCCGATATACCGATTCAGCCGCAATGCATTGTATCGATACTCTATTTTGGGTACTTTCGGTATTCGGTTCGGTCTGATATTTTACCAGTGAACACCCCTAAGTATACCGGACCAATTAGCCAGTCCAGTACCGGATCGATTCCCCAATCTTTAAGCCAAAATTCAACCCAAGTTTAAACCATAATCCGGCCTAAGAAAGAGCATCCCAAAACATACTTTTAAGCCAAATTTTGGGCCAAGATAAAGCATCCCAATACCAGCCTTAAAATTTGGCCCAACCCAAAACTTGTTTTTAAGCCAAATTTTAGCCCAAGGTAAAGCAACCCAATACCAGCCTTAAAATTTGGACCATATATACCAGCCTTCTTTAAGCCAAAAGTCTTTTTATAAGAATTTTTTTAGACTTTTACCAATTAACCAATGTGGGACTTGGCTTGTCTCACTTAGTAGTTTTTTTATAAGAAACATTTCCTTAGACTTTTATAAGTTAACCAATGTGGGACTTGGCTATTAAGGTCTCACTTGGTAGTTTTTTATAAGAAAACTTCCTTAAGACTTTTATAAATTAACCAATGTGGGACTTGAAAATCATCTTATATTAAGGCCTTCACTTGTTAGTTTTTTTATAAGAAAAACTTACTTGAATTTTTATTAATCAATGTGGAGTTACAAACAACCATATTGTATCCAATTAGTTAATTAACTACTCCCTCCGTCCCAGAATAAAAGTCCTTATTACTATTTTGGGTTGTCCCATGTTAAATGTCCACTTTCCTTTAATAACCAAACTTTTACACATTTTTTCTTATTATGCCCGTAGCATTAAATGTCTCATACTTTTCTTATTCTAATTCTCTCCATATTTAATGACATTATTATGGACAATTTTGTCATTTTATTCATCTTCTTAATATGCGTGAAAAGTCCACCAGGACTTTTATCCTGGGACGGAGGGAGTATTTAATTTTTTTGGCCTTAATTGATATCCGCCCTAAAAACAGAGTATATATACCCACTTTCAACAAAGATAATTATTCTAGACTTTGGAGCAAAATTCTTATTAAAGTTGCAAGAGTGTGGAGCTTTTCCAACTTAATTTCTTTATACTTTTACCAATTTAATCCATATATAGAACTTGTAAACCACCAACTATTAAGGCTTCCCTTGGTACTCATTTTATAAAGAAACTTCCTTAGATTTTTACCAATTAACCAACGTGGGACTTAACATTCACTTGGTAGAAAACTTTCTTAAATTTTTATTAATCAATGTGAGACTTACAAACAACCATATATATGTTCTTTAATATGTGTTCTCTTGTCTTACCAATATCCCACATTGTCTAATTTGTGTTCTCTAGTCTTACCTCTATTTTAAAAATAGGAAAAACCACCAATTCAAATTTCATTCAAGTCCTAAATATTCTATTATGTCTTTTCTTGTGTTACTTCTATAGTTCTATTTTATAAATAGAGGAGACTTTAAGTTAATTCTACAAAGCTAAGCAAAAAAATTCTTTAAAAAGGGATTGGACCGGTACAACCGGTTTGGTCCAGTATATACCAGACCTATGAAATTGGTAACCGGTACCGAAAACCGGTTTGTACCAAACTGGTCCCGAAGCGAATTTTTTTAACTGAACCGGTCGGTTCAGACCGGTCCGGTTCGCCTTTAAAACCGAAAAAACCGAATGTGTTGAATAAGTCCGGTAACACAATGCTTTCTGCCAACAAACTGAAACAGTTAATTTAAATCAACAAACTAACACCATTAACTTTGACATAAACCATTCACAAAAATGAAAATAAGAAGAAGAAAAAGAATCAAATAAGTATACAAATTATAGAGTAAGTCGGAAATCTCGTGTGGTAAGTGCTGCTCACTACACCAATTATGATGCTGCTTGTGCACAATGATTTAATCATTCTAACTGTAAATTGAACATATTCCCAATAGTTTTATATAAGCACCCAAGTATAGACACATTCCTACTCGTTTACATGTTTGTGACCAAACTGGGCTGGAAAAACAAAAGCATTTCTAGTTGAGGAATAATTTGAGAAGGTAATCCTGGAGTACAAAAAACTCAACCCCTTTTCAAATTGTCAAAGTCAGTCTAGTTCCCATCTTATTTCATATTTGTTTTTAATGTCTTTCTAATTGAAAGTATTATGTGAACTTCAACCAATCAAATTGTCAAAGTAAGTATACATTTACTAAATTATAAAAACAACTTGCAAAAAAAATCAAATAAACTAAGAGTTGTACTCAACAAAATAGAATAAGACATTGCTATAAGTATTGTAGCTGGAAAATGCTGGAAAATAACAAAGAGAACAGGCTATTTTTAAAAGTGATTCATAGAGACCCATAAAGCAAATGCCATTGATATGATGGATTAACTCTGAGGTCTCGAAATGACAAGCCAATTAGATTTACTTGACTCATTCAATTATACCAGACAGCTAGAATAAGAGATTTACTAAGATCATTATATCACATCTGCCGTTGAACAAAATGAGGATAGAAAATTAACAAAAAGACCCAAACAGGTGAAAGTTAAGATTTTCAGAGAGAAATATTACTTACTCGGTTCTGATCGATAACATCAACAATGACAACGAGCTTGCCGTAGTCTTTGCCGTAGTTTACGAGGGCAACTCTCCCGATCTCAACGTAACGCTTGAACGGCTATACAGAAAAAAAGAAGACATATTACTAAATCAGTTGCTCGGGTTCAAAATTTATAAATACAATTAGTGATTACTGATTAGCTGAAAAAGTTGTGGAGAAATACTCACCATGATTGCTGTGGGATTCTAGGGTTTGCAGCGGGGCGGGAGAGAGAAATGAGAGGAAGGAGATAACTTAGGGGTTTGTGATTGTTTTATAGCGTCTGCTTGTCACCGCATGATCTAGGGCTCAGTAGCGAGGAGCCGAGGACTGAGGACTTTCATTATGGGTCGGGTTTGGACTCTCTAGGCCCCAGCTGCACCATGTGGACCCCACTTAACACCAACAAATAATGTAATTTTAAGGTTATTTTTGGAATTTAAATTTATTTTTATTTTTTAAATGAGACTTTCTTAAGTATCACTGTATTTTTATTTTTATCATTTTATTGAGTAAATATTTTAAAAGTGTTAATATATGCACACCCTAAAATGATAGTTGTACCCTAAAGAAAGTTAAAGAAACTATAATACCCTTAATTTATATAAAATCAATTAACACATTTACTAACTATCTATTTTGCCTTTAAATTTATTATACATCATATTTATAAGACAAAATATGAATACACTTAGTTAACTATTTTAAAACATGATCCTCAACTATATATGAAAACTATTTACTATATTAAGTCAGTTATTTTTTTAATTAATAGCAGTATTTTTAATTTGAAATATTTTACATTATAATTTATTTTAAAAATTAAATTAAAGACTTGAATGCATACAATATTAGAAGAAAAAAATAATTAAAAATAAAGATTTATAAACCGTAAACCTTCTTGTTTGTATATTTTAAGACATGGTACATAATTTAGCTTCCTATCTTATTAAAAAAATACTCCAAAATATAGTTAATTGGTCAATTTAATTGGAAAAATATTATGTCGCCTTGAAATCAATTCACCAAAAATTTAAAATTTAAGATAAATAGAAAATTATTTAATCAATAAAAATATTTCCACGCATTGTAAACTATAGGAAAAGGACTATCAAACCGAAATTTATTATTTTCAAATTTTAAATATATATATATATATATCAAAGTTTAGAAATTCTCAAATTTATTACTACCATTAATAGTAATATATTGTATTAATTAATTTATATTTCATAACTATAATAGGTAGACTTGGAGGTTTTCTATTTTTAGGAAAAAAATTATTTTAAGTTTTTGAGTATAATAAACTTAAGGCTAAATTAATAGACAAGTAATGAATATGGTACTAAGTTTCCTATTATATAATGTTGGAACTTGTGGCTTATAAAATAGGTCAAATGCAGAGCGAAGCGAAGCACTGACTCATCGGGTTTTGAACTGAAAGTTGGGGGGTGCGGAACCCCCTGCAGTGCAATCTGAGTCTCTGACCTTAGCCTTGGTAGCGCCAAGATCTGAGCTATATGAGTGAATCTTGTGCCGCTACAGCAGCCGTATTCGATGGAAGTTCTAGAGTATCGGCCTTGAACCTTGGAATTGGGGCCTTGTGCCAGCCAGATCTAGAATTCGAGTTACAGGTACTTAGCGGCGAGGCACGCTAGGAGCGACTAAAGCGGCGGGGGGGGGCTTGTGCCGATCAGACGGACATCAGTTTTAATGGTTTGGTTTTCGAAGAACATTATAGGTATTTAGGGTATATTGTGAATTATGGTTGAAATATGATTAGTAGTTATAAATACTATATATTGTAAACCCTATGAAACTGAATCAAATTGAATAACAAAAGAAACGCCTCCCGTGGATTACCTATATTGGAAAACTATATAAATCTCTGTCTTAATTCCTTATTGTCGTTTGTGTGATCTAATTCTAATATATAATTATCAGTTTATCATAAAAGGGTGTGCAATAATCAATTTAAGATGTGCATATATCATCACCCTATATTAAACTTTCAAGTATTTAGGCTTATACATACCTATTGTTATAGAGTTGTTTTAATTTTTAGAGTCAATTTGTATTAGTATCAATTTATGATTTTGTAAAGATTTTACTTATTGTATTCCAGATAATGATATTTAAATTTAACAATATTTCAAATGATATATTCGAATGTGATAGCCTAGTAGTATGATCTATTTTCACCGTACAAAATCATAGAATTCTAAGTTAAGGAAAATTGATTTTCCTTGATATTTGTGAGTTTTTTAAATCAAAAAAGGTAAGAAAAACTAAAGAAAATTGAATTTTTCTTAGATATTTTTTTTGACCAAAATGGTAGGAAAGCTAAGGAAAAAAAATATGAGTTTAGTACTAAAATTTATTTAGATTCCCTAACTTCCTTTACTTGTAACACATAAAACAAATTTTAAATATTTATATTTTGATTTTCTTACTGTTAACGCCAAGATCTTCTGTCACGTCCCAATCACGTAAGACGCCCTGATCCTACACAGTAAACACGGTAAACACCACAAGCTTGACGGTACCGTTCAGTCGAGGGATAGCTTTCGGCGTGAGAGTCGATATCGTGTTCACAAGGTTAACAATGGAGGAATGTAATGTCTAGTGTCTGCAGAGAGATAATGATTCCTGTTGTGTGTGTGTGTGAATATGAATCGAAAGTGTATGAGAACGTACCTCTTTGTGAAGACTTCCTTTTTGGGTTATACTCTCTTGCTTTGGATTCTTGTGCCACCACTACCATCCGACATTACGATCGATGGATTACATAATTGCATATATTACATCCACTTCTTTTGTGCTTTGTTTTTCTCTGCCGTACATTATGATCCCATCCACATTAATGCATGGCGGGAGTTACAGTCAACCAGTCATGCTTTTTCATCATTGCAAGTCAAAACAATAGATATTAAAATGTCTAATGGGTCGATCCACTGAACCGACCCGGTCTTATAGGTTAAAAATAGAAATAATATGGTGACTGGGCCCAGTGACTTTCACAGTTCAATAATAAAGGCCCAATAGATTAATTAAATAAGTAAGCCCAATTTACTCGGCCCAAAAAGAGGAAATATCATGACCCAACACTTACTAAAGTCGCAAACAAAAGTAACTTTCTTATCATTTCCTTTCCTATTATTTCCTAAGTTAAAAGTTCTCAAGAATTATAGGCAGGAAAAATCACAAATAAAGTGGAAGGAAATTAGTACAAGTTTAAAACAATGAAGGAAAATAGTAGCAGCTACACCTATTAGAAGAAAATTTCGAACAAAAAATTTAATAATAAATGAGGTCAAGCGCCCGCCCTCCGCCCTCCCACCTCCCCTTTCCCCTTTCCCCTTTCCCCTTTCCCCTTTTCCCTTGTTCATCCACGTATTTAATACTCTTTAATACTCTCTCCGTCCCGTCCCATAATAAAAGTTGTTATTATTATTTTGGGTATTTCTATTTATTAAGATCCCAAATAATTAATAAATGAAATTTAATTTCCTCTAATTATTATTTTGAAATAGTAAGGGTTGATGTGATTAATGTGGATATTCTTACGGGTAAAATCATGAAATATTTCAAAATAAGCAAGTGGTTATAAAATATTCATTGTTGTGGGGAATATTAGTTTGGTGGTGGAATATTAAATCTTTGTCGGGGAATATTAAATGCGACGGTAGCGACCATGTGTGGGCCCATGTGAGCGATTGGAGGAAAAAATGACAAATATAAGTTGTTTAAAAATAACGGCGTAGTTATTCTGGTTTTACCTTTGTTGGAATACCGTTGGTTAAAACACGATGTCTGGCGTTGTTGAGCGGTAGCACACGGTATTGCACCAATTATTGACTCTTACGTGAAGGCCTTTACTCGATAATGGTTCTGATAATTCTTTATTCGGTGTTTTATTTTATTGATTCAATAATTCTTTGCGTTGATATTTTATATTCTTTGTTGTTTTAATAATTGTCATTACTGAGTATTTTTCATTATCGAAACAATAATTCATATTATCTGAATAATATTATTAGATAACATTATTGGCAATGTCTAGAAAGTTACATCTAAGGAGAGTTTGGTCACTAATTGCTTGGCGGCGATGAGGAGAAATTCTTATTGGAAAGCCCTGCTCTCAGGAGCTGCTGGTTGTCGATATTGTGATTACGTAATATTATTTGTGAATAATTAATTATTGATTCATATGATGAGAAAATATTGATTTTATGTGGATATAGATGGAAAAAATTTTAATGTGACAATTGTTGAAAATTGAAATTTTATCTTTTTACGATAAAATAATTCATTTAAATATATATTATTATATTTTAATAATATAATAATGGTGATATTTTACAACGAATGTGGGATATATGAGTATCTGAGGAGGAAGAGTATTTTTTGTTGCAATAAATGTTTAAAACATGTTAAACATGTCGGTGGACCCCATTTATTATTGAAATTTGATTATAGCCTCTAAAATCACCCGTTTGTGGATTTGATCAATTTACATTTGGAAATTTGGAAAAACTTTCTTACTGTAAAGTTGTAGAAATTGAATTTCCTATAAAAACTTCATGAGATTCAATTTTTCTGATAAAGGGCTATTTATTATGAATTATTGAAGTTAGAAGCTCAAAAATAATTGATTTTTGGAAGTTTAAATTATTTTAAATTAGAAAAACGTTTTTTTATTTTTTTCTAGAAGGTTGGCATGTGTGAATTCTTTGAGATTAAGATTTCAAGGAATACGTATAATATTTTTATATATATATATATTATATTAAATTTTACTAACTTTGGTGTTACAGCGATTTCTATAAATAGGTCTTGGGTTAGAATTGAAAATCACACGAAGCTGAAGTTTCTCTCTCTATATTATCGGCGTATTCTTGTGAGTATTTTGAGTATACTTTGAGTATTGCTATATCGGTGAAAGTTCAAGATATAGTACATATCCGATATTCGATTAAATCTTGATCTTTCGAGAGTAAGGGATATTATTTTTTTAATAATGATATTATTTCTTGATATCATTATCTTTGAAATATTGATCTGAAGTTTTTATCAAATTTGGAACTTTTGGTGTCGGGAGTTCTTATTCACGTATCTCTGACCTTTATTCATATATCTGATTATTTCACGAATCACTTATTCGACCTTTATTCATGAAAAATAAAAATTTTTTTTTTTTGTCCAAAATATCTATTGTGGATACTAGCTTTGATTGTATCCATGTTTTGATCATTCTTGAATTTTACACCACTATGATTATTTTTGAGGTATTTTTGGGCGTGGATAAAACAAAATCGAATCCTTAATCCTTAATCCTTGTCATTTTGATTCCTTTGGATTCGTTTTTTTAAAAAAATATTTTTCATCATCCTCGGTCTTAAATGATGATATTATTGAATATCTTTGGCACATGGTGCAAAGATGAATGATTTATGATGAATATCTTTGGCGATGGTGCAAATGAATGATTTCGATGAATATCTTTGGCGTAGTGCAAAGATGAATGATTTCGATGAATATCTTTGGCGTAGTAGTGAAGATGAGCAGTGTTTAGATGAACATGACCAATGGTGAATGTCCTTGGCACATAGTGCAAGGATGAATATTTGATCGGATATATATTGATTGATGTTACGAGGGATAAAAATAGGCGATGAACTTTAAAATTCATACATAGAAGATAGTAGTTTGCATTCTCTCTTAACTCTTACAATGAATTATTATTTCATTGCGAATATTGATTTAAAACTTGTTGTCTATTGTATTACATTATATTTTTCTGTGTTGAAGACTAACGATAATTTTGTTGTATATTATCTTAGTCATAATATATTCTTCTTTGGGCTAGTCGAGCTCACCCTTTTCCTTTTTGTTCCATTTTTCTTCTCGGGAGGCGAGAATATAGCAAAATGCAGTCGGGGTATGGAATGAAAGTTCTAGGGAGAGTTGTTTAGTAGTCCTCACCATTGTTGTAAAATAATGTATCAATAATTATGATGAGGATTTATTTGTATGTGGATATTATGCAGATGGCAATATCGTATTTAAACTCACGATTTTACTATTGTAATAATAAAGTTGTAGTTGTTTACATCTGCAGTGTATTGACAACTTCGAGAATGGGGATGTAGACCTATTTTGGGGGGTGTCACGGTTGGTATCGAGCTTAGGGATATGATCTCTGGCGGAGATCGGGGAATAGAACTAGGAGGGAGAGCAGAGTAAATCCTTGTTAGTGTGTCTACTACTAGCTTATTTGATAGTTGGTCGATATATAGGGATATTATGTGATATATTGATTTCCTTAATTAACCCTTGTTTTATGGCGGTGTTTGAGAATGTCGTTGAGAATATTAACAATGGAAATGAGGCCAGTGGAGCCTTTGTACTCACCAGCGAGAGAGAGCGTCAGCAGTGGCAATGTTCCTCTGTGAACAACACCATGACGAGATGATGAGCGAGGGGATATTTAGAAGCTTTTTGCGATTCATGCAAAATCGAGACGAGGAGACTTCGTGTTCAAAACATAGGAGAAATGATAGCAATTCACGGGTTGTCACGACCAAGCGATTCGAAGAGTTGGGACCACGAAATTTAAGGAAAGCGGATCCGATCATGGCGAAAAACATGGGTCAAAACAAATTACCAGATATTCGATGTCTTGGGATGCGCGAGAACGAAGGGTTCCATTCGCCACCTTTATGTTAAAATGGCGAAGCGAACTCTTGGTGGGAGTGCGTGAAGCGTACCCATCGGTACCCGCTCGGCGTGTCTTGGGAGGCGTTTGAAACTATTTAATGACAAATACTTTCACGAAAGTGTTAAATCGTATGAAGGAAGTGGAGTTTATTAGGCGGGCGAGAACAACATGGCGGTGTGTCTCGATCTGAATGAAATTTGCGAGTTATCGAGTTTTGCACCTCATTTGGTGGAGAATGAGGAGCGTGTATGGCGGATGTTTACGAGAGGTTTGAAACCGGCGTCGTCGATATCTCTCTCTCGTAAATTTTCTCTCTGATAGGATGTTGTTAACGAGGGCTCGATTGTTAGAAGCGAGATACTTGAAATCTGGTCGGCCAGGGTACCCTGATCGAGGATCATCTGGGAGATAGCGATCAACAAAACAACAATAATCGGTGGAGAAAAAAAAAAGCGGACAAAAATGGTAACCACTCTGGTGGTAATCATAGCCATGAAAATAGAAGAAGCGAGTCGGGAGGAGATTTTAAAGAGAGAGATTAACAACGACCATGTGAAGGCAGCGATGCCGTGACAAGCTGGTTCGAGGGAGAAAACGACCACCGGTCGTATCTTTATAAATCACGGAAAAGAGGACATATCGGTCAAAGCGCCTGGCAGATTCGGTATCTTATAATTGTGGAAAGGAAGGACATATCGCTCGAGATTGCAGTAGCGAAACCTAGTTCGTGAGGGGCGGTGACTCGAAAAACATCCCGAAAAAGTCAAAATCAGCGGTTCTGGAAGAAGCGTTTGTTGTGGTTGGTCAAAATCGAGGAACCCAAGCGAGGTGATCACGGGTAAAAATATTTATAAATTCTTGTGAAGTTTATACTTTACTGAATCTGGGTCTTTACCCATTCATTTATCTCTCTGCTTGTGCTCAGCGTTTAAACTTGACTCAGGAGAAATTAGACTTTGACTGTCTGTGGAAACTCAGTTAGGAGAAACTTTCATCACATCCTTTGTTTATAAATCTTGTCTAATCCATGTTGGCACCACTTATCTTTTGTTGACCTTATCTCTTTAAAGATACTTGCTTTTGATGTGATTTTAGGGATTGATTGGTTAACTACTCATCATACCAAAATTGATTGTTTTAAATAAGGTTGTTAGCTTTCATATTCCTAAACAACTTGTTGTTGTTGAATTCAAACAACTAAACCATTAAAATCAATCAACATCATCATCTCTAATCATAAAAGCTATTAGTTTATTAAAAAGCGGATGTCAAGCTTTCTTAGCCCATGTTATGGATTTGAATAAAGACACGTCAAAATTGAATAATATTCTGTTGTTATTAACTTTCTGGCGTATTTCTGAAGAACTTCGATCTACCCCGAGCGTGAAGTTGAATTCTTTATTGACCTTGAACACAGTACAAAGCCCATTTCTAAAACCCCATATCGAATGGCTCTATTGAACTTGAGGTTAAAGGTCCAACTACGAGGAGTTGTTGGACATTGGTTTCATTAAATCTAGTACATCTCCTTGGGGTGCTCTGTTTTATTTGTAAAGAAGAAAAGGCGGGGGTATCGCGACTTTGTATTGACTATCGGGGAATTGAACCATATCACTATCAAGAATAGGTATCCTCTACCTCGTATTGATGACTTGTTTGACCCGATTCTGAGAGCCAATTCTTTTCAAAAATCGATCTTAGATTACGGATATCATCGGTGAAGATTAGAAGCGAGGATATTCAAAGGCGCCTTTAGAACTTCGATGCGGGCATTATGAATTCTTAGTTATGTCTTTGGATTGACTAATGCTCCTGCGACTTTCATGGATATGATGAGCCAAGTATTCAAAGAGTATTTGGATCGATTCGTTGTTGTCTTTATTGATGACATCCTCATATATTCAAAAAGCGTGAAGATCATGAGCACCATTTGAAATTTGGTACTCGAAAACCTTAAGTGAAAACAAGCTTTATGCCAAGTTAAAAAATCATCGAGTTACGGCGAGGAAGTAGCATTTCTTGGGCATGTGTGTCAAAACATGGAGTATCTGTTGACGTGAAGATTGAAGCAATACAAAGTTAGAACAATAAAAGTCGGTGGTATGAAATCGTAGCTTTTTGAGGCTTATTTGGTTATTATCGGAGATTAAATGGAAGGGTTTTCTCGAATCGCTACTCAGATTAACTCATCTAACTTCGGAAGGATACAAAATTCGTTTGGAGCGAAGAGTGCGAGAAGAGTTTCGAAGAGCTTAAAGGAGACTTATTTGGCTTTTGTTCTAACAATACCATCTGGTTCGGATGGATTTGTTATCTCTGATGATGCTTGAGGCAAAGGGTTAGGATGTGTTCTCATGCAGCGTGGGAAAGTCATAGCCTATGCCTCGCGACAACTTAAAGAATATGAGAGGAATTATCCTACTCATGATCTAGAGTTAGCGGCCCGATCGTTTTCGCGTTAAAAAGATGCGGAGCCTTATCTATATGGAGAGAAAGTGGAGATATATTGAGACCATAAAAAGCCTTAAATATTTCTTCACTCAAAAAGAACTTAACATCTGGCGGCGTGACGTTGGCTCGAGCTATTGAAAGACTACGACCACACTATTGATACCATCACGGAAAAGCGAGCGTGGTAGTGGTAGCGTAGCGTTGAGTAGAAGATCATATCACGAGGAGCGAGTGCGATGATGTCAAATATCTGCGTAGAGCCAACTTTAATAGAAAAAGTTAAGGTTGCTCGAGCCAGCAGGCCGGGGATGCATATGAAGAAGAAAGTACAAGAAGGAGCTATTAGGGCGAGAATTGATGAAGAAGGAATACTTGAGTCCACTCCGGACTTTGTGTTCTAACGATTACGATTTGAAGTACAAGATTATGATGGAGCACACAATACACCATTTGCAATCCATCAGGAAGTACTAAAATGTATCGTGATCTTGACATACATTTTGGTGGAACAATATGAAGAGAGAGATTGCAAAGTTTATCTCAACATGTTTAACTTGTCAGCGTGTAAAAGCGGAGCATCAAGTGCCTAAGGGACCATTGCAACCACTTGAGATTAGAAATGGAAGTGGGAACACATTACCATGGATTTAGTTCACGGGACTTCCACGGTTTCTCAAGGCATAAATGCTATTTGGGTTATTGTTGATAGATTAACCAAATCTGCTCATTTCTTGCCAATCTGGAGACTTATTCCTTGAGCGTCTTGCTCGAATGTCGTAAATGAGATTGTGAGATTGCATGGCATGCCGGTATCCATAGTTTGGATCGTGACCCAAGATTCACTTCAAGATTTTGGGTTAGCTTGCAAAAAGCTATGGAGTGCAGTTTAAGATTGATTCGGCATACCATCCTCGAAGCAGACGGACAATCGAGAGAGGACTATTCAAACTCTTGAAGATTTATTAAGACTACGTGTCCTGAGACTTCAAGGCGGTTGGGATAAGTATTTACCATTGGTGGAATTCTCCTACAACAACGATTATCGAGCAAGTATAGGTGTGGCCCCATTGAAGCATTATATGGGCCGAAAGTGTATTTTCTCCGATATGTTGGGATGAGGTGGGTGAAACAACATTGTTGGGACAGGAGTTAAATGCGTATGACTACTGAAAAAGATCGAATGATTAAACAGCGTATATACAAAGCGGCACAAGATCGACAAAAGAGTTATCGCGGGATCTTCATCGAAAGGATGTGGAATTTAGTATAGGGGATCATGTATTGTTGCGTGTTGCCCCATGGAAGGAGTTACAAGATTAGGGAAGAGAGAAAGCTCGATCCACGATTTATTGGTCCATTTCAAATTCTTGGCCAGAGTAGGAAATGTAGCTATAGACTCGCGTTACCTCAGTATGTCTCGTGTTCATAATGTGTTTCACATATCATACTTAAATAAATATGTGAAAGACCGAATCACGTTATTGAGTTAGAAGCAGGACGAGATAGCCAGAAGACTTAACGTGTGAGGAAGTACATGTCGAAGATCTTGGATAGGAAGGAGCATATCCTACATGCGACGAAGGTCGTACCACAAGTTAAAGTCTTGTGGAGAAACCATCTTATAGAGAAATGACACAGGGAGTTGGAAGCGGAAATGAAAGCGAGGTATCCTCATCTTTTGAAACACAGAATCGTCGTCGTCGATTTAGAGGGCGAAATTTCATAAGGAGGGAGGTTGTAAGATCCCAAATAATTAATAAATGAAATTTAATTTCCTCTAATTATTATTTTGAAATAGTAAGGGTTGATGTGATTAATGTGGATGAATTCTACGGGTAAAATCATGAAATATTTCAAAATAAGCAAGTGGTTATAAAATATTCATTGTTGTTAAGGGGAATATTAGTTTGGTGCGTGGAATATTAAATCTTTGTCGGGAATATTAAATGCGACGGTAGCGACCATGTGTGAGCCCATGTGAAGCGATTGGAGGAAAATGAATGACAAATATAAGTTGTTTAAAAATAGCGGCGTAGTTATTCTGGTTTACCTTTGTTGGAATACCGGTTGGTTAAAACCACGATGTCTGGCGTTGTTGAGCGGTAGCACGCGTATTGCACCAATTATTGACTCTTACGTGAAAGGCCTTTTTACTCGATAATGGTTCTGATAATTCTTGTTCGGTGTTTTATTTTATTGATTCAATAATTCTTTGCGTTGATATTTTATATTCTTTGTTGTTTTAATAATTGTCATTACGGTATTTTTCATTATCGAAACAATAATTCATATTATCTGAATAATATTATTAGATAACATTATTGGCAATGTCTAGAAAGTTACATCTAAGGAGAGGTTTGGTCACTAATTGCGGCGCCCGATGAGGAGAAATTCTTATTGGAAAGCCCCTGCTTTCACAGGAGCTGCACAGTTGTCGATATTGTGATTACAATATATTATTTGTGAATAATTAATTATTGATTCATATGATGAGAAAAATATTGATTTTATGTGGATATAGATGGAGAAAATTTTTAATGTGACAATTGTTGAAAATTGAAATTTTATCTTTTTACGATAAAATAATTCATTTAAATATATATTATTATATTTTAATAATATAATAATGGTGATATTTTTACAGCGAATGTGGGATATATGAGTATCTGAGGAGGAAGAGTATTTTTGTTGCAATAAATGTTTAAAACATGTTAAACATGTCGGTGGACCCCATTTATTGGTTGAAATTTGATTATAGCCTCTAAAATCACCCGTTTGTGGATTTGGTCAATTTACATTTGGAAATTTGGAAAAACTTTCTTACGCAAAGTTGTAGAAATTGAATTTCCTATAAAAACTCATGAGATTCAATTTTTGATAAAGGGCTATTTATTATGAATTATTGAAGTTAGAAACTCAAAAATAATTGATTTTGGAAGTTTAAATTATTTTAAATTAGAAAAACGTTTTTTTTTTTTTTCTAGAAGGTTGGCATGTGTGAATTCTTTGAGATTAAGATTTCAAGGAATACGTATAATATTTTTATATATATTAATATTATATTAAATTTTACTACTTTTGGTGTTACAGCGATTTCTATAAATAGGTCTTGGGTTAGAATTGAAAATCACACGAAGCTGAAGTTTTCTCTCTATATTATCGGCGTATTCTTGTGAGTATTTTGAGTATACTTTGAGTATTGCTATATCGGTGAAAGTTCAAGATATAGTCTATATCCGATATTCGGTTAAATCTTGATCTTTTCGAGGTAAGGGATATTATTTTTTTTTAATGATATTATTTCTTGATATCATTATCTTTGAAATATTGATCTGAAGTTTTTATCAAATTTGGAACTTTTGGTGTGTCGGGAGTTCTTATTCACGTATCTGGCCTTTATTCACGTATCTGATCTTATTCACGAATCGGACCTTTATTCATGAAAAATAAAAATTTTTCTTTTAGTCCAAAATATCTATTGTGGATACTAGCTTTGATTGTATCCATGTTTTGATCATTCTTGAATTTTACACCACTATGATTATTTTTGAGGTATTTTTGGGCGTGGATAAAACAAAAATCGAATCCTTAATCCTTAATCCTTGTCATTTTGATTCCTTTGGATTCGTTTTTTTAAAAAATATTTTTCATCATCCTCGGTCTTAAATGATGATATTATTGAATATCTTTGGCACATAGTGCAAAGATGAATGATTTATGATGAATATCTTTGGCGATGGTGCAAAGATGAATGATTTCGATGAATATCTTTGGCGTAGTCTGCAGATGAATGATTTCGATGAATATCTTTGGCGCGTAGTGCAAAGATGAGCAGTGTTTAGATGAACATGACCAAGTGGTGAATGTCCTTGGCACGTAGTGCAAGGATGAATATTTGATCGGATATATATTGATTGATGTTCTGAGGGATAAAAATAGGCGATGAACTTTAAAATTCATACATAGAAGATAGTAGTTTGCATTCTCTACTTAACTCTTACAATGAATTATTATTTCATTGCGAATATTGATTTAAAACTTGTTGTCTATTGTATTCTATTATATTTTTTCTGTTGAAGACTAACGATAATTTTGTTGTATATTATCTTAGTCATAATATTCTTCTTTTGGGCTAGTCGAGCTCACCCTTTTCCTTTTTGTTCCATTTTTCTTCTCGGGAGGCGAATATATAGCAAATCTGCAGTCGGGGTATGGAATGAAAGTTCTAGGGAGAGTTGTTTAGTAGTCCTCACCATTGTTGTAAAATAATGTATCAATAATTATGATGAGGATTTATTTGTATGTGGATATTATGCAGATGGCATATACGTATTTAAACTCACAGTTTTCTTATTGTAATAATAAAGTTGTAGTTGTTTACATGCAGGTGTATTGACAACTCGAATGGGGATGTAGACCTATTTTGGGGAAATTTGGAACTTTTGGTCTCGGAGTTACTTATTTATGTATACGACACTTTATTCACGTATCGATCTTATTCACTTCTAATACTGAGACTATTCATCGAAAAATGAAATTTTTTTTTTCAAAATATCTATTCTGGATACTAGCTTTGATTGTATCCATGTTTTGAAACATTCTTGAATTTTACACCACTATGATTATTTTTGAGGTATTTTTAGACATGGATAAAACAAAGTATCTAATCCTTAATCCTTAATCCTCGTCATTTTGTTTCACTTTGGATTCGCTTTCTTTAAAATATTTTTCATCATCCTCGCTTTTAAATGATGACATTATTGAATATCTTTGGCACATAGTGCAAAGATGAATGATTTCGATGAATATCTTTGGCTGTTGTAGTGCGAAGATGAATATTTGATTCCGATATATATATTGATTGATGTTACGAGGGATAAAAGATGAGCGATGAACTTTTAAATTCATACATAGAAGATAGTAGTTTGCATTCTCTACTTAACTCTTCTAATGAATTATTATTTCATTGCGAATATTGATTTAAAACTTGTTGTCTATTGTATTCTATTAGATTTTTCTCTGTTGAAGACTAACGATAATTTTGTTGTATATTATCTTAGTCATAATATTCTTTATTGGGCTAGTTGAGCTCACCCTTTTTCTTTTTGTTCCATTTTTCTTCTTAGGAGACGAGAATGTAACGAGTACGAGTCGGGGTATGGAATGATGGTTATAGAGAGAGTTGTTTAGTAGTCCTCACCATTTTTGTAAAATAATATATCAATAAATGTGATGAGGATTTATTTGGGTATAGATATTGTCTAGAAGATAATATTTGTATTCAAACTCATAGTTTTACTATTGTAATAATAAAGTTGTAGTTGTTTCTGTACCATGTATTGACAACTCAAAATGGGTGATGTATACCTATTTTGGGGGCGTCACACATAACATATTTACATCAAATATTAATTAAAAAAATTAAAATACTAATTAAAAAAATACAAAAATAAAATAAAATAAAATTAAAAAATAATAAAATACTAAAATTTAAATTATTTTGTTACTTAATCAAAACAACAAAAATTTAGATTACAACATTAAAATACTAAAATTTTTAGTATTTTGAATATTACAAAATTAACGTTAATATTTTTAGTATTTTGAAAATTCAACTAATATTTTTAGTATTTTGATGATTAACGTTAATATTTTTAAAATTCAACTAATTCAAAATTTCAAAATAATTAACGTTAATATTTTTTACTAAATAACGTTAATTATTTTAAATTAGTTGAATTTTGAATATTTTTAAAATTCAACTAAATAATATTTTTAAAATTTAACTAATTACATCATCAAAAAATATTAACGTTTTTAACATATCAACTAATATTAAAAATATTAACATTTTTAATATAAAAAATATTAATATAATATTAACGTTTTTTAATATTAAAAAATATTAACGTTTTTAAAATTTTAAAAAGTAGAACTATTTATTACAGTGACTTAAACTCTTTTCAAACATATAATAACATAATAATATATTGTTAAATGTGTGTGAAATATACGTACTTATCATTATTATTATTATTATTATTATTATTATTATTATTATATCATCTATTTAATCTTATGATGAGCTATAAATAATTATTATATATACACCATTATAATTTTATAAAAATTTTAATTTTATAAAATACAATTACAATTAATTTTATAAAAATTTTAATTTTATAAAATTAATTGTATTTAAAGTTTGTTCCATCTGATTTGTATGAAATTTGTTTTTTTTATTTTAATGAAGAATAAAAATGATTTGTCAAATTTACCATTGCTCAAATAATTTAAATTAATAAAATAATAAAAATATTATTTTTTAAATACACATCGTTCCATATAAAATATTTTTATAATTTATATAATTTTTTTAAAAATTTTAAAAATTATTATTATTGTTATTTTGAAATTATTATTATTATTTTTATTATTTTTATTATTTCAAAATTATTATTATTACTATTACTATTATTTTGAAATTATTATTATTATTATTATTTAAAGATAATAAATTTTACTACTCCACTTTGTTTAAAGATAACAAAGAAGAGAAGTCTAGTCCATGTAAGCAAAAAAGTCTGGTCAACTTGCTCCATGTAAGCAAAAAGTCTAGTCAACTTGCACAGTCAGTATTCTGTTCGTTTTTTCGGACGAAAATATGAAGTAATGACCATTTTGTAAAATTTTGAGAGTACAGTTATTCGATTGTAATAAAAAAGTTTGATGAACTATAATGAAAACCTAATTCGTCAATACAAATGACCAAAAAGTGATTTATCCCGACCATTAACTGCAAATATCTCCTCAAATCAATGGTCGGTCAAATCTAAACCACCATGTACGTACGGTCATTCTGTCAACTCAATTACCTAGTCTTTAAAAGATGGATGAAGATGGAGAGGTAGGCAAATTGGAATATTAATTTCTATCTTGTCTTGTTGATAAAATAAGGTACGAAAGTTGGCCATTTTGCATGGGATGAGGATTCTCATGTATAAAACAATTTTTTTTCGTGCCCAATTATAATCTATATAATTATATTTATTAATCATAAAAATATAATTTTAAAATTATAATACTTAATATTAAATAATTTTCATATTAACTTATTTTATAATCATCTTAAATATAAATTTAAAAACAAACAACAATGTTTTATCTAATGTTAAATAAATATTGATATTCGTGACTGACACGATCATAATTGCGCTATTAACGTAGAAAAAGGAGTCGCCGGGCGAGATGGTGTAAAGTGCTGGCAGCCAAAGAAAAATTCCCGCAAAAGCGAGAAAATGGTATCCCATTATAGAAGGAAGGCACATCGCAAACGCAGCGGAAACTCTCGAAAACCGTTGATCCAATATGTATGTATGTTATGTATACATGCTGGCAGGCACGTTTTTTCTCTTGATTTCCAACTTGTGCGAATCCAATCAACCCATTTTATATACATACATAGTATCCCAAATCCCAATTCATCACCATTACCTAAACACTGGCATGCTTTGTATCAGATTCAAGGTACATTTTCTTTCAGCTCTTGAATGTTAAATGCAATCATTTTGTTTCTTTTTAGGTCTTTTTCCCTTCTTCTTTTTTCAATTACCTAAACAATGTGTTGGCTATTGAAATTTTCATTTATTAACCATTGTGTTTGACACTTGGTCAATGTTGGTTTAGTATTAAGTTTTTGATCAATGTGTTGGGTACTTGATTTTTCATGTATGGTAGAAGCTAATGTGGTGAAATATTTGTTTTGTGCAGTAAAAATTGTGAAAATGGGGGAAACGGTGTTCACCGCCTCTCTGGAAGGGATGAAGAATGTCAAATCTGAACAAGGGGAAATGCTCACCAGGCCTTTCTTGGATGTCTGCAAACTCTTGTTGCCAATTTTAGGTGTGTGTGTTTTTTAGGGTCAAATTATGGGTTTTTACCTCTTCTTTTTCCCCAATAAGCATTAGTACCGCAACTTAACATCGGATACGATATTGCATTAAATGCCTTCAAATTAAGTGTTCATGTAGACTATGTTTGACATCTCAATACCAAGTTTCAGAGTTGGAATTGAAAGCACATTGTAAGCAATTCTATGGAATTAAAATTTAGTTAAATTTGGCGCTCAATACAGGCAAAACATAGCTGTAGTTTATTCTGGGCTTCTGCTTTTTTGTTATATTCTGGTTTGTATTTGGTACTGAATGCCGGATTATGCTATGCAAAAAGAAATGAAGAAAATGAACCCTACGCGTTGGAAATTATCTATCAAATTGTTGCCATCCCCTTTTATTGTCCATGTTAATAAGATGATAATTTGTGCCAAGTATGAGTTTTGGCATTATGGAGAATTCATATTTGACATCAATGGCATTCTAAATGATATTCCGCATGATTGCACGAGCTTAAAATTTGTATTGACCTGTATAATAGAGATACAATATAATCATCCCGTTGGAGCTGGAAAATCAACTGCATATCTTAGTCGTCAGTCATCACTAAACAAATTATCAGGGTACAAGTGCAAGGCAAGAGCCCACATGACGAAAATAATGACAAATGAGTATTTACTAATACAGGTATTGGTGTAAGACCTAATAGCTTAAAGCGTAGTTTTTGGGTCAAGATAGAGTTCTAGCACGTGTGTTAGCAGTTAATAATGATTTGTTTTAGAGTCACTGCATCAAACCGTTCATAATATTGCATAATCATTGCAAATATGTTCCAAATCGAGCTTTATAATGAATTGAACTTTTCTAATATTTCATGCCAGATAAATTTGGAGCTGCTATGACTGTTGTGAAATCAGATATTAGTAGTAATATATCGGTAAGATTTATTCTCTCATTTGTTTCAGATATCAGTTTCTTGAGGAGTGATTAACTATGGGGGTGTTTGATAAAATTGAATGAAATAGTTCTGAATGTTTAGTAATCTAAATGTTTACTGAAATTCATCTTCCTTTGAATCTTAATCTTGATATAACCTTTTTTATTACTTTTTACTTTTTAATCTAAATCTTAGTAATATTTCCAATTTCTTATTTGCTTGCAGAGGTTGGAACATAAATATGATTCCAATCCAACCAGATTCAACTACTTGTTTAGTTTTGTACAAGCTGAGGTTGAAACAGGCACCACAAAGTCATCATCGAGTTGCACAAATGGCATTCTTTGGCTGACAAGGTATGAGGTATCAGTATGGAATTTAAGATGGAATTTGTTCTGTTCCTCTACCATTTTTATATCAGTTCATAATGTAGGCAGATGCAGCATATCCTTTAACCCATCAGTGGATCCTTTTTGTCAATTACTCTCCCAACTTCAGTTTACCATATATTAGATTCTCCAATTTTTCTAATACCATCTCGCTAACTTTGCAGAGCTATGGATTTTTTAGTGGAGCTATTTCGTAACTTATCCCAGCATCAAGATTGGGGATTGCAACAATCTTGTACAGATTCTTATAGCAAGACGTTGAAGAAATGGCACGGCTGGCTTGGTAGCTCAAGTTTTACTGTAATGTTTTTTGCTACCTGCTCAACCAAATTACAAACACGTTATTAATACATTTACTCATTTCAAAATGGTTTTAGGAAATCTTCTTCTCAATTTGTATCTCTTGACTAAAACAATCCCTTAACATTATAAATACGATTTCTCCTGGCTAAAACAAGTCTGCTGCATAAATTCATAAAAATGTTATTAAGCCAAGGTTTTCGTTCAATTCTCTTGTACAAACATACGATTAAACAAGTAAATAGCGCAGTAATTCTGAATTATTTTAAGAATAAAAGTAAAACCACAAGCTTCTCATTTGTGGATCCATTGACTTGTATATCATGGAACTAACAGGTTGCTATCAAGCTTGCTCCGGATAGGAAAAAGTTTATAGAGGTGTTAGGAGGAGCAGAAAATATCCAGTCTGATATGGAGAAGTTCTGCACAAACTTCTCACCGCTTCTAAGAGAGATCCACAAGTTTCTGGTGAGACATCTCGTCTTCTTATTCATCGTCTTGCTGAAAATCTAAAGTGTGGTCTATTTATTTTAAGCAGGGATGTTTACATATATAATTTACATGTTGTATAATATATATACTTGCTTGGTGCAGGGTAGTTTTGGCTTGGATAGCATGAAAGCTTTGTGACGGAAGAGGTGTCTATATGAGTTTTTTTCTTTATCTTGGGTTCCTTCCCTTTTGTTTTTTTTATATTTAAATTGTAACAATATTTTGGGCCTTGTATATTGATAAATATATAAAAACCTAATAAACTACTAATTTTGGTTGTACATTAATCGCCATTGCCTTCTCTACTAGACATGGCAAAATATGAGTTTAGTTTGGTTTTGATTTACATAAAATGGTTATGGGTTCAAATAAGAACTAAAACTATATTATTCATTTTTAATATAGTTTGTATGTGTTAAACTCAAATGGTTATAGTTTTAATATAGGTCGACCTATATTTTACTTTTTGAAATTTATGTACTTTCTCTTTTTCTTCCTTTTAATTAATTATTTCTCTCTAATTTTTCTAATACATTATCTTTCTAAAATAAATTAATATACTTTCTCTCTCTCTAAAAATTTATGTAGTGTTCATTCAAAAATTAATAAATTAATATACTTTCCTTCTCTAAAAATAGTCTCGTTTTAATTTTTAAAGTCTCGTTCAAAAATGATTTATCTCAATGCATTACACTTGTCCTCTTTCTATTTTTAAATAAAATTCCCAAATAAAAGCATGTAAAAAAAGAGTTGGATATATTTTTTTTGGGTGTGGGTGTGGGTGTGGGTGGGGGTGGGGGTGGGGGTGGGCGGCGTGGGAGGTGTATATATACTTAATAAATATATTTTTTTGTGGTTGTGGGTGATGGGGCGTGAGGGCGAGTAGAGGTGTATATATAATTAATAAATATTATTTTTTTTGGGCTGGGGGTGGGGATATATACATAATCAATAAATATTACCCTAGATAAAATGTTGATGAAGCTATGTCCATAGTGAAAGTATATATACTGAATTCACAAGTGTGTTGTATCTACACAAATAGGTCAAACTTTTTATATTTCAGAAACACTAGTTCAACAGTATTATAGTATATGGGTTGGAACTAGTTAAATCAGTTTCAACCCATATTTGTAATTAATAATATGGATCTAAAATCAAACCAATTCATAACTTAAAAGCTAGTTAACCAACCCAAATAGATTTAAGTGGTTTTGGTTAAAGTTTTCAACCTAAATTGTCAAGTCTAGCCTTCTCACTCCTCAGTCTAACCTACCTCTTAATGTTTTATGAATAAATATATATATAGATACATCAAATTTACTTCTTCCTTCCACGAGAAAATAAACAAGTGGGGTGGAGGGCTCACCTATGAATTATCTCAGTCTAATTTTTTTTCTTTCCTTTTATAGTACATTCTTCGGGAAGAGTGGAGTTAAGGGTGTAAACGAGTCGAATCAAATAGAGAACTGCTCGAATTCGACTAGAAATGATAAATTTGTACTCGAATTCGATTGGAATTCGAATTATATTTAAAATTTTTTATTTATATTCGAGTCGACTCGAATATTTATTACTTGAATTCGATCCGACTCAGATCGAATTATATTCAAATTATTCGTGAGCTTAAAATTCAAGTTTGAATTCGAGTCTCCATATAATAATTAGTTTTATAATAAATATAATTATAAATTAAATTTGTTATTTTACTTAGAAATGATAAAATATATTTACTATTACACTTTACAAATATAAAATTATAATTAAAATAAAAAACAAAAACAAAACAATAATAATTAATTATCCTAATTTAATTTAAATTTGTATATATTATAAGAGAATGTATCGAGTATCTAATCGAATATGTATCGAATCACAATCAAGAATTCGAGTAGTTTAAATCTTAAATGAGTTGAGTATACCCTTGCTCAAATTCTACTCATATTTTTATTCAAACTATATTTAATGCTCAGATTTAGATCATATTATTAATAAATTCGAGTCTCGCTCGTATTTTTTCGAGTCGGGCCAGATCTGTTTGATTAGTTTAAGTGGAGTAAACATAGATTTACTCATGGTTTATTATCAACATTTGGTTATGCCCCGGATATTGACTACTACGTGTTACTTTCACAAGCTTTCTGTGACTTATTTGTCTTTCTCTTCAAAATTTATTGTAGCAATTTGGAAGCTCTACGATTCTATCAAGGTGTTTAACATGATTAATGGGGAGTATATCAACATTTTTTTAATATACTTGTCTCTGTTTCTCTCTTTCTTTTTTAAAAAAGGGATTTTTTTTTATCTCATCTTGTAAAATACAAATAACTACTTGAGGTCTACCCAAAATTTTACACGACCACCTAAAGTTTAAAAATGTACATATAACCACCCAAGTTTTTGAGGCTAAATGTAAACACGTTTTTCGTGTAACTAATTTTTTTTGAATGTTTATCTTGGTAACAAAAATACAACAAAAATTCTACGTGGACATGAAAATTGGACATGAGTGTATTTGAATTTTATTTAATTGTATTCTGACCCCAATAGTGGGTAAAAATAAAAATAGGTGAAGTTCAAAACACTCATATTCAATTTCCATGCATGTCCACCTAGAAGAACTCAGAGTACAAACATGTTTTCTGTGTAAATGTCATTAATTAAAGCAGGCTGAATTCCGTCTTTAACTCCGCTAACTAAAGCAGGCTAACTAACTACAAACACGCATTCCGTCTTAACTACGCAAATGAAAACAGGAGTACAAGACGGTGGTAATTAATAGTGTTGGTATGGGCCAGTGTGCTTAATACAAAAAATTATAAGAATAATAATAAAATTTAAAAACGTTAAATATGTTAATATAAATAATTATTTTTTGTACAAAAGTGTTTCAAGTAAGTGATTTACAATCATCTTTTTTTATAATCTTATATACTGAAATTATTTCAAAATCAACTAAGTGTCAATACTCAATAGTATCAAAGATGTCTCAACAGACAAGAATTCATATACTCATCTTCCATCCTATTACGCAATGACGTCTTAATAAGATTTATAGCTAAAAAAAGTTGTTTCAACATTTACAGTTGTAACTAGATAGAATTAATATCGACTTTATTAGCAAATTAATAAACAATTTAAGACTCAAAGAATGGAATGCGCCAATTAAAAAAAAACAAAACAAAAAATTAAACAAAAGCTAGTAACAAGTTACCAACTACTTAATTAACAAGTGGATAATTTTTTTTGTGTTTGTATTTTTCTAATGTCGGATAGTGAAATGAACATTAAATAATGAAAATAAGTTCCTTTCTCTTGAAATTGAATATACACATAATTTCAATAGTATATTGTATTGAAGCAGTAGTACATTACTTAAAAAAAAGGGTAAATGTCCAAAAATACTCCTGATGTTTATCCCGAAATCTCATTAACACCCTAAACTATTTTGTTTTCCAAAAATTCCCTTAACGTTATAAATTTCGGCCGTTAACGAATCTGCCACCTTGACAAACGGGTGTTAAACCCTCTATGATGTGGCTGACACATGGCAATATTTGCTGACGTGTACAAAAATTCATTAACACAAATAATTAAAAAATTCAATTTTTATTAATTAATTATTTTATTTTTCTTTAAAACAAAATAAATATTTATATTTATATTTAATTCATTAACACAAATAATTAATAAATATTATTCAAAAATACATAAATAAACAAACAAAGATATTCCTATATCTAGATACATAAACATAATTAGCTGCTCCTGTAAACTATAAACAAATCCATATATATATAAACATATAATCGGAGAGAGAGTCTCTGCTGCAATCTTTGAGAAGGTGAATGGCCATGGTATATTCACTGTTGAATGGCCATGATATATTTTCCCAAGATTTTCTCTTTCCTTTTCTTCACGATTCTTTACGTCCTCAATTGGAATTGGGTCTATCAATCTGACCATCTCTCTATCCTTCCTTCTTTATTCTTTTTCTCTCTATTCTTCCTTCTCTACCATAGAAACTTTGCGGGCACCTCCTATTTTCTGTTTCAAATCGTCTCTTTTTGCCCTAAATCTAGGTACAGACACTCCTCCTTTGAACTTAAGTTCAATTAGGCAACTGGGTTTTCCATACCTTTCCGGAAAAAGAGGAAATGCAGCTCAATTCATTCTTACTTTGTCTATTATTAGGACTTCAATTGGCTCTCCCGATGGGTCTTCTTCCACTATTGAAGATGACAAGGAGGACGTTTTATTGGGTCCAGACAAAAGAGGAAATGCAGTTCAATTCCACTATTTGTTTATTTATGTATTTTTGAATAATATTTATTAATTATTTGTGTTAATGAATTAAATATAAATATAAATATTTATTTTGTTTATTATTTATTTATTTTGTTTTAAAGAAAAATAAAATAAATAATTAATAAAAATTGGAATTTTTAATTATTTGTGTAAATGAATTTTTGTACACATCAGCAAATATTGCCACATGTCAGTCACATCATAGAGGGTTTAATGTGACAACCCCAAAATAGGTCCATTCCATCCAACCCATTCTGAGTCGCCAAATACATGGTACAGAAAATAACTACAACTTTATTACAACAATTGTCGTGCAAAATACAACAACACATATACTGTGAGTTTGGATACAAATATATATGTAAGACCCCAACTTATTATAAATAAAATTGAATTTTTCTTTATTCATTATTCTAAATTAATAAGGGTTAATTTGATATAATTCTTTGGTTATGGGTGAAATGTGCAAAATTTACAAAATAAGCAAGTGGTTATAAAATATTCATTATTGTTTGGGAATATTCGTTTGGTCGTGGAATATTCTTTTTTTCGAGAATCTCCGCATTTACACAGCCAGCTTGATCATTAATGGGCCCCATAACTTGAAAAATGGTTGGATGAAGGAAAACGACAAAGATTGAGTTTTATAAATAACGACGTAAATTATTACCGCTTAACACTTTTGGGTTACTCGGTGGTTAAAATACTGATGTCTGGCGCTGGTTGCGCATAATAAACACACGACAAGACATGATATTGTTGAATTATTGATCCTTACGTAAGAAGGCCTTCTACTCAATAATTGTTACGATAATTACTGCTCATTATTTTATCTTATTGATTCAATAATTGTTGCATTGATATTTATATTATTATTGTTTCAATAATTGTCATTACACAAGATTTTCCATTATCAAATCAATAATTCATATTATTTGAATAATATTATCGAGATAACATTATTGGCAATGTCTAGAAAGTTCATACAGGAGAGGTTTGGTCACCTAATTGCATACACAAGTAAGGAGAAATCCTTATTGAAAGCCCTCTTCCTGAACTACCGGTTGTCGATCTTCGTGATTCTCGTAATATTATTTTTGAATAATTAATTATTGATTATTATGATAAAGAAAATATTTATTTTATGTGGATATAGATGGAGAAAATTTTAATGTGACAATTGTTGAAAATTAATATTTTATCTTTTTCGATAAAATAATACATTTAAATATATTATTTTAATAATATATTAACTGTGATATTTTTATAATGATTGTGGGATATATGAGCATATGAGGAGGTAGAGTATTTTGTGTCATTAAATGTTTAACACATGTTTTGTGTGTGTTTGGTGGACACAATTTTTGACCGAAAATTGATTATAGATCGTAAAATCGCCTGCTTGTGGATTTCATTCAATTTTGTTTGGAATTTGGAAAAATTTCATTCTGCAAGTTGTAGAGAATGGGATTTCCCATAGAAAGTCGCGAGTTTTGAATTTTTCGATAAACGGCTATTTTCTATGAATTATTGAAGTTACGGAAAATAAAATAATTTTTTATTAATTATGGTGGGACCCACTTTTGGTGGGTGTTGAATGCACATGGGTCTTTGAAATTTTCAAAGATTGAGGGTCTGAAAGCATGCGTAGAAATTGGTTTATAAATAATATTAATTTATTATTTTAGTCTCTTTTTATGCTTAAAGCATTTTCCTATAAATAGAGGCTAAGTTAGAATTGAAAATCACACCGTAAACTAAGTTTTCTCTTTTTCTCTCTCTATATTATCAAGCTTTATTCTTGTGTGTATACTTTGAGTGTTGCTATATCTACAGTGCGAGTTTACAAGACTATACCAAAATTCAAATGTAAATACGGTTATTTTGAGGTAAGGGGTATTATTTTCTTCTTAAATGATATTTTTCTTCAATATCATTATGCCAAGTATTGGTGAATTTTTTTTATCAAATTTGGAACTTGTTGTGTTTGGTTACTATTCACGATACTCAAGACTATTCACGATACTCGACCTTATTCACGAATCATTAAGACTATTCAATTTAAAAATAAAAATTTTTCTTTTGTCCAAAATATCTATTCGGATACTAGCTTTGATTGTATCCATGTTTTGATCATTCTTGAATTTTACACCAATATGATTATTTTCAAGTATTTTTGGACATGGGTAAAACAAAGTACTAATCCTTAATCCTTAATCCTTGTCATTTTGTTTCAATTTGGATTCGTTTATTTAAAAATGTTTTTCATCATCCTCGATCTAAATGGTGATATAAATGAATATCTTTGGCTTTGTAGTGCAAAGATGAACGATTAATCGATGAATATCTTTGGCCCGTAGTCTGAAGATGAGCAGTGTGTTGAGATGAACATGACCAACCGGTGATATGAATGAATATCTTTGGCCTGTAGTGCAAAGATGATTAAAGATGTATATTGATTGTTATTACGAAATAAACTATTGATGATGGACTTTTAAACCTTAGAAGACGGTAGAATTCTTTCTCTACGTGACTCTTCTAATGGATTGTTGTTTCATTGCATTTGTTGATCTAAAACTTGTTGTCTATTGTATTCTATTAGATTTTTCCTGTTGAAGACTAACGATAATTTGTTGTATATTATCTTAGTCATAATATTCTTCTTGGGCTAGTTGAGCTCACCCTTTTCTTTTTGTTCCATTTTTCTTCTCGGGAGGTGAGAACATGGCGAGGATCGAGTCGGGGTATGGAGTGATGGTTCTAGGAAGATGTTTTAGTTGTCCTCACTATTTCGTAAAATAGTGTATGAATAATTAATGAGGACTTATTTGGGTGTGTATATTATTTAGAAAGACAATATTTGTATTCAAACTCACAATTGTATTGTCGTATTCTACACGACATCCAGTATTGTCAAAGTTGTAGTTTGCTTTCTATACCATGTATTTTAGGCGACTCGAAATGGGTGTTGTATACCTATTTTGGGGGCGTCACATTGGTATCGAGCTTAGGGATATGATCTCCATGCGGAGATCGGGAATAGAACTAGGAGGGAGAGACGAGTAAATCCTTCGCTAGTGTGTCCTACCTAAGCTTATTTGTTGGTCGGTCATAATATAGGATATTATGTGATATGTTAATTTGTTTAATTAACCCTTGTTTTATGGCGATGTTAAGAATGGTCACGAGAACGTTAACAATGGAGTTTATGAGACCGTGGAGACGCCTTTGTCTTTCACCAACGAGGAGAACGTGCAACAGGCTGGCAATGTTCCTCCTGTGAACAACGCCACTGAGCAAATGATGAACGACGAGATGTTTAGAAGCTTTTTGCAGTTCATGCAAAATCAGACGAGGGAGACTCGTGTACAAAATACGGGTGGAAATGATGGCAATGCACTATGCATCATCACAACAAGCGGTTTAAGGAGTTGGGACCACCAGATTTCCATGGAAAGCCGGATCCGATCAAAGGCGTAAACGTGGGTCAAGCAAATTAACAAGATATTCGATGTCTTGGGGTGCGCGAGGAATGAAGGTTCCATTCGCCACCTTTATGTTTAAATGGTGAAGCTGATTCTTTGGTGGGAATCGTGAAGCGTACTCCGACCGGATGCACTTAACATGTCTTGGGAAAGATTTCAGAATCTTTCAATGACAAGTACTTTCCGTAAAGTATTCGTCATATGAAGGAGGTAGAGTTTATTAGACTCGAATGAAACAACATGAGCGGTGTCTCGAAAGACGAGGCAAAGTTCGCAGAGTTATCCGGTTTGCGCTTCATTTGGTGGAGAATGAGGAACGAATGACGCGATATGTTTCGAGAGGTCTAAAACCGGAGATTCGTCAATACCTTATCTCTCATAAATTTTCTCTCAGATTCGGATGTTGTCAATGAGGCTCGATTATTAGAACGAGATAAAGAGTATACTCAACCGAGGGACCACAATCGTGTAGTCATCGTAAGCGATGATAACCAAATGAGAGAGGAAAGAATCACGGACAAAGGCGGTAACCACTCGTGTGGTAATCGTGGACATGATAATAGGAGAGGTGACTCAAGCGGAAATTTCGTAAAGAGAAGATTCAACAATGACGGGAAGATATCAACCAAAAGACCAAAGACCAACAACAAATGCTAGGGAGGAGAACGACCGCCGCTAGATGTTACAAATGCGGAAGGAGGGACATATCATTAAACCGTCCACAACAATCCAAGGTATGTTACAACCGTGGAAAGGAAGGCCACATCGCTCGAGATTGTACTTGTCGCGAAAACCAAGTTCGGCAGAGAGTGGTGATTCCAAGGGTCATCCCGGATAAGTCGAAATCGGTTGTTCTGGAAGAAGCGTTTGTCGTGATCGACAAAAGCGTGAGGAACCCAAACGAGGTGATCACGGGTAAGCTAATCTTGAATTCTTGCGAAGTTTATACCTTACTTGAGATACCCGTTACTACCCATTCTTTTATCTCTCCTAACTTGTGCTCAACGCTTAAACTTGACTCGGAGAAATTAGATTTTGATTTATCTGTTGAAACTCCGTTGGGTGAAACTTTCGTTACATCTACAGTTTATAAATCTTGCATGATCCAAGTTGGCACTATCACATTACCTGTTGATCTTATCTCTTTAAAGATACTTGCTTTTGATGTGATTTTAGGAATTGATTGGTTAACCACTCATCATGCCAAAATTGATTGTTTTCGTAAGGTTGTTAGTTTTCATATTCCCAACCAACTCCGTCATACTGCAATTCAAACCACTAAACCACTAAAATCGATCATCATCATATCAAGCCACAAAGCTATTCGCTTTATTGAAAAACGGATGCCAAGCTTTCTTAGCCCATGTTATGGATTTGAACAAAGACAAGTCAGATTTGAATAATATTTCTGTGGTTAAAGAATTCCCTGATGTATTTCCTGAAGAGCTTCCCGGTCTACCCCCAGAACGTGATGTTGAATTCTTTATTGACCTTGAACCGCGTACAAAGCCCATTTCTAAAACCCCATATCGAATGGCTCTATTGAACTTCGTGGAGTTAAAAATCCAACTTCTGTGGAGTTATTAGACATCGGTTTCATTCGTCCCAAGACGTCTCCTTGGGGTGCTCTGTTTTATTCATAAAGAAGAAAGACGGGAGTATGCGACTTTGTATTGACTATCAAGAAATGAACCATGTCACCATCAAGAATAGGTATCCGCTACCTCGCATTGATGACCTGCTCGACCGCCATACAAGAGCGCAATTCTTTTCAAAGATCGATCTTCGCTTACGGATATCATCAATGAAGATTAAAACCGAGGATATTCCAAAGACGGCATTCGGGACTCGATCACGGGCATTATGAATTCTTGGTCATGTCTTTTGGATTGACTAATGCTCCCGCTTTGCTTTCATGGATATGATGAACCGTGTATTTAAGGAATATTTGGATCGATTCGTTGTTGTCTTTATTGATGACATCCTCATCTATTCCAAAAGCCATGAAGATCATGAGCACCATTTGAAGTTCGGTACTACAAAGACTTCGTGAACACAAGCTTTATGCCAAGTCAAGAAATGCGAGTTCGGCTTGAGGAAGTAGCATTCCTTGGGCACGTGGTGTCAAAACAAGGAGTATCTGTTGACGGCCAAGATTGAAGCAATACAAAGTTGGGAGCAACGAAGTCGGTGGCCAAAATCAAGACGCAACTTTACGGCTTTAAATTTGGTTATTATCGGAGATTTGTGGAAGGATTTTCTCGAATCGCTTACTCAGCTTAACTCGGTGACTCGGAAGGATGCAAAATTCTTATGGAGGAGGAATGCGAGAAGAGCTTCCAAGAGCTCAAGAGGAGACTCATTTCGGCACTGTTTCGACAATACCATCCGGTTCGGATGGATTTGTTATCTACAAATGATGCTTCCGGAAAGGGGCTAGGATGTGTTCTCATGCAACATGGGAAAGTCATAGCCTATGCCTCACGACAACTCAAAGAATATGAGAGGAATTATCCTACTCATGATCTAGAATTAGCGGCGATCGTGATTCGCGTTGAAGATATGGAGACACTACTTGTATGGAGAGAAAGTGGAGATTTATACGGACCATAAAAGCCTCAAATATTTCTTCACCCAAAAGAACTCAACATGCTACGGTGACGTTGGTTTGAGTCATTAAAAGATTATGATCACACTATTCAATATCATCCTGGAAAAGCGAACGTGGTAGTACGCGCATTGAGTAGAAAGATCATATCGCAAGCTGAAAGTGCAATATTGTCAACGCAAAGGCCCATTTTATACGACTTACAAAGGATGAAGATAGAATTAAAGACTCTGTGGTCCCACATGATGATGGCGAATATCTGAGTAGAACCGACTTTTAATCGATAAAGTTAAAGTCGCTACCAAGCTACTGGACCAATGGCGATGTATGAAGAAGAAAGTGCAAGAAGGAGCTATTCCTAAGCAAGAATTGATGAGGAAGGAATACTTGAGTCAATTCTAGACTTTGCGTTCTAACGATTCTCGACCGAAGCATAAAATCATGATGGAGGCACACAACACCCGTTTGCGATCCATCTCGGAAGTACCAAAATGTATCATGATATTCGACATACATTTTGGTGGAACAATATAAAGAGAGATTGGAGTTTATCTCAAGATGTTTAACTTTGTCAACGTGTAAAGGCGGAGCATCAAGTGCCAAAAGGTCCATTGCAACCACTTGAGATTCCTAATGGAAATGGGAACACATTACTATGGATTTTGTTACGTGTCTTCCCAAAGTTTCTCAAGGCGTAGATGCAATTTGGGTTATTGTTGATAGATTAACCAAGTCCGCCCATTTCTTACCGACACGCTGAGACTTATTCCTCGAACGTCTTGCTCAGTATACGTGAATGAGATTATGCGATTGCATGGCATGCCAAGATCCATAGTTTCGCATCGTGACCCGAGATTCACTTCAAGATTTTGGGTTAGCTTGCGAAAAGCTATGGGCGCGGATTTACGATTGATTCAAAGATACCATCCTCAAACCACCGGACAATCGAGAGAGGACTATTCAAACCCTCAAGATCTATTAAGACTCGTGTCCTAGATTTCAAAGGAAGTTGATAAGTACTACCACCGGTGGAATTCTCCTACAACAACAGATTATCAAGCAAGTATAAGCATGGATCCATTTGAGGCATTGTATGGATTTAAAATGTCGCTTCCAAAGATATCTTTGGACGAGGTGGGAGAAGCAATATTGTTGGGACCGAAATTAAGACGCATGACTACGAAAAAAGATCCAAATGATTCGACAACGTATTCAAACTTCACAAGATCGACAAAAGAGTTATCTTTGATCTTCATAGAAAGGACGTGGAGTTTAATATTGGAGATCATGTATTGTTACGTATTGCTCCATGGAAGGGAGTTACAAGATTTGGGAAAAGAGGAAAGCTCAATCCAAGGTTTGTTGGTCCATTTGAGATTTTTGACCAAGAATAGGGAACGTAGCTTATAGACTCGCGTTACCTCCAAGTATGTCTCGTGTTCACAATGTATTCCACATATCTATGCTTCGTAAATATGTGAAAGACCCGAACCACATTATTGCATTAGAACCCGCATTTGAGATAGCAGAAGATTTAACCTACGAGGAGATACTGTTGAGATTTTGGATAGGAAAGAGCATGTCTTACGCATGCGAAGGTTATACCACAAGTTAAGGTTTTGTGGAGAAACCATGCAATTGAGGAAATGACATGGGAGTTGGAATCGAAATGAAAGCGAGTACCTCACCTTTTAGATATACCAGTATCGTATGTCAATTTCGAGGACGAAATTTCATAAGGAGGGAGGTTGTAAGACCCCAACTTATTATAAATAAAATTGAATTTTTCTTTATTCATTATTCTAAATTAATAAGGGTTAATTTGATATAATTCTTTGGTTATGGGTGAAATGTGCAAAATTTACAAAATAAGCAAGTGGTTATAAAATATTCATTATTGCTTGGGAATATTCGTTTGGTCGTGGAATATTCTTTTTTCAGAATCTCCGTCGACGGCCAGCGGCAAGATCATTGGTGGGCCCCATAACGGAAAAACGGTTGGATGAAGGAAAACGACAAAGATTGAGTTTTATAAATAACGACGTAAATTATTACCGTTAACACCATTGGTTTACACAGTGGTTAAAATACTGATGTCTGGCGTGGTTTGCATAATAAATATTACCAGATTACATGAAGATTGTTGAATTATTGATCCTTACGTAGAAGCGCACTACTCAATAATTGTTACGATAATTACCGCTCATTATTTTATCTTATTGATTCAATAATTCTTTGCGATGATATTTATATTATTATTGTTTCAATAATTGTCATTACACAAGATTTTCCATTATCAAATCAATAATTCATATTATTTGAATAATATTATCGAGATAACATTATTGGCAATGTCTAGAAAGTTACATCTAAGGAGAGGTTTGGTCACCTAATCAAGGCTACCAAGAAGGAGAAATCCTTATTGGAAAGCCCTCTTCCCTGGGAGCGGCACGGTTGTCGATCTTGTGATTACGTAATATTATTTTGAATAATTAATTATTGATTATTATGATAAAGAAAATATTTATTTTATGTGGATATAGATGGAGAAAATTTTAATGTGACAATTGTTGAAAATTAATATTTTATCTTTTTCTCGATAAAATAATACATTTAAATATATTATTTTAATAATATATTAACGTGATATTTTTATAATGATTGTGGGATATATGAGTATATGAGGAGGTAGAGTATTTTGTGTCATTAAATGTTTAACACATGTTTTGTGTGTTTGTGGACACAATTTTTGACCAAAATTGATTATAGACTGTAAAATCGTCCGTTTGTGGATTTCGGTCAATTTTTGTTTGGAATTTGGAAAAATTTCATTCTGCAAAGTTGTAGAGAATGGGATTTCCCATGGAAAGTCGCGAGTTTTGAATTTTTCTGATAAACGGGCTATTTTCTATGAATTATTGAAGTTACTTTTAAATAAAATAATTTTTATTAATTATGGTGGGACCCACTTTTTGGTGGGTGTTGAATGCACATGGTCAGCTGAAATTTTCAGCATTGAGGGGCTGAAAGCATGCGTAGAAATTGGTTTATAAATAATATTAATTTATTATTTTAGTCTCTTTTAGGCGTTCTAGCATTTTCCCCATAAATAGAGGCTAAGTTAGAATTGAAAATCACACCGAAACTAAGTTTTCTCTTTCTCTCTCTATTATCAAGCTTATTCTTGTGAGTATACTTTGAGTGTTGCTATACGATGAGTTTACATCAAAGACTATACTGAAATTCAAATGTAAATACGGTTATTTTGAGGTAAGGGGTATTATTTTCTTCTTAAATGATATTTTTCTTCAATATCATTATCTTAAAGTATTGGTGAATTTTTTTATCAAATTTGGAACTTGTTGTGTCGGGTTACTTATTCACGATATCTAAGACTATTCACGATATATCGACACTTATTCACGAATCTGGACTATTCAATTTCAAAAAATAAAAATTTTTCTTTTGTCCAAAATATCTATTCGGATACTAGCTTTGATTGTATCCATGTTTTGATCATTCTTGAATTTTACACCAATATGATTATTTTCAAGTATTTTTGGACATGGGTAAAACAAAGTACGAATCCTTAATCCTTGTCATTTTGTTTCACCGGATTCGCTTTCTTTAAAAATGTTTTTCATCATCCTTAGTCCTAAATGGTGATATAAATGAATATCTTTGGCTTTGTAGTGCAAAGATGAACGATTAATCGATGAATATCTTTGGCTCAGAGTGCAAAAGATGAACAAGTGTTGAGATGAACATGACCAATTGGTGATACTGAATGAATATCTTTGGCTCAGTAGTGCAAAGATGATTAAAGATGTATATTGATTGTTAGTATAGGGATAAACTATTGATGATGGACTTTTAAACCTTAGAAGGCGGTAGAATTCTTTCTCTCACGTGACTCTTTCTAATGGATTCTTTGCTTCATTGCATTTGTTGATCTAAAACTTGTTGTCTATTGTATTCTCATTAGATTTTTTTCTGTTGAAGACTAACGATAATTTGTTGTATATTATCTTAGTCATAATATTCTTTATTGGGCTAGTTGAGCTCACCCTTTTCCTTTTGTTCCATTTTTCTTCTCGGGAGGTGAGAACATAGCAGGTTCGAGTCGGGGTATGGAGTGATGGTTCTAGGAAGATGTTTTAGCTGTCCTCACTACTTCTGTAAAATAGTGTATGAATAATTAATGAGGACTTATTTGGGTGTGTATATTGTATAGAAGACAATATTTGTATTCAAACTCACAGTTGTATTGTCGTATTCTACACGACATCCAGTATTGTCAAAGTCGTAGTTTGCTTTCTATACCATGTATTTTTGGCGACTCGAATGGGTGTTGTATACCTATTTTGGGGCGTCATGATATATACCAATTGTGACTCTCATCCCAACCTTGGATAAGACGTCACAATGATGACACTTACATAAATGTATAGTCAAAATTATTTTAGAAATTAGAATCTTTGGGAAGTGCTCAAGAAACCTTCAGACATGGGAGGCCATGCTTCTAGTTTATGATAGATATCATATGGCCACGTAATTATCCTTGGTTGACCTAATAGACCCCAAAGAAAAACGAAGATTCTTACTATCATATTCTTCCCAATGGTGAGTCTTCTCTTGACTTATCATTATCTCCACTTGTCTCAAATTGAGAATTATACTTCAAACAAACAACAAGATTATATAGGTAGTGCTCGTAAATATACTCAAAGAAGTAGATGAGCACAACCCCATCTTATGATGACACGAGGTTGTATGTCATTAGACATCTTGTATGATAGTGGCAAAAACACCCTTCCAACGTTGGGTTCGCTCTCCTATATGATTCACCAAATATAACTACTAAAAGATGTATACAACACACTTGTCTATCTTTTTTTGGGAGAACTCCACATTTAGAGACCACCGCTCTATTCCTTGTTACCCCGGCTAATTCCAATTTACACTTTTATTACACGAAAGGAATTGTAAAAGCAAAAGAGTGAGCACAACTAGCTCAAGAAAGAATATCATGACTAAAGATAATTAAATTATCAATAGCCTTCATCAGTAATAAATCAGAGATTTAGAACATATGGTAGATGATAAAAATTTCAACCATAGTTGCAGCGGAACGAGTAATCCATTAGAAGAGTCAAATAGACCATAAAGTCTATTATCTTCTCCACATTAAAAGTCCACCAACAATGTTTTATCCCTGTAACATTAATCAACAGTTCCTTTCCACAATTATATGAATAAATCATAATCATAATTGTAATTCTAAATTCCTCTTCGCATCCAAGACGAAGATAATTTTCATTACATGTCTTTACCTGAAACATCAAAGATCATGGTTATACCAAATCATAGTTCATGTTCATAATCATACTAATAAATTCATCTTTGCACTACGGGCCAAAGATATTCATCCACAGTTCATCTTCGCACCACTGGCCAAAGATATTCAACAACAGGTCATCTTTGCACTACGGGCCAAAGATATTCATTAACAGTTCATCTTTGTACTACTGGCCAATGATATTCATCAATAATTCATCTTTGTACTACAGGCCAAATGTAAGACCCCAAATAATTAATAAATGAAATTTAATTTCATCTATTTATTATTTTGAAATAGTAAGGGTTGATGTGATTAATGTGGATAGTTATGGGTAAAATACGCAAATATTTCAAAATAAGCAAGTTGGTTATAAAATATTCATTGTTGTCGGAGAATATTTGTTTGGTCGTGGAATATTCGTACTGTTGGGGAATATTCGTACGACGGCGCAGCTATGTGTGGGCCCCATAACGGAAAGCGATTGGAGGAAAAAAACGACAAATATAAGTTGTTTAAAAATAATCAGTAGTTGTTGCTTGATTTACATCGTTGAATACCCGGTGGTTAAAACACACGATGTCTACGCTGTTGCACGAAGAAGACACGGTATTGCACCAATTATTGACTCTTACGTAAGAAGGCCTACTACTCAATAATGGTTACGATAATTACCGCTCAAAGATATTATTTTATTGGTTCAATAATTGTTGCGTTGATATTTTATATTGATGTTGTTTCAATAATTGTCATTACACAAGATTTTTTCATTATCGAAGCAATAATTCATATTATCCGAATAATATTATTAGATAACATTATTGGCAATGTCTAGAAATTTCGCCTAAGGAGAGGTTTGGTCACCTAATTGCGGCCAAGAAGAGAGAAAATTCTTATTGGAAAGCCCTCTTTCCTGAACCGCTGGTTATCAATATTGTGATTCGTAATATTATTTGTGAATAATTAATTATTGATTCATATGATGAGGAAAATATTGATTTTATGTGGATATAGATGGAGAAAATTTTTAATATGACAATTGTTGAAAATTGAAATTTTATCTTTTTCTGATAAAATAATTCATTTAAATATATATATTATTATATTTTAATAATATAATAATGGTGATATTTTTACAACGAATGTGGGATATATGAGTATACGAGGAGGAAGAGTATTTTTATTGCAATAAATGTTTAAAACATGTTAAACATGTCGGTGGACCCCATTTATTGACTGAAATTTGATTATAGCCTCTAAAATCACCCGTTTGTGGATTTTGGTCAATCTCTGTTTGGAATTTGAAAAAACTTTCTTCTGTAAAGTTGTAGAGAATTGAATTTTCTATAAAAACTCGTGAGATTAGAATTTTCTGACAAAAGGGCTATTTATTGTGAATTATTGAAGTTCCGGAGTTCCGAAATAATTGATTTTTGGAAGTTTTAATTGTTTAAAATAACTAAAACGTTTTTTAAAAGTTTTGTGAGGTGGGCTACTTGTGTTTGTAAGACCCCAACTTATTATAAATAAAATTGAATTTTTCTTTATTCATTATTCTAAATTAATAAGGGTTAATTTGATATAATTCTTTGGTTATGGGTGAAATGTCTGAAAGTTTACAAAATAAAGCAAGTGGTTATAAAATATTCATTATTGTCGGGAATATTCGCTTTGGTCGTGGAATATTCTTTTGTTCGGGAATCTCCGACGACAGTAGCCAGTTCATTGGTGGGCCCCATAACGGAAAAAACGGTTGGATGAAGGAAAACGACAAAGATCGAGTTTTATAAATAACGACGTAAATTATTACCGTTAACACTGTTGGGTTACCTGGTGGTTAAAATACTGATACTGCGTGGTTACACAAGATGACACCAGATTGCATGATATTGTTGAATTATTGATCCTTACGTAAAAGGCACTTTTACTCAATAATTGTTACGATAATTATCGCTCATTATTTTATCTTATTGATTCAATAATTCACGCATTGATATTTATATTATTATTATTTCAATAATTGTCATTACACAAGATTTTTTCCATTATCAAATCAATAATTCATATTATTTGAATAATATTATCGATAACATTATTGGTAATGTCTAGAAAGTTACATCTCAAGGAGAGGTTTGGTCACCTAATTGCTGCTAAGAGTAAGAGTAATCCTTATCGAAAGCCCCTCTTTCTCAACTACCACAGTTGTCGATCTTGTGATTCTCGTAATATTATTTTGAATAATTAATTATTGATTATTATGATAAAGAAAATATTTATTTTATGTGGATATAGATGGAGAAAATTTTTAATGTGACAATTGTTGAAAATTAATATTTTATCTTTTTCTGATAAAATAATACATTTGAATATATTATTTTAATAATATATTACCGGTGATATTTTTGTGGGATATATGAGTATATGAGGAGGTAGAGTATTTGTGGCATTAAATGTTTAACATATGTTTTGTGTGTTTGGTGGACACGATTCTTGTATTTAAAATTTATTATAGACTGTAAAATTGCCCGTTTGTGGATTTTGGATAATTTCTGTTTGGAATTTGGAAAAATTTTCTTCTGCAAAGTTGTAGAGAATTGAAATTCCTATAAAAAGTCGCGAGATTTGAATTTTCTGATAAAAGGGATATTTATTGTGAATTATTGATGTTTCGGAGTTCCGAAATAATTGATTTTTGGAAATTTTAATTATTATTTTCAAGAAAAACATTTTTCAAAGGTTGGTGAGCATCTTTAACATGTGGTTGGTGGCTAAAATCAGATTCCTTGGTGGTGGGCTTGAATATTTGGTAAATAATAATAATTTATTAATTTAGTCTCCTTTCATGCTTCTAACATTTTCCTATAAATAGAGGCTAAGTTAGAATTGAAAATCACACCAGAAACAAAGTTTTCTCTCTTTCTCTCTCTAAATTATCGAGCGTATTCTTGTGAGTATACTTTGAGTGTTGCTATATCTGGTGCGGGTTTCACAAGACTATACCTTAAATTCAAATGTAAGATCGATTATTTTGAGGTAAGGGGTATTATTTTCTTCTTAAATGATATTTTTTTTCTTCAATATCATTATGCCGAAGTATTGGTGAACTTTTTTATCAAATTTGGAACTTGTTGTGTCGGGTTACTATTCACGTATACGACCACTTATTCACGATATCTGACACTATTCACGAATCATTTACAAGACTATTCAATTAAAAATAAAAATTTTCTTTTGTCCAAAATATCTATTCGGATACTAGCTTTGATTGTATCCATGTTTTGATCATTCTTAAATTTTACACCAATATGATTATTTTCAAGTATTTTTTGGACACGGTAAAACAAAGTACGAATCCTTAATCCTTAATCCTTGTCATTTTATTTCAATTGGATTCGCTTTTTTAAAAATGTTTTTCATCATCCTCGATCCTAAATGGTGATATAAATGAATATCTTTGGCACATGTAGTGCAAAGATGAACGATTAATCGATGAATATCTTTGGCTTCAGTAGTGCAAAGATGAACATGTGTTGAGATGAACATGACCAACCTGGTGATATAAATGAATATCTTTGGCCAGAGTGCAAAAGATGATTAAAGATGTATATTGATTGTTATTACAGGATAAACTATTGATGATGGACTTTTAAACCTTAGAAGACGGTAGAATTCTTTCTCTACGTGACTCTTCTAATGGATTCTTTATTCACCGCATTTGTTGATCTAAAACTTGTTGTCTATTGTATTCTGTTAGATTTTTCCTGTTGAAGACTAACGATAATTTGTTGTATATTATCTTAGTCATAATATTCTTTTATCGGGCTAGTTGAGCTCACCCTTTTCCTTTTTGTTCCATTTTTCTTCTCGTGAGGTGAGAACATAAGCGAGGATCGAGTCGGGGTATGGAGTGATGGCTCTAGGAAGATGTTTTAATTATCCTCACTATTTCAGCAAAATAGTGTATGAATAATTAATGAGGACTTATTTGGGTGTGTATATTGTCAGAAGACAATATTTGTATTCAAACTCACAAATTGTATTGTCGTATTCTACACCACGACATCCAGTATTGTCAAAGTTGTAGTTTGCTTTATATACCATGTATTTTGGCGACTCAGAATGGGTGTTGTATACCTATTTTGGGGGCGTCACAGTGTTGAATGCTGAATTCAGCTGATAAAAAGTGTGCGTAAGAATTTAATAATTATATATTATTATTATATTAAATTTTCTGCTTTGGTGTTTTAAGCAATTTCCTATAAATAGGGTGCTTAGGTTAGAATTGAATATTACACCAGAAACCGAAGTTTTCTCTCTCTATATTATCGAGCGTATTCTTGTGAGTATTTTGAGTATACTTTGAGTATTGCTATACAGTACAAGTTCAAGTCATAGCCTATATCCGGTGTTTCAACTAGAAGTATAAATCTTTCGAGGTAAGGGATATTATTTTTTTTCCGTAATGATATTATTTCTTCAATATCATTATGCTGAAATATTGATCTGAAGTTTTTATCAAATTTGGAACTTTTGGTATCGGAGTTACTATTCATGTATACGACACTATTCACGTATACGGTACTATTCACGAATACGACACTATTCATCGAAAAATAAAAATTTTCCTTTTCGTTCAAAATATCTATTGTGGATACTAGCTTTGATTGTATCCATGTTTTGATCATTCTTGAATTTTACACCACTATAATTATTTTTGAGGTATTTTTGGACATGGATAAAACAAAGTACGAATCCTTAATCCTTAATTCTTGTCATTTTGTTTCACTGGATTCATTTTTTTTAAAATATTTTTCATCATCCTCAGTCTTAAATGATGATATTACTGAATATCTTTGGCCTGCAGTGCAAAGATGAATGATTTCTGATGAATATCTTTGGCCCGTAGTGCAAAGATGAACAAGTGTTTAGATGAACATGACCAACTGGTGAATGTCCTTGGCCTGTAGTGCAAAGATGAATATATGATTCCAGATATATATTGATTGATGTTACAAGGATAAAAATATTGATGATGGACTGTTAAATTCATAGATATTAGTAGATTTCATCCTCTACGTAACTCTTCTATGAATTAATATTTTCCGCTGCGAGTATTGATTTAAAACTTGTTGTTTATTGTATTCTATTAGATTTTTTTTTCTGTTGAAGACTAACGATAATTTGTTCTCAGATTATCTTAGTCATAATATTCTTTACCGGGCTAGTTGAGCTCACCTTTTCCTTTTTGTTCCATTTTCCTTCTCGTGGAGGCGAGAATGTAGCGAAGTACAGCAGTCGGGGTATGGAATGATGGTTTTAGAGAGTTGTTTAGTAGTCCTCACCATTTTTGTAAAATAATGTATCAATAATTATGATGAGGATTTATTTGTATATGGATATTGTCTAGATGGCAATATCTGTATTTAAACTCACAGTTTATATGTTGTAACAATAAAGTTGTAGTTATTTCTGTACCTTGTTTTTGACAACTCAAAATGGGTGATGTATACCTGTTTTGGGGGCGTCAGACCAAAGATATTCCTCAACAGTTCATATTTGCACTACAAGCCAAATATATTCATCAACAGTTCATATTTGCATTACAGGCCAAATATATTAATATCTCAAAGAAATATATAATCATTTCAGAATTTATATAAACAATAATTATAACCATGTTGATCAATTCACCTTTGCACTTAAGCTAAAGATATTCAATTATAAATTCAATGGTCATTGTAAGAACCCAACTTATTATTAATGAAATTTAATTTTTTCTATTTATTATTTTGAAATAGTAAGGGTTGATTTGATTAATGTGGATAGTTATGAGTAAAATACGCAAATATTTCAAAATAAGCAAGTGGTTATAAAATATTCATTGTTGTTGGGGAATATTCGTTTGGTCGTGGAATATTCGTCTTCGTCGAGGAATATTAAATGCGACCAGCCAGCGATATGTGGGCCCCATAACTTAAAAGCGATTGGATGAAGAAAACGACAAATATAAGTTGTTTAAAAATAATCTACGTAGTTATTCACCGATTATCTTTGTTAAAATACTCGGTGGTTAAAATACAAGAAGATTTACCAGGTATTGCACCAATTATTGATTCTTACGTAAGAAGGCACTACTCAATAATGGTTACGATAATTATTGTTCAAGATTTTATTTTATTGATTTAATAATTCTTTGCGTTGATATTTTATATTGGTGTTGTTTCAATAATTGTCATTACACAAGATTTTTCATTATCGAAGCAATAATTCATATTATCCTAATAATATTATTAGATAACATTATTGGCAATGTCTAAAAGTTACATCTAAGGAGAGGTTTGGTTACCTAATTGCTTGCGGACCAAGAAGGAGAAATTCTTATTGAAAGCCCCTTTCTTTCCTAGAACCCGCTGGTTTGTCAATATTGTGATTCTCAGTAATATTATTTGTGAATAATTAATTATTGATTCATATGATGAGAAAATATTGATTTTATGTGGATATAGATGTAGAAAATTTTTAATGTGACAATTGTTGAAAATTGAAATTTTATCTTTTCCTCGATAAAATAATTTATTTAAATATATTATTATATTTTATTAATATAATAATGATGATATTTTTACGATGAATGTGGGATATATGAGTATATGTGGAGGAGGAGTATTTTTGTTACCAAAAATATTTAAAGCATATTTTATGTGTCATGGACCCCATTTCTTAACCGAAATTTGATTATAAATGTAAAATCGCCTGGTTTATGGATTTCTTCCAATTTCTTTTGGAATTTGAAAAACTTTCTTCTGTAAAGTTGTAGAGAATTGAATTTCCTATAAAAACTCGCAAGATTTGAATTTTCTGATAAAAGGGCTATTTATTATGAATTATTGAAGTTCCGAAGCTCCGAAATAATTAATTTTTGGAAGTTTAAAATAATTTAAATAAGAAAAACGTTTTTTGTGTTTGGTGGGCATCTTTAACATGTGCTAGAGACTGAATTCAGATGCTTGGATGCTTAGGAAGATGTGGAAAAATAAATAATATTAATTTATTAAATTTTCTACTTTGGTGTTCTAAGCATTTTCCTATAAATAAGGTGCTTAGGTTAGAATTGAAAATCACACCGTAAACCAAGTTTTCTCTCTATATTATCGAGCGTATTCTAGTGAGTATTTTGAGTATTGCTATACGGTACAAGTTCAAGTCATATCCTATATCCGGTGTTTCAGCTAGAAGTACTGATCTTTCGAGGTAAGGGATATTATATTTTTTTAAAATGATATTATTTCTTCTAATATCATTATGCCGAAGTATTGATCTGAACTTTTAATCAAATTTGGAACTTTTGGTGTCAGAGTTACTATTCACGATATCAAAAGACTATTCACGATATTTATTAATTATTCACGAATCATCTGAAGACTATTCATCAAAAGATGAAAATTTTCCTTTTAAATCTAAAATATATATTGTGGATACTAGCTTTGATTGTATCCATGTTTTGATCATTCTTGAATTTTACACCACTATGATTATTTTTGAGGTATGGATAAAACAAAGTACTAATTCTTAATCCTTAATCCTTGTCATTTTGTTTCAATTTGGATTCGTTTTTTAAAAATATTTTTCATCATCCTCGGTCTTAAATGATGATATTATTGAATATCTTTGGCCCAGTAGTGCAAAAGATGAATGATTTCTCGATGAATATCTTTGGCCCGTAGTGCAAAGATGAACATGTGTTTAGATGAACATGACCAACCTGATGAATATCTTTGGCTCATAGTGTAAAGATGAATATTTGATTCGGATATATATTGATTTATGTTACGAGGATAAAAGATGAGCGATGAACTTTTAAATTCATACATAGAAGATAGTAGTTTGCATTCTCTACTTAACTCTTCTAATGAATTATTATTTCATTGCGAATATTGATTTAAAACTTGTTGTCTATTGTATTCTATTAGATTTTTTCCTGTTGAAGACTAATGATAATTTGTTGTATATTATCTTAGTCATAATATTCTTCTTTGGCTAGTTGAGCTCACCCTTTTCCTTTTTTGTTCCATTTTTCTTCTCGGGAGGCGAGAATATAAGCGAGTATGCAGTCTGGGTATGGAATGAAGGTTCTAAAGAGAGTTGTTTAGTAGTCCTCACCATTTTTGTAAAATAATGTATCAATAAATGTGATGAGGATATATTTGATTATAGATATTGTCTAGAAGATAATATTTGTATTCAAACTCACAGTTTTACTGTTGTAATAATAAAGTTGTAGTTGTTTCGTACCATGTATTGACAACTCAGAATGGGTGATGTATACCTATTTTGGGGGCGTCACAATCATGATCATACCAGTCACAATTCAACTTTTCACTACTGGTCAAAGAGAACCCTAGTCATGATCATACCAATAATCTACTCATCTTTACACTCTAGTGAAAAAGAGAATTTCAACATCGTGGTTATAAAAATAGTATATATGATAATAAAATCAATATAATCAATATATAGTTTTAATCTAGAGAGTAATATTCATAAATCAACTATAATTTGGTTAGAAAAAAAACCAATTTTGTAGTGAATAGTACTGTGAATAAGAACTTCGTGTGAATAAGAACTCATGAATAATAACTAACTCGTGAATAAGAACTCATGAATAGTACTCAGATTTGTACATAGTAATCAGAGATATCGTAAATAATGTCATATATACATGAATAAAGGTATATATGTGAATAATCAGATATCGTGAATAATAGTCTTGAGATATCGTAAATAGTAATTTCGACTCAAAAAGATAGAAATTCCACAATAATATTCATATCAATATTTTTGGTATAATGATATTGAAAGAAATAATATCATTTTACGAAGAAAATAGCATTCATTACCATCCCTTACTATCCCGTACAATCCCTTACTATCCCGTACAATCCCTTACTATCCCTTACAATCCCCTACCTCAAAAGAGCAGCACTTCTGACTGGATATTGAATATGACGCTGAAGGAAACTTGCACTGAAGAATAGCAACTCACTAAGTATCTAAATACTCACAAAATACACTCGATAATCTAGAGAGAGAAAGAGAGAAAACTTGTTTCTGGTGTGATTTTCAATTCTAACTTAGCCCTCTATTTATAGGAAAATTTTAGCAGACTTGACCTGCAGCCTGATGGCTTTACCTACTACTATTCCCACCCACCACATTTGAAATAAAATTCAGAACATTTTTTCACCAACCACAAGTGGGGCCCACTCAATTCTAGAATTTTCCACCAAAATGCTAAATTCGGATACTTCAACAATTTCTGAACCATTCACCTCTTAAAATTCATAACAAATCATACGTTCATTTTTAACGGTTCAAAATTTGTGGACATATACTCGACTTATATATGTATAACATATTCAAAAATTACAACGATCCAACGGTTGGATTAAAAATTATAACTCACGCAATATATCTCAAAAACACTGGTTTAATTTTTAATACCTTCATTCCGACAAAAATACTGATAAAATACCTCAACATTAATTTCTTCATTTATAACCACGTAAATAAATCCATCATTTATATCCACATCAAATAAATATTTCCTTATTATATAAATCAATAATTAATTATTCACAAATAATATTACAGAATCATATTTATGACAACCAGGCCGTTCCCAAGAAAGAGGGGGCTTTCCAATAAGAATTTCCCTTATTGGCGCCGCAATTAGGTGACCAAACCTCTCCTTGATGTAACTTTCTAGACATTGCCAATAATGCTATCTAATAATATTATTCAAATAATATGAATTATTGATCCGATAATGGGAAATCTCATTGTGCGATGACAATTATTGAAACAACAATAATATAAAATATCAACGCAACAATTATTGAATCAATAAAATAAAATATTGAACAAAGAATTACCGTAAATAATTATTGAGTAGTGCCTTCTTATGTAAGGATTAATAATTCAAAATACCGTAAAAACCGTAATCTTCTTTCGAAAAAACAAGCGTATTACTATATTTTAACCATCGGGTATTCCAACAATGTAAGCACTTGATACGATTACGCCGTTATTTATAAAAACTTAATTTTGTCATTTTCTTCAACCGACAGTTATTCTGTTATGGGGCCCACAAATGGCTGCGCCGTCGTACGAATATTCCCCGATAGAAAGAATATTCCACGACCAAATGAATATTACCCAACATCAATGAATATTTTATAACCACTTGTGTATTTTGAAAAAAAATTCATATATCACCTTTAACTTTAACTTTTATCAATTTAACCATTTACTGAATAGTAATTATAAGAAAAATTGAATACTTATATTTCATAGAATTCGGGGTCTTACAATCCCCACTCCTTATGAAATTTCGTCCCCGAAATTTACGTACCTGGTATTTCAAAGAGTTGAGAATACCTTGCTTCCATTCCAGATTCCATCTTCCCTGTCATCATGATTTCTCCATTGCTTCATCTCCTCGTATTTCGGATATCATTCTAGAATCACGACTTCAAAACAAAGGTTAATTGACATATCACAATTTGTCAACTTAAGTAAGAAAATTCAGCTTAGGTAGGACACACACTAGCGAAGGATATTTCTTGTCTCTCCCTTCCTAGTTCTAATCCCGGATCTCCGCCAGAGATCATATCCCTAAGCTCTGATACCAAATGTGACAACCCCAAAATAGGTTCATTCCATCCAACCCATTCTGAGTCGCCAAATACATGGTACGTAAAACAACTACAACTTTATTACAACAATTGTCGATAAAATACAAACAACACACATATACTGTGAGTTTGGATACAAATATATATACCAATTGCGACTCTCATCCCAACCTTGGATAGCACGTCACAATGACACTTTACATAAATGTATAGTTAAAAACTCTTTTAAAAATTAGAATCTTTGGGAAGTGCTCAAGGAAACCTTCGTACATAGGAGGCCATGCTTCTAGGTTATGATAGATATCATATGGCCACGTAATTATCCTTGGTTGACCCAGACCCCCAAAAAAAGCGAAGATTACTATCATATTCTTCCCAATGGTGAGTCTTCTCTTGACTTATCATTATCTCCACTGTCTCAAATTGAGAATTATACTTCAAATAAACACCAAGATTATATAGGTAGTGCTCGTAAATATACTCAACAAGTAGATGAGCACAATCCTGTCTTATGATGACACGAGGTTGTATGTCATTAGACATCTTGTATGATAATTAGGGCAAAACACCCTTCCAACGTTGGGTTCGCTTTCTCCCTATATGATTCACCAAATATAACTACTAAAAGATGTATACAACACACTTGTCTATCTTTGTTTAGGGAGAACTCCACATTTAGAGACCACCGCTTCTATTCCTTGTTACCCCGCTTCGACCCAAATTTACACTTTTATTACACGAAAGGAATTGTGAAGCAAAAGGGTGAGCATAACTAGCTCATTAAAGAATATCATGACTAAACATAATTAAATTATCAATAGCCTTCATCAGTAATAAATCAGAGATTTAGAACATATGGTAGATGATAAAAATTTCAACCATAGTTGCAGCGGAACGAGTAATCCATTAGAAGAGTCAAATAGACCATAAAGTCTATTATCTTCTCCACATTAAAAGTCCACCAACAATGTTTTATCCCTGTAACATTAATCAACAGTTCCTTTCCACAATTATATGAATAACTCATAATCATAATTGTAATTCTAAATTCTCTTCGCATCCAAGACGAAGATAATTTTCATTACATGTCTTTACCGAAACATCAAAGATCATGGTTATACCAAATCACGAGTTCTGCTCATAATCATACTAATAAATTCATCTTTTTGCACTACACGGGCCAAAGATATTCATCCACGATTCATCTTCGCACTAATCGCCAAAGATATTCAACAACAAATCATCTTTTGCTTTACGGGCCAAAGATATTCATTAACAGCTCATCTTTGCACCATCGCCGAGGATATTCATCAACAATTCATCTTTGTACTACAGCCAAAGATATTCCTCAACAGATTCATATTTGCACTATATATAAATATATTCATCAACAGCTTCATATTTGCATTACAGCCAAATATATTAATATCTCAAAGAAATATATAATCATTTCGAATTTATATAAACAATAATTATAACCATGTTGATAAATTCACCTTTGCACTTAAGCTAAAGATATTCAATTATAAATTCAATGGTCACGATCATACTAGTCACAATTCAACTTTTCACTTCTTGGCCAAAGAGAACCCTAATCATGATGATCGTACCAATAATCTACTTATCTTTACACTCCAAAGGAAAGAGAATTTCAACATCGTGGTTATAAAAATATTATATATGATAATAAAATCAATATAATCAATATATAGTTTTAATCTCAAAGTAATATTCATAAATCAACTATAATTTGGTTAGAAAAAAAAAACCAATTTTGTAGTGAATAGTACTAGTGAATAAGTAACTCATAAATAGTAACTCGTGAATAGTAACTTTCGTGAATAAGTAACTCATGAATAGTACTCAGTATTTGTACATAGTATCCGTGTATCGTAAATAATGTCATATACATGAATAAAGGTCGTATATGTGAATAAGATCAGATATCGTGAATAGTCTGGTCAGATATGTGAATAGTAATTTCGACTCAAAAGATAGAAATTCCACAATAATATTCATATCAATATTTTCGGTATAATGATATTGAAAGAAATAATATCATTTTACGAAGAAAATAACATTCATTACCATCCCTTACTATCCCGCATAACCCTTACTATCCCTTACAATCCACTTTACCTCAAAAAAAGAAGACTTCCATTTGGATATCTGGATATGATTTGAAGGAAACTTGCAATGAAGAATAGCAACTCACTAAGTATCTAAATACTCACAAAATACACTCGATAATCTAGAGAGAGAAAGAGAGAAAACTTGTTTCTGGTGTGATTTTCAATTCTAACTTAGCCCTCTATTTATAGGAAAATTTTAGCAGACTTGACCTGCAACCTGATGGCTTTACCTGCTACTATTCCCACCCACCACATTTGAAATAAAATTCAGCACATTTTTTTACCAACCACAAGTGGGGCCCACTCAATTCTAGAATTTTCCACCAAAATGCTAAATTCGGATACTTCAACAATTTCTGAACCATTCACTTCTTAAAATTCATAACAAATCATACGTTCATTTTTAACGGTTCAAAATTTGTGGACATATACTCAACTTATATATGTATAACATATTCAAAAATTACAACGATCCAACGGTCGGATTAAAAATTATAACTCACGCAATATATCTCAAAAACATTGGTTTAATTTTTAATACCTTCATTCCGACAAAAATACTGATAAAATACCTCAACATTAATTCCTTCATTTATAACCACATAAATAAATCCATCATTTATATCCACATCAAATAAATATTTCCTTATTATATAAATCAATAATTAATTATTCACAAATAATATTACGTAATCACATTTATGACAACCAGTGTAGCTCCGGGAAAGAGGGCTTTCCAATAAGAATTTCCCCTTATTGGCGCCAAGTGATTAGGTGACCAAACCTCTCCTTGATGTAACTTTCTAGACATTGCCAATAATGCTATCTAATAATGTTATTCAAATAATATGAATTATTGATCCGATAATGAAAATATCTTGTGTGTTGATAATTATCAAAACCACAATAATATAAAATATCAACGCAAAGAATTATTGAATCAATAAAATAAAATATTGAATAAAGAATTATCGTAATAATTATTGAGTAGTGCCTTCTTATGTAAGGATCAATAATTCAAAATACTGTAAAAAAAGCCGTATGCCATCTTGAGCAAATACGCGTATTCTTATATTTTAACCACCGTATTTCAACAATTGTTATTCAGTAACGATTACGCCTGCTTATTTATAAAAACTTAATTTTGTCATTTTCTTCATCCGATGCTTATTCTCATTATGGGGCCCACAAATGGTCATGGCCTGTAAATTTAATATTCCCCGATAGAAAGAATATTCCACGACCAAATGAATATTACCCGACATCAATGAATATTTTATAACCACTTGTGTATTTTGAAAAAAAATTCATATATCACCTTTAACTTTAACTTTTATCAATTTAACCATTTACTGAATAGTAATTATAAGAAAAATTGAATACTTATATTTCATAGAATTCGGGGTCTTACGTTTAACACCCGTTTGTCAAGGTGGAAGATTCGTTAGCGAAAGGGGAACGTTTGACCCGAAATTTGTAACGTTAATGGCATTTTGGGGGAAAAAATAGTTCATGGTGTAAATGAGATTTTGGGGTAAACGTCAGGGGCATTTTTGGACCTTTGCCAAAAAAAAAAATTCACAAACTTCCAAATTACATAATATTACCAATACTAGCAACAGTCCCGTGCCTCCGGCACTATGGACGGTGAGATTTATCTCAAACTTTGGATGGTCCAAATAATTTATTAAGATGAGCGAGAAATTCAAAATCATTTGTATTTTGTTATATAGATACTAATACCTAAAACAAAAGAATTAAAAATTAAAAATTCAGTTGGGGCTAAAGCCCACACTCACCCAAATGCCCCTGTATGGATACTAGCTAGGCTGAATATTTGTTACACGCATAAAGTAAAAATAAAAAATAAAAAATAAAAAATAAAAAACAAGTCGTCATTTAATTTTTAATTTTCATTTGAAATTTTAATATGGTTGGTTAGCATTGCTGTTCAAAAGAGAGCCCAAGACAAAATGAGAATATTAATTAATTAATTAATATTTTCAACCGAAATTCCCGCCCATTCTAAAACCATTGGAATGAATTCAACCAACCCAAATATAGAGGAGGGCTCAAATATTTCTGGATTCTCCCTAAAGTAATGCTCAGCTCCTGATTTAATTTGATACCAATTCAAGAAAACTAAAAACACACAAAATCCCTTTTTCTTTAACCAAAATTTGGCTCTTGCATGCATTTCATATATACGTAAGAAAACACAATAAAATTATTCATATTTTGGTAAATAAATTTCGTCAGAGATGTTCGGTCTTTGCCATGGAATTAATTCTTGTAAAAATACTTTTGAACGTTCATATTTATAGCCAGCCAGCCAGCCAAGTTTTTGAAAAATGACAACCGTGAAGGGCCTTTTGAAAGGTCTGCGATATATTTCACAAATATTTGGTATTTTCCAATTCCTTTTAACTTTTAATTTCTTTCTTTCTTTCTTTATTTTTATAAAAAAAATAACAATTAATGGTGTTTGTATGGTACTGCAGAAAATGAAAAGGAGGAAGAAATGCAGATTGGTCTTCCCACAGACGTAAAGCACGTTGCACACATTGGAAACGATGGTCCATCTGCAAATTCACCCAGCTGGGTATATATTATATATATATATATATATATGTATATATGTGCCATTAATTCTTTTTAACCTTTCTTCTTGTAATATACTCCAATATTAATGGGCGATGATTTGTTGATACAAGAAAGAAAGAAGGAAGTTTCGTAAAAGAAACATGAAGAATGAGTTGCTCAAATACTTCCTATATATATATTTCCTTAGTTTCAAATTAGTATAAGATTATATAATGATTTTTAATTATTAATTCTGATTTTTATTTCTTTCCCAGATGAATGACTTTCAAGGTTCTTCAGAAGCAGCAGCATCTGGAGCACAAAATTGTAATGGTAAAGCTAATTGTACTCAGACGACCAAATCCTCCACCAAAGGTACTATATATTATATAATTATATTGTTTTTGTATTGCCAAATAATATGGTCAAATAAAATTATAAAATACAACAACTTCATCAACATGCACTTAGAATCCGGTTAATTTCATGGTAAGTTGGTCAATTAATAAATATAATACTGACACACAGGGAGAGATCACCTCCCGCCTGTGTGTCAATTAAACAAATTTAACTTGATGCTAACTATTCCCATGCACTTATATTAACTATTCCCATGCACTTATATAGAAAAAAACACTTGATTATTATAATTATATTGTTTTAGTATTGCCAAATAATATGGTGAAATAAAAAAAATTATAAAATACAACAACTTGATGAACGAACATGCATGCACTTATATATAGGAAAAAACACTAAAATTATTTAATTATATTTTTGTATAGATATTCAAAAATCATGGAATGGTCCGATGGATTCTCCAGAGCGACGGTCAGGCAAAATGAAGCAACCCAAGCGCCATCCTCATACCTCTTCAAATGGTTCAATGGGTTCCCCGGCCCGAGAGCCATTGAGCAGTTCAAAGCCAAGGCGCAACAAGAATACTACTACTACTACTACAAGTGTTGAATCTCCTAGACGACAACAAAATTCAAGTACCGGGTCGGGGTCATCCTCACAAGACCCGAATGTGGTCCCCAAACCCTCTCGTAGAAAGAAGTCAAAGGGTAGTGGATCCATAAGATCAAGAGCAAAAGAGTCGTCGGATTCTTTGACCGACACTTTCCCATACTCTCCTGGACCCGGATACGAAATGACGAATAGTGGTGAGATATGCCAAAAGCCCGTTTATGATGAAGGGAAGGATTGTGATGAGATTTCAAGAGGAATACGTGCTTTGTAAATTCACTCAAGTTTTGATATAATTTATGTACGGTACGGTACGGTATGGATGATGTTAGGGGTCTCAAATAAAATAATATTTCATGTGATTGACTATACCAAAAATTATCATTAAAATATTTAATGCTATGTCATTTTTGAGCGTATCTAAATAGAGACTATGTTTACGTATGGATCCCTACGTCGTTACATTACATTTAAGATTAGGAATATGCGTAGTAATCGGACCTGCTTTTTATATATCTCTCGTTATTTGGGACCCAAAATCTCTCGTTATTTGGAACATTGCTTTTGCTAATTCGAATTGAAGAGTGATATAAAATCAGTCTATTTTCGGCATCATATCCATAGTTAGCAGTTCTATCCCCGTATGAAGGTCACGATCGATATCGTCACTAGCATCAATATAGACCCATAACGTTATTATGTGTAGGATTTCGGGCAGTAGTCGCCCGAGTTGGACGGACTAAATCCAGGCTAAAGACTTTCTAATCAGAAAGTAGAAGAAGCTATGCTATCACTATCGATATTATTTTCTTTCGAATGTTTGTTTGAAGGAAGCTTTTTTGTTCTAAAAATAACTTGCAGATTTGGAAAAAGGCAAGTAATTTTCTAAAAAGCACCCAGCTCAAATGTGTGTGGACTGGTAAAACGATTCGATTTAAACTCCATTTCATTGACATGCCAAATGCCCAAGAAATGAAGAAAAACTTTCTCCCTGAAACAAAGGGAGCCTATCTTAGATCTCCGGAAAAGACCATCTTAGGTCTCTAGAAAACTTCACCAACTAATGCACATATACTACTTAACTACTACTACTATGCTATTAAAATAATGCACAATAAATTGGACACTTCACCAACTGGACTGGAGTCTGGACATATGCATGCATTTCTAAGGGTGTAAATGAACCAAAAATCGATTCGAGATTGAAATGTTTCAGATTTGGTTCACAAAATTTATCGAAAGATAAAATAAAAGTTTGATTGAAACTCATTTAATCGAATCGAAAGACAATTTCGAATCGAGCCGAAACAGTTTGAATTTTTCGAATGAATATGATCCGAAGTATCAATAGAAAATTACAATTTTAGTAGATTCGAAAGAATTTATCGAACTTTAAAATGTCTTCATATTTGACTCATTTATATTTCGAAATGAAAACTTGAATCGAATTTTTAATCGGCGAAGATTTAATCGAAATTTCAACCTGCTCAATCTAAAATATATATTAATGATTATTAGGTATTACACCCTTTGATAAAAATAAAATAAAATGTAACTATGTACCCACTATTGTTGGGGAATCTGTTAGGAGTGAATACATTTTAAAAAGATTTATCACTAATTTATCTATATAGTTAGTACATCTAATTTATTGTTCAATCTACCTTACCAACTTTTATCAATCTCTTTAAACACTTTATTATTGTTAGCAAATTTAGAACAGTTACCTAGTGGAGTATTATTAATGGCATATGTTTAAATAAATGCTAGAGTGACGGCCAACGTAAAATAGGAAATAAACAAAATTTGAGTGTCTAAAATGAAAATAATGTTAAACTAAGGAATAAAACTGTAATTAATACAAGTTTCAAAGTACCAATTCGCAATTAAGGGTGTGGATTTCTAGTCTAGTTGTAATTGTAATACTAAAACGGAAGTGTATTATTGCACAAATGTGGGCTCATTTATTTATAATTATATTTTCCCTCACAAAGTAGAATCTTATGAAACTACTAGTAGTTCATCAAAAGATAAAAGTGAAACTCATCTCTCCACTCCTCTTCCTCTTCCTCTCCTTCTTCTCTGCCCCCTTGATTCCTTTCTTTTGCAAAAGAGAAGGACTTCTAGATTAAAATGGAGGGAATAAGAAGCACATCAATCTAACGGGAATTTTTGTAGCTAAATATAGATCAAAGAGGCGAAGTCAACGAGCTTGGGAGAAGAAGGAGAAGAAGATTGACTGAAGAAATCAGGGAAGCTTTTTACCATCTTGCTGATGGGTATCTCTTTCCTTTGAGAAACCCAAATTTCTCCAAAGGAAAACACAGAAGCCAGGTTTCTCTCTCTCCTTTTCTATTTTCTTTGAAGGATGATTAAATGATTCTTGTTATATTCCATTGTTTAGTGACGAATCCATGGCTGTAGGCCTGCTTTAATGCTGTATGCTAGGATAGTTTCAGAGCTGTAGCACCAAATTGCCCTAAGTTTCATCTGGGTATACTTTAATTTTTCTCATCAAGTATTTGTTGTGTTTCTTTTTGTGTAATTTTATGAAGTACGCAGAAAATTAGAGGTTAAAATCTGTTTTTGAAAAAGAGATCTGGAGCATTACTTGGGTAAAGTTCAGATAACAACATGGGGTTTGAGCGCTTTCCCACTTAACCACCTGTAGTCAGTAAAGTTATATTTTAACTCTCGACTTTTTGAGTTGAAGTGAATAAATGCTTTCCGTCTTAACTCCGTTACTTGAGTTGGCTAAAGACTTAATTACCCTATATATATAGGGATAAGGTCCAAAAATACCCCTGATGTTTACACGGATGTCTCACTTCCACTTTAAACTAATTTTTTTTTCAAAAGTACCCTTAACGTTAGGAAAAGTAGGTCACCCGTACCCCTGCTGTCAACTGATCTGCCACTTGGACTAACTCTGTTAACACGCGGATCATTTTTGCTGACTCGACACTGGAGAGAGAGAGAACAAAAGCAGTCGTTCTTTTCTAAAGGAATCTCAATGGAGAACAAGACCAGTTCTTTTCTAAAGGAATCTCGGTGGTTCTTGACCGTCCTCAATTCTGGGAATCTCAATGGAGTGTTCAAGAACAGAATGACCTCACCATCTTGACCTAAGTTACATAAGAATTGCTGCGATCACATGCAAACACATGACCACATCTAAACTGGGCTTCTCATTAGCACATTTTTCAAATGATTTTGTCGTCAAGAGCAAATTCAAGAGCTTTGAGGATTATCCTCAAGAAATCAAATCCCTTGTTTGCTTGAGCAAAATGGTCCAAGATCCGGATTTTCTAAACTCGATTCGAGATGGATCCTCGGTTCCATTATGAGACTTCATCCCTTTCATAGGTAAGTTCCTCTGTTTCTTAGTAGAGATGCCTCCACCAGTTGGTTTCCTAGAACTCTTGTCGTTCCGCTTATCTAAAGGACGCTTCTCTTGAGGACTTCTACTGTTAGGACTTGATGTTGCATCAGATTCCAACTGCAAGTGAGAAACTTTCTTTGAATTTGTAGGTGAAAGAGACTTACTACTAAACTTCCTGACTTCTTACCAAATGGATAAGCTTTCCTTCTTAGAACCGAATCGCCACGACAATCATCATCTTCCGCCTTTTGCACCCTACTTCCTCTTCCATTATCTCCACTTCTCTCATCTCTCCTCCAACAAGATGGCGCAACTCAAATCAATCCTGACTCTCACCTTCGGATCCAAAGCTACGCTGAGCGGTGAGTGATCGTAACTCTGCATCTCACATACATTATCATAAAGATGCTCGATAGAGGTGTCGACTGCTTCATCAACTGCATATCCAATCTTATTCTGAGGACTTTTAGGACTCGAAGGACTATTAGTAGACTTATTTGCAACTAAATTCTCCTTAAAAGGAATCAAATTTCCATTTCCATTCAATTCATTCAATCCGCAACAATTCCAGGCATCTTTTATTATGCCAACCGACAAACAATTTCCTTCGTAATCAAATAAATAATCTGCAACAAATGTTTCCAAATTTTACAACAATAATATTCACAACAAACAAACGAAACCTCAAGCTTCCTTCCTCTCGCTGAACTGGTCTTCAAGCTTCTCGCGTCTTCTTCTCCTCTTCTTCGATTTCGTCTGTCTGTGGAGCGAAAGGAACTAGGGCTTTTTTGCCCCTTTTGAAAAGACGACTGCTTTTGTTCTCTCTCTCCAAGTGCCTAATCAGCAAAAATGGATCCACGTGTTAACAGAGTTAGTCCAAGTGACAGGTCAGTTGACAGCAGGGGTACGGGTGACCTACTTTTCCTAACGTTAAGGGTACTTTTGGAAAAAAAATTAGTTTAGGGTGGAAGTGGGACATCCGTGTAAACATCAAGGGTATTTTTGGACCTTATCCCTATATATATATATACTAGCAACAGTCCCGTGCCTCCGGCACTATGGACGGTGGGATTTATCCCCAACTTTAGACGGCCTAGATGATTTAATTGGTGAGCGGGAAATTCAAAATCAGTTGTATTTTGTTATATAGATATTGAAAAAGACTCAATTTAACATGTTGCCCTCTGAATCCCTCTCTCTCCCAAATCGCCGCCGCCGGCATATGTACTGCTACCACCCTCCTCCAACAAATCAGGCGGCCCTCGTCCCTGGCTCGGCCTTGATGGCCTAATTCTCGCAATTTCCTCTCTTTGTTTCCTTACTTTATCAACTGGGTCTGGTGATTTGGGTGATGCAGAACAACCCGTTAATCCATCGGAGCATTTTATAAGGCGTAGAATGAGAATATTGGCAGCTATTCCGGCTGCTCTTATAGTTTTTCTACTTGGCTTAATATGTTCTGTAAGTTTTTGTTTCATAACTTTTCACAGATTCATGTGGATGCCTGCAAATTTCCTTTTTGATGCTTCAGGGGAATCCAAAGAAAGGAAAGGAACCCATTGGTATGGTTGGGAGGTTTAGCATTTTAAGGAATCATAGCGTCATGGTTTCTATTTCTTCAAAATCAGATGCAAACAATTAATTTTTATCAAAAAATCTTTTCTTTAGTAGCACAAACTACAGCTAAATCAGAAAATCATTATCCAATTTGACAAGAAAACTAGAACACAACAATGAAATAATAATATGTAGCATTGAAATAGTTCTGATTCAAGATCAATAAAATCAACAAAGATATATATCATTCCCATCAAGGCCAATCAAATCCAATTTAAGAACTGGTTAATTTCACACTACTACCAGACACAACATGCTTGGCTAACTCACCAGCAACACGAGCCTCATAGTCGCCGGATCTCGCGAGATGTGATGGTTTGGCTTCTTGTTATGGCGAAAGCGAGCCGCGACGCTCTCATTCTTCTTAGTTTTCTTCTTCTTCTTTTCTCCAGCGGCGGCACCAACATCTTTCGGGATCTTTTTCTCGGCCTTCAATGGCTTCTTCTCCGCCGGTTTCTTCTCTGCAAGCTTCTTCTCTCCTTTGGGTACCATTAAGGTTTGCTTTGCACTGAGATTGAATAGGAGTAGGAGAGATAAAAGAGAATTAACTTGTTGGTAAAAAGGGGTAATGGAGGAAAAATCATACTGTAGAACAGTTAAAGAAGCTTGAATTGGGGATTGTGGTTTGAGGAGTGAGAAATGAGAGAGAGAGGACGCACGGTTTAAGGAGTGAGAAATGAGAGAGGATTGTGGTTTGAGTAAGAAGAAGGGGGTATTTCGGACATTTATCGGTATTTTTTTACTGTTATAGTCCTTTCTCACGCGCTTTTGGCGTCTGACATACATGCACGGTTAAGTTGGATGGAAAAGGTGACGTTTTCACTTCAACTCAAAAAATCGGGAATTTAAATGTAGCTTTACTGACTACAGGTGGTTAAGTGGGAAAACGTCCAAACCCCAGGTGGTTTTCTGAACTTTACCCTTATTTTAATTATAACTATCTGAAGTTTGAGTACGCCATTGACTAAATTGCAAATCTGACCCTCCTATTTGTCATGTTTTTGCTAACTGTTCCCTAAACTTTTTTTTAGCATAATTGTTCCTTATAGATGCGTTAGTCATGCAAAGTTGTTCCTCCAATGTTCGCCAAACTTTTTTTTAGCACAACTGTTCCTCGTAGATGCGTTAGTCATGCAAATGTGTTCCTTTAATTTTTTCACCTATTAAAAATTAATTTTCTCTCTCCTCTCATTTTTTTATTTTTTATTTTTTATTTTTTATTTTTTATGTTTAAAATTTGTGTAAAAAGTATATTCGTATTATTCTTTTTAATTGTTTATTTTTATATTATCATTTTAAATTTAATATGAAATATCTCTAAATTCAAAATTAGTATAAATTAATTAATTTTAGACAATATAATTTTCAAAATTATAAACCTTACTATTTTTTTTATTTTATCTAAATGGTACTAATAACAAAAGATGAAAAAATATAATTAATAAAAAAAACTAGTTTATATAAACCTTACTATTTTTATTAGTGTCATTTAGATAAAATAAAAAATAGTAAAGTTTATAATTTTGGTAATTATATTGTTTAAAATTAATTAATTTATACTAATTTTGAATTTAAAGATATTTTATATTGAATTCAAAATGTCAATATAAAAATAAATAAATAAAAGAAGAAGAGTATACTTTTTACATATATTTTAAAAATAAAAAATAAAAAAATGAGGAGGGAGGAGAGAGAAAATCGAATTTAATAGGTTAAAAAAAATTAGAGGAACACATTTGCATGATTAACGTATCTATGAGGAACAGTTTTGCAAAAAAAAAGTTTATAGAACATTGAAGGAATACCTTTGCATGACTAACGCATCTACGAGGAACAATTATGCTAAAAAAAAGTTTAAGGAACAGTTTAGCAAAAATATGACAAATAAGAGGGTTAGATTTGCAATTTAGTCGTACACCATTAGACCAATATAGTGATAATTTGATACTGATATTAAATAATTTTTTTTTAAAAAAAATAAATGAAATAGCCAGTTGGGAAAAAATGGACATTATTTTTAGGCTGCTAGCAGATTAAACTGTTTACTTCTTGAATTCTATGTGTAAAACGGCAATTTCAAAAACCATGATCCTTTCGTTGTGCATTTATTTCAGTAATGGTGCTATTGTCTAATGAGGATTACAATATAATGGAAATTTATTTATCGAGTAAAGTTTGAGATTTCAAATCTACTGTAGATTTGGACCTTGAACAGCTTGTAACATATTGATCCATAATACATGTAACTATGCAAGGAAATATCTCAATACTGGCGAATATTTCTGCTTAGCCTACTTCTAATTCTTTCCTAAGACGAGTTGTTTCTGTGAATTCTTCCACTAACGTTCAAAGCAAGGTATCAAACCGGAAAACGTACCGGGTGGACGGGTCACGTGGTTGAACCGTTATAATGATGTCATTAATATATAAAAATATATATTATTAGTATTTAATAAAATTTTAAAAAATCTCATTTTTTATGAATTAAAACATAATAAATTGAGTTATAATATTACTAAAAGTGGTTAATTTTAATATTAAAAAAAATTGGTACAAAAAAAATAATTAAAAACTGATTAACCGGTTCGACCGGGGGTCAACCGATTTTTGAACAAAAATGGTTTATTGGTTCAAACCGGACCGGAGTGTCGACTGGTTCCGGTGAACCGACGGTCCGGTCCGGGTTTTAAAATCATGGTTCAAAGAACAATAGGTAGTTGTATGTTTCAAGGTATCCATAAACTAGTAACAATGTCATCTCTCTTGATTATGAAGTATTAATAATTATAGAGTTTGTGTGCTTTTTCAAGTTTGGTTTGTATTTGCCTGAAACCCAGTATAGATTAAACATAATAAAGAAAAATAAGATTCAACATTTCAATTACTGGAGTTTTTCCAAGATTGTGTTTGATCAAAAAGTTGTACTGGTGAGGAAACCAAATATATTGACAGATAAATATTCTCAACACTTCCTTTCTAGTATCCTCTCATCTCTGTGTTGTTCATTCCATTGTCTTTGCAGTTTCTTTGGACGCTACTCTGTGGCCACATAAGGGAACATCATTATCTAAGTAATCAGTTCCGATTGTTGTTATAAAGCCAAATCATCATCATCATTCTGTAAAATATGAACATGTTTGAAAGGCTACAATATTCAGTAGAAGTTCGTAAATGATCAGAAATTGAAAATTTATTTGTTTGTGCCTTGTGGATGTATCAAAAAGTTGAATATGATGCAGATGCCAATTACTTCTAAACATGGTTTAAAGATGCGGTAGCGGCTAATGTTTTGGTAGGTCATTTTTTGACTTGGTATCAGTTCAATATTGATTTCGGGTGATGGGCACTGTGAGCTAGTTAGGAGCTTCAAAAAAAGTAAAAAAATTATGAAAAAAATTTAACTAATAAGAACAACAAGATGAATCAATTAAGTTCACAAAAAACACTATTTAGTGCACTTAGCATTTTCCAAATGATAAAACAAGCATCTCACAGATATGTTTAATCAATTTTAAGTTTGAATAAGTATAATTTAATTTAACTTAGTATATGTAAGGTGCAATTTAAAAAAAAAAAATTCAAGTTGTACTTAATTAGGTATTATTTAATTATAATTTAAGTACAATTTAACTTAATGAGGTATATTTTAGTGCAATTTTTCAAGTTGTACTTAACTAGGTATTATATAGGTACAATTTAATTATAATTTAAGTACAATTTAGCTTAACTAATTATATATTAAGTACATTTTATATATATATTTTTAGTTATATTTAAATAGGTGCTATATAAGTATATTTTAAGCACAATTTAACTTAATTAAGTACATTTGAAGTACAACATTTTTTTACTTTTTCTAAGTTATACTTAACTAGGTACTACATTTAAGTATAATTTATAGAGAAAAAGTTCTTTCTCTTTTGTCATCTCCCTTTTATAGTTTTCAATATATATATATATATATATATATATATTGGTGGTTTTTCTCTCCTTTACGCCGTGATTTCTTCTTTATTTGGTTCGAAACTGCTACGTTATGCCGAGTTGTCGTAAATTCGTCGAAAGTTACCCTTTACATGAATAATTCCCTTTACGCTATGATTTCTCTTTTATTTGGTCCAAAACCGCTATGTTATGTCAAGTTCCCGAAATTTCACCGAAACTTATCCTTTACATGAATAATTCCTAATTTTGTGATTCGTATCAAGGTTGCGGTTCTTCCCCAACCGATATGCCTATATTTCGGCATTAGAACCATGCTTCTAAATCTAATTTTCTCTTATCCCGCTGCATGTGCAGGAATGTCATCCCCTTATGATGCTTCTTTTGAATATATTTTACTTTTCAAGACAAACGAAAAAGCTTTTGATAATTAATAGATTTTATTTATTTATGGCAGTTATCCATAGGAACAGAAAATCAAGATGACAAGTGGAGAGATACCAACTCATAACAAGGAAAGCAAACCGGACATTTGCATCAATGTGGAGGATTTACCAAAGTCTAAGTTGGTTGAAATTTTAACATCTTCCATTACAACGAAACTAAATACATTGCCTGCTGATTCATATACAGTCTGTATCTATAAAGTTTCTGAGAAACATCGGAAAGTAAACGAGGAAGCCTACACTCCACGATTAGTCTCAATTGGGCCTCTTCACCATGGAAAGAGCCATTTACAAGCCATGGATGCATACAAATTAAGATGCCTGAAGAATTTTAGATCCAGGTTCTCAATCAACATTGGTAGTTTGGTTAAATTTGCAACTGATATGGAAAGTTCCGTTCGTGGCTGTTATGAAGATACCATCAACTTTAACTCAAAAGAGTTCTCTGAAATAATTCTATTAGATGGCATATTTGTTGTTGAGCTCTTCTTGAAGAACTATTTTAATCGAATGAGAGACCAGAATGATATATTATTTGAAAACCGATGGATGGCGAGTGATCTATTGCATGACATGTTATTACTTGAGAACCAGCTCCCTCTCAATTTCACCTCGGGACTATTCAACTTTGTGGATAGTGCTTCAGTTCATCAGAAGTCTTTCATTGAAATTACACGTGAATATTTTAAGGATATGGGAAACACAAAGAGACTGCGATTGAAAGATAACAGTGATCGCGCAAGGCATCTAGTTGAGTTGTTACTATATCTTCACCAACCTTCTAGTCCGAGAGAGGAATCATCACGCCATGGGAAGTTTGAATATACCCGGAGTGCCAGTGAGTTACAGGAAGCTGGGGTCAGGTTCATTAGTGGAGTTGGAGAATGTTTATTCGGTGTATCCTTTTCTGTCTCTGATGGAGTGCTAACAATTCCACAGCTGACGGTAAATGATTGGACAGAAACATTTTTCCGGAATCTAATAGCCTTTGAACAGTGTGGACATTATTATAAAAGCATAACCAGCTATATAATCTTCATGGACAGTCTTATAAACACTCCCAAGGATGTGGAACTGCTAGTTAAACATAAAATCATTGAGAATTTGCTTGGTGAAAGTCAACTCGTAGCTGACCTTTTTAACAATCTTTACAAGGAAGTTGTAGTGCAGCAGGATGATTTCTATTTCGCTAAAATTTGTGATGATCTGAACAATTACAGTAAAGACAACTTCCACCAGTGGAAGTCAGCCTGGTTCAAGTGGAAGGTAATGGCCCGAAATACTTATTTCAGCAGTCCATGGTCTATTATATCTCTTATAGCTGCATTTATACTGCTATCCCTTACAATTGCACAAACCGTGATTTCAGCGATAGGAATTTAGGAGTAATATAGTCTCACATCATGAGAATTATTGCCCCTCCAAAAAATATTCATTTTATGGCAAGTTTGAAATAGCATGTAGCTCTCTTTTGTCAGCTTGGTAATTACTTTCATTTGTGGCCTGTGACATTTTGGATTGCTAAAACTACCACCACCAGATTTATTACCAGATGACAGTTTGTGTTATGAACTACTCAGATTCATGATTTTGTTGTGGAAAGTGTATATATCATCATCATGTCTATTTACTTCTTTAGTTATGAACAAATTTTTGATCCTCCGTATCTGCCTAAAAAGTATTCAATATTTTTTGGCAAGTATTTTAGTTCCATTTGTATACCTGTTATTTTTCCTTCTTTAGCTGATCTTATTTCCAAAATGCTCTCCTTCAAATTGACTTCTGTATATACTTTACTTTCTGTTATCATCTATATTTTGTTGGCTTTCAAGTCGATGCGCACTCGAGATACTTACCAATGACCAACAACACTAAATGATGTGATCGTCCCCACATACTCAACTTGCCCATATCCTTATCAAGGCTATTGGTATTGTCCTAATGTTCCTTCTTTCCTACATAGAACAACAACGTTCTTAACAGTACAACACACTGAACACTGTATCCTTTGTAATACCATAAATAGTGGGACAATATTCATCATTTAGTGCATGTCCCCGGAGTAGTACATCCCGCACTGGCTGCTGCACCATATCCGCTATAATCTTCTTCAGACCATAAATTTTCATCCACAATGTTCCTCCATAACCAGAAGCCTCGATTTCAGCCAATGTCATAGGATGGACACAGCTTGTTGACCTCAACACCATATGAAGAGTAGAATTCCTCTCGATGATTCCATAACTAGCCAAATCCCAATCATTAACAAGCAATTTCCCAGCAAATGTAACATAAATGATACCTAAATCAATGGGCTCATCCAGCTTGGAACAAATCATATTCTTGACGTCTAACACCGTCTCGTGTGGACACACGTAAAGGCTAATTGTTTTGCCACTCCAATGCTTTACAAATATCTGAGTCGCTGGCAATTTGATATCTAGGATAGCTTCTCCTTTGATGATGTTGTAAGAGGACAATGTTTTTGAATCATCGTCAAGCCTTTTCCCGTCCCAAATTACATTGTAGGCACCAAGTGAATAACCAACAATGCTCCCAACTATAGCTTTAACATCCCCGACAGTGTACAAAGCCTTGACTTGTGTCTTCACAATCTCTCCCCATGCTATTTTCGCAGTTATTGATACCACATCTTTAGGATTAAAGACCAGACGAAGGAGGGTCGACTCCCCCCTTATTCCAAGACAAGCCAACGCCTTGTTATCTTGGAGTGGGACCCCTGCATGAAACAGAGTGAAATCATCGTCTGTTTCAATCCCCTCTCTCTCCTGAATCATGCATTTGATTTTGAGGATGGTGTCATCAACATTTGCTTCAACATGAATAATTTTATTCTTTGATCCTATACTGACTAATATTTTGATTATTTCCAAGTTTTTTACAAGAAGACGAAGGCTGGAGTTCTTGTCTATCCCACATTCATCCAGCCTGTACTTGTCCTTGAGATGTACACCAGAAAAGTACAGCTCCTGAAAATATTCACAAATCCCTTCCCTCTGGCATAACATTCTCTTAACATTCTTCACCGTTTTGGATTTCTTAACACTCAACGAAATCTTTTTTCTGAGTTTAAAGAATATAGTAATCTGCAACAGCTTCATGAAACAATGCTTCATAATAAGTATCACACAAGTATTTATGTTAATTAGGTAATAATTAATGGAAGAAGCTTACGTTCGCCCTAATATAAATATTCTTTAAATATCACAGAAGTATTTTCCTTTTCATTTATATGAAGGGATGATAAATAAATAAAATTGCAGCTTAGTGCTAAGGAAATTAAAATTAAGTACATAATGAAAAATTAAACTCAAGGGTTGGCGATGGAGAAATGGCTAGAGAATCTTGCTAAAACATTCTTAATTCTTCTTTTTAAAGATACAAAAGTAGTTTATTCATCTTCAAAACAGTTTATAGATACAAGTTTTCAATCTTCACAAATGATGTTGGGTACAACAGGCATCGGTATAACTGAAGCTAAAAAAATTCCTTTCTTAAACATGTACTTCTTTTAAATTGCAGTTCAATATTCCAAAAGGGTGTTCATTAAGTTCTACAGTGTGTGTATATATATATATATATATATATATATATATATATATATATATATATATATATATATCCTTTCTGTTGTTCCCTGTAAGAACTAGCTATTTCACCAATAACCTAGATTCACACCCTTTTGCTGCTAGGGTTTTACAATGGCAAAAAGCACTTTTTTGGCCACTGTGGTTATAGTGTTTTAACTAATTAGCCACTGTGCTTTTAATTTATTCAATTAGTCCACTATACTATTTAAAAATGTGCAATTAACACATTCCGTCTAATTTTGCAGACGGACGTTAAAAAATATCATACGTGGCAGTTCATAAAATAAAAGAAATGACATGTAAATGCTGATGTGGCTCATCTTCTTCCTCAGTCGGGTCAACCCGACCCGTACACATTCTAAAAGGGTCAAATGCTGGTGTTCAATTGCATCCCCAATTTCTATCTCTGATTTCTCTCTCTGAAAAAATTGAACTCAAATGGCTTCACCAACCCCTGGAATCCTCCTCAAACTCCTCCAAACAATGAAACCCTAAATCAATCTTCTGATTCGATGCGTCAAGCTGCTGCTTTACTCGCCATCCTTTGTTGGAGGTGAAATTTTGTTGGAGACGTTGATTTAACAAAAATTCGACCAACTGCTTAGTTAATTAAACTCTGGCATTAGCTTTATTCCCACACAACAATGGAAAGTGTGAAGCTCCATAATTCAAAAATCAAAAAAGCACGAGAACAAAAATGAGGTAGCAGCACAGCCATTACACATCTTTCTCTCTCTTCCGCAATGCCTTCAAATCTCAATTCCTTACTGCCACTATTATTAGCCATTTCTAGCCTGGTTTGTCTAGGGCTGGAGCTATAGGTGTGAACTGGAGAACCGTCGCCTTCCACCCACTGCCGCCGGAAAAAGTGGTGGACCTCTTGAAGTCTAGGGCTGGAGCTATGGATGAATATGAAGATAAATATTATAATATTAATTTTTATTAATATTATAAATATTTAGGTAAAGAAAAAGAAATAAAATAAAATATAAAAATATTTTTATTTTTAAAAATTTTATAAGTATTTTAAAACATAAAAGTATTTTTATTTTTATTTTTCAAAAAAACATACATATTAATTATAAATATTATAATATTAATTTTTATTAATATTATACATATTATAAATATTTAAGTAAAGAAAAAGAAAGAAATTAAAATATAAAAATATTTTTATTTAAAAAAAATTTATAAGTATTTTAAAATATAAAAGTATTTTGTGGGACAGGGTAACAATTTTCACTAGATTGATCAGGGTGGGGTGGCGTAGAATTAATCCCCAACTTAATTGTTCATTTTTTACTATATTTTCCAGCCAAATAAGAAAAGTAGAAGAGGCGCACAGATTTAAAAAAATATTCATTTTTTCTATAATTAATTTAACGGGTTAAAAAACTAACCTTTTGTTCTGATGATTCTGAATAATTTTCGCTGTTATATATGAAATTGTTGCTGCCATATGATGAATTTTCGCTGTTGTAGGATAATTGTCTAGGACTTGCCATGGCGATTCAAACTCTTTAGATTCAGCTCAAACCCTAGAAAAATGTTAAGACTATTTTTTTTTTATTTTCTTTTCTTTTGTCACAAAAATATATAGGGTCCTAATATATTTAGGTAGGCCCAACAAATGAACAGATATATAAATGGGTAAATGGGACTAATTAGCTTACTTTATGGTGTCTAATAATTAATTATTATTATTTTTTGTTTAAAGAGTTGTAATTAATTAACTATGAATATTTTTACAATTAATAATTTTGAGAAAAAAATTTAAATATCACTATTAATTACAAGAGCAAAACTATAGCACTTAGGAGTTGTGTTTATATTCTCTATACTACTCTAAAAAACATAATAAATTTATCATGAACTTGGCTTAGTAACACCGCGTATATGTTCTTACATATAGTTAAATAGGTACTAGTTTACATGGCGTGTGTTAAAATTAAATAAATATATATATATAGTCTGCTTCTTCAATAAATTGAAAGGAGCGAACTAAGAATGAACCGGCAATAGCGACGGTTTTTATGTTATAAATGATTAAAAACCGTCGTTATAAATGCCGATTATTCGCTTCTTGAGTTATTTCCCTTCATCTCATTGGAGAGAGTCAGAATATATATATATATATATATATATATATATATAGGGGGTAAAATAGTAGAAGAGAGAGTAGTTCTACTAATGGGACGGGTATGGTGTGGAACTGTGGAGTACTTCTTCTTATACTCAGCTTTGTTAATTTGGGGTTATCCTCGAATTCGATCCGCCTCGAAAAAACCACTCTATAAATGTCTCGTCCTTGATCTGTTTATCCGATTACTCTTTTTTGTCTCAAATTAAAATTTTCTAATTTTTTATTACTTTCTACAACTATTTTTAATTTAAAATCAAACAAAATGCATCATTTTTTATTACTAATAACATATTATATTACAAATGTTATGAACTTATAATAAAATAACCTAAATAAGTGACTAATTATACATACAAATTGCTAATTTATTAAAAATTTATATATATATATATATATATATATATATATATATATATATATATAATTTTGTTATGGGTCATGGGCGAGGAGTGGGTATATCTCAGACCCGACCCTAATGCTATAGGATTTTAAAAATTAAGTCCTATTAAGGTCGAAATCAGGCGGGCCCCGTCGACTTCGCTAAACCATAAACTCTTTATCCCCAATTTTGAAGAATACATCAACAACTTATTATCCAACAATTTTCTTATCTCTATTTAACTCTCAATTTTAATCTCTATATACGATTTTACTCCCCAGGGTGAGGGAGTCAAAAAATCGTTCTCTATATATGCAAAATGACATTTCACACCCTCATTTAAGTGGACAACTCATCAATCATACACATCTTGACATTATTGTCACATGAGTTTTTTACTACTTCATTTTTCAAATGATAAGATTAATATTGACTTATTTTTTTAAAATTAATTTCAAACGTATTCAAATTTAAAATTGATATAAATCTATTTAATTTATGTCCATATAATTATAAATATTATAAAAGTACTATTAATTATAAAATTTATTATTTTCAAAATTTAAATGAATCATATTGATTTTAAATTTAAAAATATCACAAATTAACTTCTTAAAAGTTAATATTGATCTTATGTACATTTATGACTACAATCCATTCAATATTCACTCTATAAATTACTTAAAATTTAAAATAATAAAAGTTATTAAAGTGTAATAGTATTTTTTTAAATAAGTCACAATATGTATTGATTAAATTTATATTAATTTTAAATTTGAAAAAATCACATACTTGCTTCAAAAAAGATTAATAAATTAATAGCGTTTTTATAATTAAAAACAAGACATTTTGGAACTTTCAAATTTTAATTTTTAAATTTTATTATTTAAGAAATCAATATAAGGAACATGTTGGATACATAGTGAAAAATTTGAATTCTTATCCTGCAGAATGACCCAATGACACTTTTTAAAGTTTCCTGATTTAACTGCTATTAAAATACTTTTTAAAGTTTCCTGATTTTATTTTATTAACTATTACTAAAATACATTTTAAACCTAAAATTTAATTAAAATCAAAACATTATTTATGATCCTGAAAATTTTTAGAATAACTTATTATTTTATAATAATTTTATTTTTTATAGAAGTCTTTTACTAATATTGATTCTCGTGAGCCTAAATTAAAACACATGTAAGACCCCAACTTATTATAAATAAAATTGAATTTTTCTTTATTCATTATTCTAAATTAATAAGGGTTAATTTGATATAATTCTTTGGTTATGGGTGAAATGTGCAAAGTTTACAAAATAAGCAGTGGTTATAAAATATTCATTATTGTTTGGGAATATTCGTTTGGTCGTGGAATATTCTTTTTGTTCGGGAATCTCAAATTGCAACAAATAGCGATCATTAGTGGGCCCCATAATGAAAAAATCGGTTGGATGAAGGAAAATGACAAAGATTGAGTTTTATAAATAACGACGTAAATTATTACCAATTAACATTTGTTGGGTTACACAGGTGGTTAAAATACTGATGTCTGGCGTGGTTGCACAAAGATGGCACTACGCGGTATTGCAGATATTATTGAATTATTGATCCTTACGTAAGAAGGCATTACTCAATAATTGTTACGAGTGAATTCTTGCTCAATATTATATTTTATTGATTCAATAATTCTTTGCGTTGATATTTTGTATTCTTGTTGTTTCAATAATTGTCATTACACAAGATTTTCCATTATCAAATCAATAATTCATATTATTTGAATAATATTATCGATAACATTATTGGCAATGTCTAGAAAGTTACATCTAAGGAGAGGTTTGGTTACCTAATTGCTTGTGCAAAGAAGGAGAAATCCTTATTGGAAAGCCCCTTCTTTCTGAGGGAACGGCTTTGTTGTCGATCTTGTGATTCTCGTAATATTATTTTGAATAATTAATTATTGATTATTATGATAAAGAAAATATTTATTTTATATGGATATAGATGGAGAAAATTTTTAATGTGACAATTGTTGAAAATTAATATTTTATCTTTTTCGATAAAATAATTCATTTAAATATATTATTTTAATAATATATTAACGATGATATTTTATAATGAATGTGGGATATATGAGTATATGAGGAGGAAGAGTATTTTTATGGCATTAAATGTTTAACATATGTTTTGTGTGTCTGGGACACAATTCTTGACAAAAAATTTATTATAGATCGTAAAATTACCCGTTTGTGGATTTCGGTCAATTTACGCTTGGAATTTGGAAAAATTTTCTTACTACGCAAAGTTGTAGAGAATGGAATTTCCCATGGAAAGTCGTGAGTTTTGAATTTTTCTGATAACCGAGCTATTTTCTACTTAATTATTGAAGTTTCTAAGATAAAATAATTTTATTAAATTAATGGGTGGGACCCACTTTTGGTAGGTGTTGAATGCACATGGGCTGCTGAAAATTTTCAGAAATTGGTGGCTAGCTTGTTGCGTAGAAGTAAGAATAAGAATAAATATTTTATTATTTAGTCTCCTTTTTTGCGTTCTAAAGATTTTCCTATAAATAGACGCCTAGGTTAGAATTGAAAATCACACCGTAAACAAGTTTTCTTTCTCTATATTGTCGGTATTTTAGTGAGTATTTTGATACTTTGAGAGTTTCTATTCAAGACAAGTTTCATCGACTTTATATCCCAAATACGATTCGAATTTGCGGTTATTTTGAGGTAAGGATGTTATTTCTTTCATGAAATGATATTATTTTCTTCAATATCATTATGCCAAAATATTTGTTGAACTTTTATCAAATTTGGAACTTGTTGTGTTTGGGTTACTATTCACGATAATGACCTTATTCACGATACTAAGACCTTATTCACGAATACGGACTATTCAATAGAAAATAAAAATTTTCTTTTTGTCCAAAATATCTATTCGGATACTAACTTTGATTGTATCCATGTTTTGATCATTCTTGAATTTTACACCAATATGATTATTTTCAAGTATTTTTGGACATGGGTAAAACAAAGTCTGAATCCTTAATCCTTAATCCTTGTCATTTTGTTTCACTGGATTCGTTTCTTTAAAAATATTTTTCATCATCCTTAGTCCTAAATGGTGATATAAATGAATATCTTTGGCCTGTAGTGCAAAGATGAACGATTAACTGATGAATATCTTTGGCCTGTAGTGCAAAGATGAACAAGTGTTGAGATGAACATGACCAACTGGTGATACAAATGAATATCTTTGGCCTGTAGTGCAAAGATGATTAAAGATGTATATTGATTGTTAGTATAGGGATAAACTATTGATGATGGACTTTTAAACCTTAGAAGACAGTAGAATTCTTTCTCTGACTCTTCTAATGGATTCTTTATTCCATTGCATTTGTTGATCTAAAACTTGTTGTCTATTGTATTCATTAGATTTTTTTCTGTTGAAGACTAACGATAATTTGTTGTATATTATCTTAGTCATAATATTCTTCTTCGGGCTAGTTGAGCTCACCCTTTTCCTTTTTGTTCCATTTTTCTTCTCGGGAGGTGAGAACATAAAGAGGATCGAGTCGGGTATGGAGTGATGGTTCTAGGAAGATGTTTTAGTTGTCCTCACTATTTCACGTAAAATAGTGTATGAATAATTAATGAGGACTTATTTGGGTGTGTATATTATTTAGAAGACAATATTTGTATTCAAACTCACAGTTGTATTGTCGTATTCTACACGACATTTGTATTGTCAAAGTTGTAGTTTGTTTTCTATACCATGTATTTTGGCGACTCAGAATGGGTGTTGTATACCTATTTTGGGGGCGTCACAACACATACAGATCATTATTAATTAGCTACTAATGATATATCATATAATACATTATTATCCTTCTAATTTTATTTTATTAACTACTATCAAAACATTTTTTAAACCTAAAATTTATCTAAAATGAAAATTCTATTTATGATCCTGAAATTTTTTAGAATAACTTATTATTTTGTTATTTTAGAGCAATTTGAATTAATATTTATAACATAAACGACAAAATTATTATAATATAGCTTATAAAGAGACATAATGATTGATGAGTGAGTTTTATACCTACGAATCGGTTATCTTTTATGCTTAATTCTTTGATATCTTCAAGTATTTTTAGTATCATTTAAATTATTTTTATGTTTATTTTGTAGGACATGGCTTCAAAGGCTCAAAACATGAAAAATAGAATATAATGACATTTATGTAATTTTTGGTCTAATGAATTTGTCGCGGCGGATTCCCTAGTTCATTTAATGCGTCGGGCCAGATTGGAAAGTTGGATTCGTCGGGCGGATTCCCCTAGTGTAATGAATCCGTCAGGGCGGATTCTTCGGGAAAAGAAATTGGCTTATTTTAACATGTTGAGTTGAGGAAAGATTCTGGGTGGCTGATAAGGAAAGGAACTTTAAAGGACATAAAAACACATGGAGAGGTAGAGAAAATGGGATAATACACAAGAGATACACATATTGGAACATCATACAACATAGATTTTGGAGATCATAGAAGGAGGATCACACGAAGCTCAAGTGAAGAACGTGTACGAAGGATCAATCTACTGCAAAGTTTATTCTTTCTTTTCTTCTTTTACTTAAAACTTCATATGTTTAATTCTTCTATGGATTCTTTATTTACTTTTGTCATGTGGAACTAAACTTTATCTTAAGATTACAATAGACCTTATTGCGTAGTTTGGATAAATACACTTCCGTCTTAATTACAGTTATTTATTATGAGATTGTCTATTATAGTTTTTTTTAATTGATTAATTGTCTGATCAATAATTACCGTGATAATCTATATGAATTCGAGAGATGAAATATAGGTTTAGATTTGATCATAATAGCATGTGATTGTATTTCCTGCATGGCGATGAAATTCAGATTTGTGTTTATAATAGAGATATACCTATACACAACATGTAATCTGATAGAGAACTTGTATTTTAAATTTTTTTTAATTGTAATTCACATAGAGATATAATGAATTAGTTAACTAGGGTGTTCATCTTAATTTTATCATTTGTGAATTTAAGTTGATTTGTTTATGGTGCATCAAGAGATAATCATAAATATTAATGTGTTCTCGATTGCCAATGCAGAATAGTTAATTTAATTTAACAGAAAGTGTATTGACCTAAACGAATCAATAAGTGAAATTGTAATCTTAAGTCTCTTATTATCTATGTTTAACCTTGTGATAATTAGTTTAGTTTAGTTAATTGGTAATTCTAAGAAATTCACAACTTTGATCATTGGTTTAATAAAATCGAATTAATATAAAATTAGTAATTATTAGTATAAATTGTGATCTTTTTTCTCCGTGGTAACAATACTCTACTCATCATTATATTATTTGTGAACTACGTATACTTGTGTATTTTTACTAGTATAAATTTAGGCAAATAATGATATTGTTTTATAAGTGCTTAGTACGTATATTAGTTTTTTTAAAAGAAGGCAAAACATAAATTTATTTATAAATAACATTATTTTAATATTTTATTAGTTTTATATATGATGTTTATAAAAAAATTGAATTCCATAAATTGATTTACTATTGGTATTAGAATGATTACAATATTTACTTAAAAAGATTAAATAAATACAAACCGCATACAATTGTCTAATATAGTTAATATTATATTATTTTATAATGAACAATTTTACTATTTATGAAATTCCTTTAGCTCATTAATTATATATTTTCGATCAAAGTTTATAAACATTGTCATAATAATAGTAAGTTAATTTGTATAATTTTAAAAATATTTCATAATGATCATTGAATATAAAATAAATAATAAATTAAAAATTATGATATTTAAAAAATAAACCCGTTTTTGGTATTTGATATGAACTTAGAATTGAACTACAACTAAAACACTTTTTTAAAGTCTCCTTAAATTTATTCTAAATAACTACTAATAAAACTCAAATTTAATAAGACTCATTTATATATGTTCCATGAAGATTTTGGTTAATTCCTATAATTATCTTCTAACTCCAAAAGAATATGATCATGGCGTAACATTATAAGATTTTAATAATAACTAATAAAATAAATAAAACTAAATTATATGCAATTTGTAAGTTAATTAAGTTGTGAAATTAATAATTAATAACTATTGTTAGAGAACCAAAATTCTTTTATTGTCCTACAAACTTTAATGTTAACTTATTATTTTACAATACTTTTATTCTATAGTTCTTTAATTACTTATTCGTATAATAAATTTTAATTTTAAAAACATGTTTAGAATTTTAGTTTACTCAACTTTAAACTTTAAATAACTAAATATTAAAAATATAAAAAAAATATTATGATTATATAAGAACTAATATAGGTGACATTTAGTTAATTAATGTTAATAATAATAATTATGACATATATGTTGTGATTAAACCTTAGTTAATTTTTAATACTAAAAGTCATAATGATAACTTACTATTATACAATAATTTTATTCCTAAATAACTAAATATTAAAAATATAGAAAAATATTATGAGAAAATAATAATTAATATTAAAAAGTGTAATATATATTAGAAAATATGTTAATGATTAATCTTTAATTACTAATTTTATTTCAGATATATAAGAGATCTTTGGTTAATCAATGTTAGGTGGTGTTTATTTGTGTCTTAATGCTACTTAATTCACTTGACTTTGATTCGGTTTGAGGGAAAATTTGTTTAGTAAATTTTTTTTTTACCTCTTAATTAATGTGTCTTAATTGATAATGAAATTTAAGAAGGCACACTTAAAAGGGAAGGGAAAGGGGAAGGGAAGGGAAGGGAGGGGAAGGGAAGGGAAGGGGGGGTTGAATAAGTGTGGGAATAAATGATGTCAAATTTTTATAACTTAAAAACTTTTTTTAATTAATGCAGGATGCTGGATTGAATATTTATGCTTAACAAATTATTAGTGTATGAATGCACGATGCTGGATTGAATATTTGTGCTTGCAGAATTATCAGTGTAAGAATGCAAGATGTTGAATTGAATATTTGTGCTTGCTAGATTATCATTGTATATATATGCAGGATGCTGGATTGAATATTTGTGCTTGCAGAATTATCAGTGTACGAATGTAGGATGCTGAATTGAATATTTGTGCTTGCTGGATTAACAGTGTATATAAATTAACCATTTAACACTTTTTATATTTAATCTTTAATATCAATTTAAGTCTTGAATTGTTTAAACTTAATTTAGAAGTTTATGACTCAATCAAGAAGAAGAACACTATATGTTAAAGTATTAAGATTATGAATTACAACTGATCAAATTGAAACATGCAATAAACAATTAAAGTAAAACAATCAAGCACATGAACACAAGGAATTTTTATGTGGTTCATCCCCTATCCTCTATTCTAGTGGCCTAATCCACATCTAATACCAACTAGTATTGGAGACTATCTTTATTAATTAACTTTGTTTACAATTAAACCCCGTTTACAAAACAAGTTTCACAACTTTTGAGTACTTATACTCCCTGAGTACCTTTGCTCTTCGTGCACCTATGCACCCTTAAGCACCTATGCTTCCTTGAACTTTCTTGTAAAACCCCTAATCCAACCCGGATTAGAAACCTTAGGCTAACAACTTAGTCTACCACACATTTAGAGAATTGATCAAAGATATGACAACAAAATAAACTATGATCAAAACAATAATCAATTCACAATGCAAGGCTCAACTAATATGCAATGATCAATATGAAAGATAAAGATATCATCGATTTAAGCGCAAGGAAGAAAAGAGCTGAAAATTTATCAGAGGACTTTTAATGCACAACAACTTTAAATAATTCTTCTCTGTGAAATAGATTAACAACATTTTGAAGTATATGTGAAAAAGATTAAAATCAGAGTGTATAGAATATTTCTTTTTAGAGAGTATTCTGATTTTCTTGTCTCAATCAAATTTTGTCACGGTAACCCTTTTTATAGCATTAATATAGCATGTCCGTTGTAAATAATAGAATATCCCAAATATTAAGCATCTAGCCGTTGTTATCATTGCTTTAGGACGATATCATGCCTTAACAAATATATTATATAATCAATTACATAATAAGCATGAAGTCAGGTGATATGAATTGATAAGGATATCATACCTTTAAAATATTATATAATCTCCACCAACAGAGCTCACTAAATGAATTTTCAATATACTAGCTTGTTAATCATTACAAGATATTTTATATCACCAATTAGGAATTTTCGTTGTAAATCTTTATTAAATAAGGAATGACTAGGCCATTAAATCCACATTGATTTCTACCAAAAAGGTAATAGGAATTAAGCTTAATTTAAGGTATAAACAATTAATAGCTTTAGACTTTACGAAAAATATCTTAATCAAATCCAATCAGCTTTAACTATGGAATAAGGATATCAATTAAATTTACATTTTATCACAGGAATGAGCAACTTATTTAAATTATGAATATTAAGATTTCAGCATTTAACATTCTTCCATATTAATTTTAGATGCTAAATAAATTTGATCCATAATAAATTAAACACTTTCATAATTATTTCCATGCAATGCATATCTTTCCATATTAATTTTGAAATCCCAATCTATTTATATATTACTTCCATGATTATGGAAAACCTAATAATAGATAATTAATCCATATATCCTAATATTTATGGAAACAATCTTGGTTAGAGATATGAAAGATAATGATCTTTTTTAAACTTATTTACTAACCAACTCCATCAATTTTGGAAGTATCAATATTTAAAAAACATTTCCATATTTATTTTGAAATCCCAATTTATTTAGATTTGCCCTCACTAATTAGCTTTTCAAAAATTACTCCAATTATTTGATCCATGCTAATTGATTCTAAAGATATGAAATTTGATTTGCTTAATTAATTTATGGAAAACTCAATCTATCTAATCTATCTAATAAAATACAAATGATTTTGAATTTCCCGCTCACTCAATAAATCATCTGGGCCATCTAAAGTTTGGGATAAATTCCACCGTCCATACATCTATCTAATAAAATACATCTATCTATCTATCTATCTATCTATCTATCTATCTATCTATCTAATCTATCTAATAAAATACAAATGGTTTTGAATTTTTCGCTCACTCAATAAATAATCTGGGCCGTTCAAAGTTTGAGATAAATCTCACTGTTCATACAGTGCCGGAGGCACGAGACCCAGCTAGTTAGTTAATAAAGTATGGAAAACTCAAATAATGAATAACTCAATCCCAAGATGTATGGTAACATACTTAATAAAGAATCAAAATATGTTCTCAAATTAATTCATTTAATTATGGGAAGACTTCAAAATCATCTTTTCAAAATTTAATTCCAATTTGATCCTTATTAATTTTGAAAGCTTAATTAAATATTTCCAAAATTAATCTTAAATTAATTAACGATTTTAATTTATTTCGCAATTAATTAATGATGCAATGCAATGCAAATCCTAGAGCCTTGATTGAGAAATAATTAAAGCTAGAATCTTACATTTTTTCCTAATGACTCGATCAAATCTTCAAGTCTTCATATCTTCAATCATTTGATAAACTAACGCTTCAAGAATTCTTTTAATATCCTGTAAATGCATGAGTAAACATTTTAGTACAATAAGAAAGTCATCATCAAAAACTAAAGTTGGAATATGAACAAGTCGACAGTTAAAGACAAAAACTCAAATCTTACTTATTAAGAGTTGTCTCTTAATAGTTTATTTAAAATTTATGTACAGAAATAGCCTCAATAAATATTGTAGTACTCCTTCAATTTCAAATTAATTTTAAGATCATTCAAATAAATTTTTTAAATAACTCATATGGTTAAAATGATTAAATAGTGTTATTCAGATTTTCTACATTTTTTAGTTATTAAACATTTTTTTTAATTCAGATGTTATTTCATTCAGATGATCTAATTTATTAAGATGTATTAACCATTCAGATCTTAATTACTCAATTTTATCAAACACCACCTTAAAAAAAAAAACTCACTTATATATAGTTATTAAAATTTAAGTTATTATTAAAAACAAAAAATCATGATGGTAATTTATTAATGTACAACAGCTTTTATGTCAAAAGAATGAAAATAAAAACTAAATATTAAATTTAAAAACTATATAAATTGAATATTAAATTAAAAACAAAAAAATAAACATATTATTAAACATTGAACTGCAAGTCTTTGATAATTGTTTGTTTGAACAAAGTTTGTAGTCATTTTATAATAAATTAAATTAAAATTAAGAAAAATATGTTATAATCATTATATATATAGAATAAATAAGAAATTAAAAATAATTTATTTAAAAAATAAACTCGTACTTCGCATCGTGCATTTAGCTAATTTTAATAAATTTGAAAAGTAAAAAAATTTCACTATTTTGTTTATATCAAATTAACTTCAATTTTCTCTCCCACTTTATATATTATTAGATAGATATGTGTGTCAGCGTGTCATGTGTATGTATTTTTTTTATTAATTTTTGCACACACATCTAGAACTGATCATTCGGTTATAACCGAACCGAATAGGATATTCGGTTATAATCGAAAATTGAAATTTGTACAATTTTGGTATCTGAACAAATAACCGAATTACCCAATAACCGAATTACCGAATAACAGAATTTACCATTCGGTTGTTCGGGTAAAATTCGAAATTAAGAAATATATTTCTTATTTCTCAAAAAAAACAAAATCCATTACAAATATTGCTTCAAATGGAGAAAAAAAACTTGAAATCAGATACTAGAGAGAGGGAATCACTAGCCTAATAAAAAAACATCTATTCTGAATGAAGATTTAAGGAAGATAAAGTTAAAAAGCTAGGAAAAATAACAGATGGCTAGGGGTATATAGCTTACGGCAAATACGTGTACTAAAAATAAACACAAATTTTTTTTACCCAAATAAACCAAGTAACTGTAGGTTGTAGCCCCTTCAGTGAAGTGTATCAATTACTCCAAAGTCCAATCCCCTCAATTACTCCAAAGAAGCGTGACGACCGACCAGAGGAGAGAGAAAAGAAATGGATCCAGACATTGTTGCTCCTTCTTGAAATGTTATCCATGGTACTCGGGGTCGATAAATACCGTTGGAGGCTCGAAGATGAGGTTTCGTCCTTACTTTGGTCCATCGTTCGGAGGTTGAGCGGAATCGCAACTCTTGTGATCAAGATCGAGATGAGAGACTGATGCCTGATCGAGATCTGAGATATGAGAAGTTAGAGATCGAGATCTGATTAGAGATCGAGATCTGATAGAGTAGAGATGAGAGATCGAGAGATTAAAGATGAGAGACTGATGAGTGATGATAGTTGATAATCGAGATCTGAGGACTGAGAATTGAGATAAGATAAGAGATGGAGAGTGAAGAGTTAATATTAGTGTTTTAACTTTAAGCCTTAATTTTTTTAAACATCTTGTTAACACAAAATCGAAACCCAAACCTGAACCCGTAAACCGAAAAAATTTCAGATATAACTGTTAGCCACGTTAGTAATAATCTTTTTGCAGAAGCAGAAATACAATAAAATTCGGAAAAGAATTCTATATTGATATTAAAGTAAAACCCAAAATAAAATAAAACAAATTTAACCTTAATACAATGGACGTTGAACAGACTAAAAAATTGTAGCTTTGAGGACTGTAAGAACAGTTTCCTTAAGACAATATTTGGTCGTGGCAGGACAAATTATCTCCCAGGATACAACAATGCTCTGAAGCAAACTCTACTGTGTGTAGAAAAATTATCACCGAGCAGGAAGGAAGAACAAAGAAGAAGGCCTAAACTATTTTTTTCCCACTATTTTTTTTCCCACTATTTTCCCCAAAAATCCACACTTTCTACATCCTGGAGAATAATCTTATAACAAGAGTTGAGTTCATAATTGTCAAATATCCAATTAAATCCATCATTGATGTCCATTAAGCATTCATAAAGTAGGCCATCAATTTCTCATTCATACCATCAGTTTCTCAACAATCCCCCATATGAATGAAAATTGAAAACAAAGGAATTCAATGTGATGATAACTCTCTACAGTTGATATTAGCATAGGATAGGTAGGCATCAACCCTTGAACCTTCCCTTGTGAAGTGTATTTACCTTACTGGCTGACTAGTAGACGTGATGTCCTTGAACTATTCTGCCGTTTATGTAAACGATGATATACCTCACACAAATACCAACATAAACACGGTTTTGGTTCTCATGGTTATGTTCATTATGGTCGTGAACATCTCCTGGTTCTGCAAGAATTTAAGAGAACTAAACTCATTAGTTTTCCTTGAAGTGACCCCACTTCATTCTCACATAGGTGATTTTATCTTTTTGTTCAGATTATATCATTATTTATAGATAAGGGTTAGACCCCCTACAATGATAATACATTGTCTATGCAATTAGGTTGTCCCATTGAACCTAGATTCTGGGATCTCCAGTGAACAAGGTTGGGTTTTCCTTCACATAGAACCTTTAAATATTTATGGCCATCAATCCCATTCTTCTTGATGTCGTTTCAACTTGATCTCGGTTTAAACCTTTGGTTAGCGGATCCGCAATGTTATCCTTTGATTTTACATAATCAACAGAGATAACCCCCGTTGTGATCAGTTGCCTAACGGTATTGTGACGACGACGCATGTGTCTCGACTTACCGTTATACATCACGTTTTGTGCTCTTTTAATCGATGCTTGATTATCACAATATAAACAAATTGTGTGCACAGGCTTAGGCCATTCAGGAATATCCTCCAAGAAGTTTCGTAACCATTCGGCTTCTTCTCCGGTTTTATCCAGAGCTATAAACTCAGACTCCATCGTGGATCTGGTTATGATCGTTTGCCTTGAGGATTTCCAGGACACTGCTGATCCTCCTCCCAGAGTGAACACGTATCCACTTGTACCTTTGGAGTTCTTTATATCAGAAATCCAACTAGCGTCGAAGAATCCTTCTAATGCGGTTCTCTCGTATAGTGCGATCCATAATTACGAGTGTATCTTAGAATCTGAAGTATCCTAATGATAGCTTTCCGGTGGTTATCCTGGATTACTCGTATTTGCTTAAGTCGCATTTTGATGAAAGCAATATCAGGTCTTGTACAAGTCATGAGATACATCAGACTGCCTATAACCCTTGCGTATTCTACTTGGTCAACGCTTTCACCTTTGTTTTTACAGAGATGTTGGCTGATGTCTAGAGGAGTTCTAGCTTCACTAGAATCATCCTTGCTGAACTTCCCAAGTATCTTATCCACGTAATGTGACTGGGTTAAAATGAAACCATTAGGTGAACGCTTGATTTGGATTCCCAAAATCACATCAGCCAGTTCCATATTTTTCATATCAAACTTAGAGTTTAACATGTCCTTAGTATTCTTCACCATATTTTCATTACTACCCACAATCAGTATGTCATCAACATACAAACACAGAATAACATATCCTTTGTTTGTGATTTTGACATAAATACATTTGTCACATTCGTTTATATTATAGCCATTAGCCATTATGACATCATCAAATTTCTTATGCCATTGTTTTGGTGCTTGCTTTAGTCCATATAAGGACTTCACCAATTTATAAACTTTTCTTTCCTGGCCTGGAACTACACAACCTTCAGGTTGTTCCATGTAGATCTCTTCATCAAGATTTCCATTCAGAAAGGCTGTCTTAACGTCTATTTGATGTACGTCGAGATTCTGTAAAGCGGCAATAGCAAGTATCATCCTAATAGAGGTTATTCTCGACACTGGAGAATTAATACGTATCAAAGTAATCAAGGCATTCCTTTTGTCTATATCCTTTTATAACCAATTTGGCCTTGTACTTATCAATTGTTCCATCTGTTTTCATTTTCCGTGTGAAAATCCATTTAGAACTTAGTGGTTTCGTTCCCAGAGGAAGGTCCACTAATTTCCAGGTATGATTTTGCATAATGGAATCAATTTCACTTCTTATAGCTTCTTTCCATAAAGGACTATCTGTTGAATTTACAGCCTAACTGTAATTCTGAGGTTCAACCTTTAGCATATAGGTTAGAAAGTCTGGTCCAAAAGATTTTTCAACCCTTGCCCTTTTACTTCTTCTAGGCTCTACCTCTTCATTTCCTTCTACTTCAACTTCATGTTGAATGTCTTGACTGTCTTCATTAACAGTCTCAAGAGATCGTTTAGAACCCGATTCAATCTCTTCACGTTTGTATGGAAAAATGTGTTCAAAGAATGAAGCATTCTTTGATTCCATGAATGTGTTCTTGTGTATATCAGGATTCTTAGAATCATGAACAAGAAACCGATATACGTTACTGTGAAGCGCATAACCAATGAAAATACAATCCACCGTCTTTGGAACTATTTTCATTTTCTTTGGCAACGGAGCCAAAACTTTTGCAAGACACCCCCACACTTTTAAGTAGTTATAGGAAGGTTTCCTTCCTTTCCATAACTCATGTGGTGTCTTGTCTAATTTCTTACGAGGAACCTTATTTAAAAAGTAATTAGCTGATAAGACAGCTTCCCCCCACATGTTCTGTGGCAACCCAGAACTATTTAGCATCGCATTCATCATCTCTTTCAAAGTACGATTCTTGCGTTCCGCTACCCCATTAGATTGAGGTTTTTTTTCCTTTCTTGGAGTCTTTATTGACCTCCACCACATTCACCCTAGCCTCAGACTGGCGGGCAACGTTGGAGAATTTCTTCTCTGAGCCTTTGTTGTCTTCCTCAATACGAAGTCTAACAATTAGTTCTTCAACTGTCATCTCCTTTCGCTTATGCTTAAGGTAATTTTTGAAGTCTTTCCAACCAGGTGGTAACTTTTCAATAATACAAGCCACTTGGAAAGATTCACTAATTACCATACGTTCAGCATAAATCCCATAGATAATCAGCGGAGTTCTTGAACTTGATTCACAACAGCTTTTGGAATCAACCATTTGGAAATTCGAAATTGGCTCACTAAAATTTCTTAAGCGCCAAAGATCCTCCGATCTGTATTTCCTATCAAGGATTCCCAAAGTTCCTTCTTGGTTTTCTTATCTTTCAGATACACTATAAAGTGCATTAGTTAGACTGCTTCAAAATGTAATTACTAAGCAAAGGAAATCGATTGTTTCCATGCCTCAATTGCATTGTAAGCGGTGACATTATCCACCTCATCATCTCTCGATAACGGAGGATCATCCTTCAAGAATTAGCCAAATTCAAAGAGTAAGAAGTAAAACAAAGATCTTCTCATTGCCCAAGTCTTAAAATTCACACCAATGAATTTTTCCGTTTTTCACGTGATTGACGGTATATGGTTTGGCGGGGAGCTGCAATCTGGAAACCAGACCCATATATAGGACCAGAACCAATGTTCTGTGAACCAGATACGCTTACATCCATCTGCCATTCGTGAACCGTAACTGGATTGTTCGTGGACCGGTTGGAACAATTTCATTCTCGTGAATAATATTCATTCGAAAATACAAATGACTAAGTTAGTCTAAAAAAAACAACAAACAACAACTGTTTTGAATAAGAAACATATTATTATTTAATTATTCCAGAACGGTCCAAGTGAGTATTAACCAAGAACAGTCCAAGAAGAAAACCAAGTCAAGGTATTCCAAAGCAAAGGTATAATCTGCAACTTAATAAAAGATTAACCAAAACAAGAATATTGTCTTAAGATTGTTAGCCACGTTAGTAATAATCTTTTTGCAGAAGCAGAAATACAATAAAACTCGGAAAAGAATTCTATATTGATATTAAAGTAAAACCCAAAATAAAATAAAACAAATTTAACCTTAATACAATGGACGTTGAACATACTAGAAAATTGTAACTTTGAGGACTGTAAGAACAGTTTTCTTAAGACAATATTTGGTCGTGGCAGGACAAATTGTCTCCCAGGATACAACAATGCTTTGAAGCAAACTCTACCGTGTGTAGAAAAATTATCACCGAGCAGGAAGGAAGAACAAAGAAGAAGGCCTAAACTATTTTTTCCCCACTATTTTTTTTTCCACAATTTTCCCCAAAAATCCACACTTTCTACATCCTGGGAGAATAATCTTATAACAAGAGTTGAGTTCGTAACTGCCAAATATCCAATTAAATCCATCATTGATGTCCATTAAGCCTTCATAAAGTAGGCCATCAATTTCTCATTCATACCATCCGTTTCTCAACAATAACCGAATTGTGAAAAATACCCTAATTATCAAGAAATTTCGGTTAAATCGGTTCGATTCGGTTTTTCGTTTATATTCGTTTTTTACTCAGTTCTACACACATCCAAAAAATACTTACATACCCAAAGAATCGCTGGGTGTATATTCCTTTGAACTCTCTCATAGCTTAAAAATTAAATTAATCGCTTGTTCATCATCATTAACGCTCGATTTTGTACACTTTGACGAAATCACCAAAACAAGAAAATGAGGCAAAATAAGCGCCAGCGGTTTGATGGAGTAATTGTTGTGAAATCAAACTCACGAAATACACTCACATAAACATAAATAAAGAAATATAAATCATGAACACAAGAATTTACGTGGAAACCCAATTGGGAAAAAACACGGGAGAGAGTAATCCACTATAATAATATTGGGAGTACAAGATGTGTATATGGAGAGTACAAGTTGTTGTGTTCTATGATCTTCTCCTTCAAACCCTAGCTTGTAGCCATATATATAAGCCACCTCCACCAGTATCCTACTAGAGAAAGGACTCCTTATCCCCCAAATAAGGAAACACAATCCTATTTTAATAAGGACTCTTCCATTGTCATAATAAATACATATATGGCCATCATCGATCCCACCATTAAATAAATTTGGATCGCACTCATGGCTGAATTCCAAATAATCACATCCCAACAATCACCATTTGTACTAAAATGTGTATGTATATTCTTTGAACTCTACTGCAGTTAAAAATTAAATTAACTGTTTGTTCATCACTATTTGTACCAAAATGCCCTGGTTTCTCGTACAAGCATTTCGAGCCGTGCAACAAAGAAAAATCAACTCAATAAGAATCTAAAAAGATGCAGGTCATTTAATATTTATGGACAGACTATTAGACTAACATATATATAGCCATAGATAAAATTAGCCCAAACAAGTACCTGGATTATTTAATGGTAAATATTTAATAAGTTAATATTACACATAGTAATTGTATAAATATTATTGTTTCACAAGTCATTTAAATAACTTTGATATCAAAAGCATTAATTAAACATTTTTGGAAAAAGTCCACTAAGATGATGTAGTAATTACTAAAAGAAAAAAAATACAATCACATCTTGATTCATATTTGGTGTAATAATTTAATTATTATAGGTTCAGTTTAAAAAGTAAAACATATGATCATATATATATGGGTCATGGGTGTAACATCTAAACATGTTCTTGCTTATATTGAAAAATAAATACCAACCAAATCATAGTTGATCTTGGAAGATCATAAGAGAAAATGAAATCATTAAATTATTTCAAGTTTTTTCAGCACCATTACAAGACTTCCAAAAAGGTCCGCTACTCAAAAGATTTGGCCAAGAGCTGGCGGGCTTCATTACACACGGTTCCAGATATTCTTCTTGCAAAGCGTAGATATACTAGTGACATTCTCAACACTTTACCTTAGCATGACGTAAATCTGCAGTTCACATGAATAGTATTGTCCTTCTTAATGCCATAAGTAGCCAAATTTTTATCATCATCTAGCGCTTTTCCGCAAAAACTCAGATAATGGAATTCAGTACAAGGAATTCCCAGCTTACCAAAAATCTTTGTTTTTACCGCCCTGACTGTGTCATATCGGCCAACATAAAGGGTGATAGTTTTCCCACTCCAAGGCTTGACGAATATTGAGATATTCCAAGAAAAACTCGTATTTTGATTCTCACTAGCAGTCATTTTCATCTTAGCCACAGATGTTTCTTTAATGTTGTAGGAACCAAAGATTCTCCAGTCCTGAAGTGTCACTCCTTCATAAATTAGGTCATGATCGGCAACTGCAGGAACACCAGCTATACTCCCAACTAGTGATTTCACAAGACTAACAGTATACAAGGAACTTACTTCAGTTTTCACAATCATCCCAGTTGCTGTTTCCACGTATATTGAGTGAACACCCAAGTTTGGTTTTGCAGTAACAACTAGGGTAGCTTCGGTTTTCTTGATTCCAAGAGAGGCAAAACTGATGCTGTGATCCTCAAGTAGAATTCCATCATAATGAAAAATGTAATTATCTGCGTCGATTCCCTCTCTCACCCGCATCAAGGCCTTGATTTTTTGGATGGCATCAAAAACAGTCACATCAAACACCATAGTATTCTTCATTGACGGTATACTGAGGCATACTTTCAAGGCTGGAATACAGACAGAAAGAGTGCAGTTCTTCTCGATGCCATAACTAGCCAAATCTTGACCACTCTCGAGCTGTTTTCCAGCAAATATGAGATACACGAAATCAGAATCAACAGGAATTCCCAGATTCATAAAAATCTTGTTTTTAGCATCCGTGATAGTGTCATGTTGGCACACGTCAACCGATATGGTTTTGCCATTATGATGCTTGACAAATATCCGAATATCAGCAAATACCATCTCTAAGACGGATTCTTCTATGATTTTATAGAAAGCTAAGGTCTTCGAATCCTCAAGTTGCTTTTCTGAATAAATTAGAGTCTGATCATCGACCGCAACACCAGCAATACTCCCAACTATCGCTTTCACATCATGCACAGTATACAAGAGCTTTACTTTCGTTTTAACAACCCCTCCAGTTACCAACTTCACAGATATTGATACTTCATCTTTAGGATCAAAGATCAAATGAAGGTTGACTCCCCTTTATTCCAAGAGAATCCAAAGTCCTGAAATCTTCAAGCAGTATTCCAGCATGAAAAAGAGTGAATCGATCTGTGTGTATCCCCTCTCTCACCTGAATCAAAGATTTGATGTTTTGGATGGTATCATGAACCTTGGCTTCCACCTCAGAAGTTTTCGTCATTGACGGTATACAGATAAAAAGTTTTATTATCCCAGAGTTTTGAAGAACAAGATGAAGAGTGGAGTTCTTTTGTATGCCACAATCCACTAGTTTGCAGTCATCCTTGAGCCGCTCACCACTAAAAAAAAGCTCCGGAAAATATTCTGAAATGCCTTCTTTCTTGCACAACATTGCTTTTAGATTTTTAATTGTCTCCGACTTTTTCACATTAAAGGCGACTGTTTTGCTGACTTTCAAAAATATGTTCATCTGAAATAAGAACCGGTGGCGAAACAAGAATTTAGAAGAAGTATCAGAAGTACGTAAATTGGAGCTCAGACACCAGCACTGGATAGAAACTTTAAAATTTTGAATGAAATGAATTTGCATATAAAAGTTCAACAAACTTTAACTGCTAATTATATAAGATGTGAAATCAACTAAAATTATAGAGTTCTATCACTTGCACATATATATGATCATATTTACATAAGCCAATAAAAGTAGAAGTATGAAAAACACGGACAACACATTAGCTTTTCAATTAAAAATTGTAATTTACAGGGTTTTTTTCTTCTTTTTTTGTCTAGTTTTTTCAGTATTCATATAATTCATTTCAGTATCTAGCTGTGCAGAAACTATATTCACACTACATACCAAATATACTTGATTTTCTTCCAAATCAAATTTAAATGATACCTAAAAACTCAATAAGATTTTTATTTCTGATATCATATGTTTGAAGGTGTGCGATTTTGTCAAATGTGTGATTCTGTCAACCCATAAAAGTAAAGTAGCAAAACCCAAATTATAATGTGAAAAGACCTCTAAAATTTAAACACGGAAATCCAGATTGTTTATACCAAAACCACAAGATCAGACCACAAAATGGGCTGCTCAAAATGGAAGAAACGGGAAGCTAACAAAGTAAGAACAACTCCAACACTAATGATCAAACAACGTGAACCATATAGTTGATTAGATATTTGATATGCAGAGACCAACTACTACCAAGACATTACACCACTAATCATTTCTATGGAATATTTTCGGTTGGTGGAAAGTTGTAGTTTAAAGTTTAAACCTTTTTCTTTCCTTCTTTTTACTTTTGTACTTGATTTTTTTTTTTTTTTTTTTTTGGGGGGGGACCTCAAGGTATATATAAAAATCTTGAAGTCCACCCAAAAGGAAAAAATGATGTAGAATCCTTTTGGGGGAAAAAAATCCATGTTTGTTTCCAAATCACAAGGGATCTAGAAATGAAAAATCCATTAAAAAATCCAACTTTCTTCATTCAAGACAAAAATAGGCCACAAGCAACTCCATCATCCATAGAAAATTAAATACTACCATCATAAAAAGTTTTAAACCAGATATATACTAATCAATTCACAAATTTGAGTAAACCCTTGATCTATTACTAATAAAATGATAAAACTACCAGATTTCTCTCTAATAATGATTTGGAAGTAGGATCAGTGAAGAACCCATGCAATTTACTTATTTTGGCATGAAAAAACAGCATTTCTTATTATTGAAAATGAAAGTTTTTTCATTTCCCATTTGTTTTCCAGCAAAATAATGTCCAGGCAAATAAATTCCAAGAACATTAAATCATTTTTAATTTTCAACTTATATACATGCAAATACACAATTATACATATAGAAATGTACGAATATTTCAGTAATTAACCTCTTGATCAGATGATTCTGAAGGATTTGGGCTGCAGGATGATCCGGTAGGAGGAGCCATAATGGATCAAACCTTTGGAATCAACTCAAAACCTAGAATTTGTAATTTGTTCGAGAGGAAAGAGAAAAATGAAAAAGAAGAAAGAGAGAACACGTTTGGAAGTGACGGTTTCACTGCCCCTATGATTTTTATGGAAAGAAGAGCCAATAGTTTCTCTTGTTTGTTTGGGAAATATTAAAGGTAATTAATTAATTATAGATGACGTAATATACATTAATAATTTGTTTAAAACTTACCAATTAGGTGGCACATATTTTGTATTTCCAAATTAAGAAAATAGAAAATATATATATTTAGAGAGTGAGAGAATTTGGAGTAACGGGTAAGGTGAGTGAGGAGAAGAAATCGGGATAAGAATGAAGAAAATTTTGAATTTTGGGGTAGGAGATTTTCAAAACTAGGAGCCAAAATGTAGAGGTTTAAAGTTATATATATCACTTACTATTAATGTGAAGATAGTCTCTTACGAAAATATTAATTCTTTATATTAAAATATTTTCTTTTTTATCACTATTTTTAATTTTAATTCTTAACTAAATATTAGAGATATATTTAAAAATATAAATTATATTTAAAGGTCGTTACTTTGAAAAATGTGTACCTAATTTTAAAATAGAGCAACTCGATAGATAAATAGTATGGGAGAAAATGGTCAAGAGTATTTGAACAAAAATAATAAGAGTTTTGAGAGTTAGATAAATATAAATCTTCTAGACACCATTGAGACATCTGTCCTCAGTTGGAACTTGAAAATTGAGGAGGAAAAAAATGTTAAATAGGGAAGAAATTATAAATTCTAATTGTGGTCTAGTCTTTGTATTTTAGGATAAGTTATTGTCTATTAGGAATTAATAATTCCATAAACTCTTATTCATATGAATATTAAATAAAATTCATAATGAGAAAATTTTATAAAAATAACAGTATTTTCATTTGTGAAATTCAAAAAGATCAAATTTCAAGTTATTTTATCAAAAAGAGTTGTCTTATTGTTAGCATATTTTTTTCAATAGTCAATCAGGTCATTATGCATGCATGTAGATTGGTTTTACGTCATATCAATGTAAGTCCAGTTTCAAGTGTTGTTAATACGAAGGAAAGTTAGAAGATCACTCGCACAATAACAATAATATATATAGAGAGAGAGAAAGTATTTTTACATCTATTTTTAATATTTTTATATGATTTTTTTTTATGTAAAGATGAGACTTATTATATGCTTATGTGAGAAAGAATCATATAAAAATATTAAAAATATATTTAAAAATATCAATTCCTATATAACAGTTGAAAGTATTGAGAAAATCAGGGTGTGAGATTTAACCGAGCGTAAATCTGTTAATATTAAGAATCGATCAGAGCCGTACGTCCCGAATTAATCTACTTTTTTTAAACCAGATATATACTAATCAATTCACAAATTTGAACAAGCCTATGATATCAATCTAAGTAAACTTTTATCTGTCCAAAAGGCCAAAACCCCTCATTTCCCAGGTGACCATGTCGGTTATGACTGAATAAGGAATCAAATTAAAATCGAAATCGCATCAAAAATTGCACTAATTAAAATCGCATCAACGGTTTCGGCATATGTGACAGTTTTAGCTATGTGGGATGAAAAACCAAATTTACAATTCCGATTTGGTTATTAGCCAAAATCGCACACATAAAATCGAAACCGCACCATTTTAGTAGAGTAGTCTATAATGTTTCTGAATCTTTGTATTATGATTGTAATATTACTGTAATATGATCTTTGTTAACAATATAATGTAATATATATGACTGAGCTACTCTTAATAACAATATACTGTAATATGATGGAGTAGCCTGTAAATTATTACAACATATTGTTACTAAGAATATTACTGCATATTGTTACTAAGAGTAGAGTAGCAAAGATTATATTTAGCTTTTGTTTACTCTACTATATTCTACTATAATAATTTAAATCATATTACTCTATTATATTTAGCTTTTGTTTAGACAATTAAATATTATAAATAAGGTTGTGTGTGTTATCAAAGTGATATTTAATAGTGTGATGCTAAATTGTTAATTTAAACTGCATAAAATATTGTTGTTTCAATTAGTTTTCGAACCGAAACCGCACCTCACGGTTCAAAATCGCACCGCACCAATTACAAGCGGTTTTATATGCAATTTTAGATTTGTCAAACCGCACCTAAGCGATTTCGTGTGTGGTTTGCGTCCCTCCAAAACGACGTAATTTTAATAAAAGAATGCTATTTAAGGAGGAATGTTATTTAAGAAAAATGTTCATCATCCTTACCTTGTATATATATATATATATATATATATATATATATATATATATATATTAAATAATACTATATATTACAATATATTACAGATTACAGAACTTTCTTAGAACAGCTTCTTCTTTTTTTGGGGGCGGAAGGAGTATTTTGTGATCCGTGTAAAAGAAAAGTATAGACGAATTGGCTCAAGTGAACCGAGCTGACTCAGTCGAGCCGAATTGGCTTAATTGCACCATGTTGACTCACATGGACATTCAATTTCTTCTTTATTTTTAAATATACATATATAAGTTATTCTAGGACCTAACTGTTTAAATTTATGTCTTTTACCCCTTTATCATGTAGTTTGATAATTCTAACAAAAAAATGGGTGTTAAATTGGTACTAGACTAGATGAGGTTGGGTGAGGAGGATTTGTAATTTGTTTGAATTTAAATAAAACTGAAATTTTCCTAATTAAGAAGGTCACATTCACCGTTGGTATTTAGGATTTTACATTCTTCAGTGTAGCCCTATGCATTTTTAAATTTTATTTCTTTGTTCAACATCACACTTTCATGTCAATATTTAGCATATGGGTATAAGCAGAACTGCACTTATAAGAAGTTAGAGATTTAAAAGTCAGTGTGTTGTTACTAGTTTATGCATGAAGAAATGTCTTTATTGTTTTTGAATTATTTCTGTTTTTACAGTTTCTCTCATCCTGGTAGATTAAATTTTTTTTTTTACTGATATGAAATTAAGCATTTTGTTTATGGAACATTATGGAAATTTTTGGGTTACTTGTGAGAAAAGAAATAGAAATATAGATTTTCTGATGCGATGGATATTTAATTAGTTGCCTTATTATTTCTTTCTCCATTCTTCTTTCATCTTTTTGTCCTTTTCCCGTCAATGTGCTTGTCAGACAGATTTCTGAATCAATCGTTTTTGCAGGATCAAAGTAAGATTCTCATTCCATCACAAGAACTTATAGACAGAACTGGGACGTACAACGCAAGTCGTAAGCTGGCTAACTTAAAAGAATCTACAACTATTGCGCTACACTAACAAACTTAACTACACTGTTCTAAATATCTCCGTTTCGGTCCTATATATTAATCCCCACCAAAGCATAGTCAGTCTTCTATCGCCTCAATTTGGCTGGGTGTCTAGACTCTCGCCTAGGTAAAATTATACATTTACTTTAAAACTCTACAATACTTAAAATGAATTTGTCAAGACTTAAAAAGTAATTTTTTGGCAAATGTTTCATGTAATATATAAAAAAAATTACATTTACTATATATTTTGTATAGTAGGAAAAATAAATAACGGAGACCGCTTAGGGAAACACCTATTTTGCTTAACTAACTCTTTAAGCCAATACAAAAGAGACAGCTGGTGACTTAAGTAGGCACACTTAGAAGGAAGGGTTGAATAAATGTGGGAACAAATAATGTCAAACTTTTGCAACTTAAAATTACTTTCTTATATTGAATGCAGGATGTCAGATTGAATATCTATGCTTACCAAATTATCAATACAAGATGCTGGATTAAATATATAAGTTTGCAGAGTGATCAGAGTATAATGCAGGATGTTGGATAGAATATTTATACTTACCAGATTACCAGTATATGAATGCAGGATGTTGGATTGAATATTTGTACTTGCAGAATTATCAGTGTAATAATGCAGGATGCTGAATTGAATATTTGTGCTTGCAGAATTATCAGTGTAAAAATGTAGGATGCTAAATTAAATATTTGTGCTTGCTGGATTAACAGTGTATGTAAATTAACCACTTAACACTTTTTATATTTAATCTTTTAATATCAATTCAAGTCTTGAATTGTTTAAACTTAATTTAGAAATTTTTGACTCAATCAAGAAGAAGAACACTATATGTTAAAGTATTAAGATTATGAATTACAACTAAAATTGAAGCATACAATAAACAATTAAGTAAAACAACCAAGCACATGAACTCAAGGAATTTGTACGTGGTTCAGCCCCTATCCTCTATTCTAGTGGCCTAATTCACGTCCAATACCAACTAATATTGGTCACTCTCTTTATTAATTAACTTTAATTTGTTTACAATTAAATCCCTTTTACAAAACAAGTTTCACAACCTTTGAGTACTTATACTCCCCGAGCACATTTGCTCCCCGTGCACATATGCACTCTTATGCACCTATGTTTTCTTGAACTTGCTTGTAAAACCCCTAATCTAACCCGGATTAGAAATCTTAGACTAATAACTTAGTCTACCAATTGTTTAGAGAATTGATCAAAGATATGATAACAAAATAAACTATGATCAAAACAATAATTATATCAACAATTCAAGGCTCAACTAATATGCAATGATCAATATGAAAGATAAAGATATCACTGATTTAAGCGCAAAGAGAAAAGCTAAAATTGATTGAGATCTTGATACACATCAGTCTTGTATCGATTCTTCACAATTTAAAAACTTTGAAAACCCTTGTGAATTGTATGTGAAGAAAGTATATTTTCATAATAGTATTCTAAGTATTTTGCTTGTTGTATATATTTTTTTTCTTCACATCTCTATGACCCACGGATAAACTCAATTTATAGTGAAGGAAAGACTTTTAGCCGTTTGAGAATAAAATCAATTAGGAAGGAATTTTACCAAAATGATTGCTAATTGATTTAGTGACTGTTATGAATCAATACATAAATAACCCAATAAATTAATATCATGACCGTTGTGCAATTTAAATTTGGAAATCATGCCTTTATTAACAGTTAGTGTATTCTCATAAAGGTGCATAACATGTCTTTAGTATTTATCTATGAAACATTATTTGAGGCATAAGTCTAGGACGTAATGATGATGTTGATTAAATATTGCATAAGTTAAGCACATACTTTGAATCTCATCATTATGTTAAATCTTTATCAAAGCAATCAAGTCACTGCCATATCACACTTTCCATTAAATCAATCATGAAAAATTTAGTGGTATTAAATATCAACATACATGATTTTGCCAATTATCAAATATCTAGAATCAATATATCAAATAACCCAGTAATAAAAGGCTTTGGTTTTATAGAGAATATACTAGCAAATCATTATAATTAATATGGAATCAATTTGACAACTTCAATTATGGATTCAGTCAAATCAATTTAGAAGTTTTAATTATGGAATCAATTTAAACACCTTTAAATATGAAATAAAGATATCAATTAGATTTACATTTAAGATTTCATCATTTAAAAGTACTTCCATATTAATTTTATATGCCCAATTAATTTTTTCCATAATATATTAATCACTTTCATAATTATTTTCATTTAATGCATATCTTTCCATATTAATTTTAAAAGCCCAATTAATTTATATATTACTTTCATTATTATGAAAAATCTAATAATAGATAATCCATATCCTAATATTTATGGAAACAATCTTGGTTAGAGATATGAAAAATAATGATCTTTTTAAAACTCATTTACTAACTAACTCCATCAATTATGGGAAGTATCAATATTTAAAAAATATTTCCATATTTATTTTGAAAACCCAATTTTTTATATTTGCCATCACTAATTAGCTTTCCAAAAATTACTCCAATTATTTGATCCACGCTAATTAATTCTAAAGATATGAAATTTGATTTGCTTAATCAATTTTATAGAAAGCTCAACCAATTAATAAATCATGAAAAACATAATGAATAACTCAATTCCAAGATATGTGGTAACATATTTTAAGGAACCAAAATATGTTTTCAAATTAATTCCTTTAATTATGGGAAGGTTTCAAAATTAGCTTTTCAAAATTTACCTTCAATTAATTTTGAAAGCTTAATTAAATATTTCCATAATTAATTAACCACTTTAATTTTTTACTTAAACATTTTAGTACAATAAGAAAGTCATCATCAAAACTTAATGTTAGAATATATATGACCAAGTCAACATCCCGTGATTATGGTTTGAGTGTTGGGAAAAATCACCTACCAAATAATGTTGTCTTTGATAAATTAAACGGATAAATATGAGTATAGGTCAGATATATTAAATCTGCAATTCCACCAAAATAATAACCACTGCATGAAATAATGAGTAGAAAATATCTAAGCACAAGATACTAAGATTTTACGTGGAAAACCCTCTAAAACAAAGAGGTAAAACCCACGAGGCAAACTCTAAAAAATTCATTAGAATAATATGAGAGAATACAAAAATATCTTAATTTAAGTACAAACTCAAATTACTTCATCACAATAACTATGTGATGGAACATAAATAAAACACCTATTTATTTGAACTATCTTTTTCTCTCTCTTCCACCCTTTCTCCCGGATGGGATTATTAATTTCTTTCATCCTCTTCTAGATAGGATTTCTCTCTTCCATCCTTCTCCCAGATGGGATTTCTCTCACCCACCCTTTTCATTTTCCTCTCTCGGTTGGGGTGTGTATTTCTCTTTCATTTACCTGCCTTTATAGCAAAATCGGAGGGGTGGGAGCAAGGAATAAAATGAAGGCCAGAATACAAAGTGCATGAGCATGAGCATGGAAAAAAGGGAATGCAAAATGGGTGAGGAACTTTGACCAACATTAAGCAGCTTGACTTGCTCTGATTATTACGTATGTTTAATGCAATGCGTCTAAGAAAATATGTGTTACTTATAACAATTTTATGTGTTTTTTGTTTAAATGGATTACAACTCTACTGAAGAGTCGGATGCTAGTGATTCTAAGATCCTTGAATACAATGAGAAACCTCTTGAGAGGTTGAAGAGTGGGAAGTTCAAAGTAAAGTGTAAGACCCCAACTTTTATGAATAAAAAATAATTTTCTCGAGATATATTTTTGAATATTATGGTGTGGATTTGATATAATGTTATGGTTGTGGGTAATATTTACAAATTTTGCAAAAGTAAGCAGTGGTTATATAATAGTCGATTGGTGGCGGAGAATATTACGTTTTAATAGGGAATATTAAATGCGACTGAGACAATCATTGTTGGACCCCATTAACCAAGTATTGTAAGTAGTTAAAAAGCGACAAAATTATCTTTTATAAAAATAATCTACGGAGAGGTGCTACAGTTAAAACCTGTTGAACTACTTAGGTAGTAAAAGTAAATGAATGTCTGGCGTGGTTGCGTAGTAGACTGCGGTATTGATTATTGATGCTTATGTGAGAAGTCACTTTCGCTTATACTCAATTATTACTACAATAATTACTTTAATATATCTCTCTCATTTATTGATTCAATTATTATTACTGATATCATCTGCATAATATATTATATTATTAAATCAATAATTGAGACGGCAGAAGTTATTCATATTATTATTTGCAATATTGATGATGTCTGAAGTTCTCATCGAGGAGAGGTTTGGTCACCAATTGCGGCGCCAATAAGGAGAAATCCTTATCGGAAAGCCCTCTTTCACAGGAACGACACGGTTGTTAAATATTGTGAATTATAATATTAATGATGAATAAGTTCGTGTTGATTAAAGATAAATTTTATAGTCCATTGTGTTGAAATTATTTGTATTAGTGGAAATTGACATTTGTTTCGATAATAATTGATGTCTGGAGGTTATATTGTTCAATTGGGTATTTGGGGCACTTTTCGTGTCAGAGTACTATTCACGAGTTACTATTCATGAGTTACTATTCACGAGTTACTATTCACGAGGTACTATTCACCCGTAAGATATATTTCTTTTCGGTCCATATCATTTTTCGGTACAATATTGTTTCATGAAGAGATGTGCTAATTTTTCAGACTGTTGGTTGAAGATATAATAGTAAATCAATATGGACCGCTGGTGGAAAGTTATAATAGTAAATCAATATGGATCGTTGGTTTAAAGTTTTAATAGTGAATCGGTATGGATGGTTATTGCTTTAAGTTTTAATAGTAAACCAATATGGACCGTCGCGTTTAAAAGTAAATCAATCTGGACCGTTCATGAATTAGTTACTATTCAGTTCATTCTCCTATAAATAGAAGCTCATTCCTTCATTATTTCTTACGAATTCACTTTGAAACTCTAGAGAGAGAAATCATAGAGAAAGAAGAAAAGTATTCTATTACTTCACTACTCCAATATCCAGGTTTATTCTAAGGTAGGGATATTATTTGTTGTACTCGTAAAGGGGTATTCTTTCTTTCTTATTAAATGAAGAGAACTTATGTTATTCCATTCTTTATTATTATGTTGGAATAACTTTTGTTTATCTGTATCTGCATACATGGTGAAATTCTTCATTATTCCATTCTTTATTATTACATTGGAATAACTTTTGCATGCGATATCGCATGCTCAGTGAATTTCATTGTTATTCCATTCTTATTATTACATTGGAATAACTTTCTTTGCCAAGTCTGTATACATGGTAAAATTCTTCTAATATTCTATTCTTTATTATTACATTTAATATCACGTCTGCGTGCGTTTACTGTGGGACTGATTCCATTATTTATTATTACGTAGGAATATCACATTACGTGCGCATTTACTGCCGGACTGGTTCCATTATTTATTATTACATTGGGAATAACATGTACATGCGATCCTATCGCATCGCACGGTGAATCCTTCATTATTCCATTCTTTATTATTACATTGGAATAACTTTTATATATGGATTACCACATGCATGGTGAATGATCCTTTGTATTCATTACTTATTAAATTGTGGAAATGATGCATGATATCGTGGATTCTGCATGGCGGTGAAAATCCATTTGCGATTTCATATATTCTATTATACTCGGTTGGTTAAAGTTTTGGCTTATATACTCCATAAAATTAGTGGAATATCCTTGATATTTTGCACTTCATCCATATCTTTTCATAGAAATATTCTTACGAGCATTCTTGAATTTTCTTGCCAAAGCGATATCATGTTGACAATTTGGACGTTATTGAGTTCAGGATAAATTAACTTATAAATCTTTAAAATTTATTCTTGAACTTGTTTTATTGAATTGTCATCATCTTCATGCTTATATTATGTTGAAAGTCATCTTTGGCTTACATGCATAGATGGACTTGGTATGATTATGACCGAGGATTATTCGGTATAATCATGGCCGTAATGTGACGAATGATGTGGTAAAAGTCCTCATTGGCACATGTAGTTCATTGGTGGGCCGAGTTGTTGGTATGATTATGACCGAGGATTATTCGGTATAGTCATAACCATTGATGATTACATGAATATCCTTGGCCCGTGAGCGCGGGGATGATTTGATTTTATTTATTAAGTTGAGTCTTAGCGATAAAGTTGATGAAAAACTTTTAAATCATAGAAGATAGTAGATTTTATACCTTCTTGACTCTTACAATGGATTGTTTGATCCATTTGCAATTAAACTTGTTGTCTATTATATTATATCGGTTTAACATTATTGAAGGCTAATGATAATTTATTCTGCATTATCTTAGTCATAATATTTCTTCTCGGGCTAGTTGAAATTCACCTTTTCTTTCAATGTTCTCTTGAGAAATGAGAACGTAAATTTGGGACTAGTCGAGGAACAGAGTGATGGTCTAGATGGTGCATTAGTAGTCCTCACTATTACGTGAAATAGTGTAATAATAAATGTAATGAGGACTCCATTGAGTGTGGATATTGTCTAGATGACAATATTTGTATTAAAACTCACATTTATGTTTTGTCGTATTTTTTACACATTTGTTATATAATTAAGTTGTATTTGTATTCAGTACCTTGTATCTGGCGACTCAAGATGGGTGATGTATACCTATTTTGGGGGCGTCACATAAAGGGCCTCAGTGGCAGCCAAAGGTACCCCTTATGTGCAGGGAAGTAGAAACATGATTATAACTTCAACGACCTCCTTCAACATGCATCTGGAGTGGGTGAAGGTTCAGCCAACAGAAGTGCAAAGTAGAAGGCAAATCATCTGGCATTATCTCATTACTTGGTGCTGACATAGGAAACAAGGCAGAACAACCCCAACGTGTGAACACTGATGATTATAAGTTGGAAGGGCTGATTGGAGGTTATCTTCACTAGAAAGGAGAGCTGAAAACAATCTCTAATCTCGTTGAGGAAGCAACATTGGGGAGAAACAGTATTGAAGCTAACCTAGCCAATGGGATAGACAAGAAAATGATAATTTGGATGATCTGCAAATCAAGTACAAAGAGAAGACCATGCCTCTTAGTAGGATTCTTGAGGAAAAAGATAGGTTGCACCTTAATTTCTGTGAAGGTTTGTTTCTCTTCCTTTTCCTCTCATTCTATCTGCAGGTGTTTTACATAAACTTTCTTACATATTGATGTGTTAAAATTATGTACTTCAAGTGCACATTGTCGAATTGAAGAAATGGAAAGTACAGGTCAAACCCACAGAGACTAGATTAATTTTAATATTTCCTTAATATCTATTTTAGGCGAATTAGAAATAAAGATTGAAAATTAATTAATTAACTAGAATATGAAAACTAATAATGAGGAAACAATCTTAGAATATGAATCCATTAAATAATAAACATAACATGTAATTCAATCTCTTCTATTTTTATAACTCAACTATGATTTTGATTTCCCTTCCCTTTAATTTAGTAATTTTACAATTAATGTGGGCAAGCATAGACTATGAAAATTTACGGGTTAACTATAACCCATCAAAACTTTTTTGAGCAAGCATGGATTATAAAATACTCATATCTTAACAATAATCTATCAAAACCTCTTAATTAATTTAAAATCACATAAGAACTATAAAACGAAGGTATTTCAATAACGAAACATGAAGGCGAAATCAATTAAACATAAAAGTATAAATAATAGAAGAGATGAAAAATACTATCAAGAATAATTATTTAATTTCATCTTCATCCTAGATTAAAGAAATTAGCTCGACATGAAAAATAATTAAACTAACTAAAATAAAGAAAAGAAGAAGATTAAAAATAAATAAGAAAACTTCCTAAAATTAATGACCATCCAACGAACGTACAATAAAGAAGTAATTTAATCTACTCCTAATTCTAACCTAAACTAATACAATACCTAATACTTTTTCTCTCTAAAATAAGAGATCTATTTATAGGAAAAATAAATGTGTACCCTAATTTAGATTCATTAAACTTGGACAATTTTGTTCCCTTTTTCATATAGGTTTCAACTTTCTAGTGACAATCAACTTCTCAAAGAGATCTTCTAGATAGACTTTCCTTTCTCTTGTTGGATTTGACTTGCACAACAAGATTGTTCTACCTCTTTCATTCTCCTTGCAAGATTCTTCTTGGATATTCCTTACATGAATAAGAGCATTAAATATCGCTTGATCACCAAGATTTTGACTTTATTGCAACAAATATTAAATTCTACAAAATAAAATAAAATAAAACATATTAATTTAATAAACTAATATAATTAAAAGGACAAAATTATGAATAATAAAATGTCTGAATTATGTGTCTATCAAATACCCCCATACCTAGCTTTTGGTCGTCCTCGAGTAAAATAAAATAAAAATTATACTACCCCATTTTCGTAGGAAACACAATTGCACTTAGCATGTGTAACAAGCCTTTAAACCCCAAGGTTACCCCAAGTGTATGAGTTATGTCTCGTGAGGGTTTGCAGTGAATATACCCACAATTAAAATTCAAAAAATATTTTTGGGTTCAACAAATTATAAAATTGAAAAAAAACTTCTAAAAATATCCACGTGTATTATATTTAAGTAAGATTTAATTCAAAATCACACTTTCACCTTATCAAAATTACTCGATCTTCATTTTAGACATCATTCTTCATTAAATCAATTCCCTGTGATGCATGCATGTGTATGCGACGTAACTCTTAGTAGGAATTTTTACCATGAAAATCAAGTAAACTATTTTTTTTTCTTCTTTCTTTTTTTTCCCATCTTTTTTTCCATTTTTTTTTTCAATTTTGATTCTTGACTTGTGCAATGTCTCGTTTTTCTAGGCTTTTCAGAGTTACTCATGAAGCGAGCGTTGGACCAATGACTTTCAAACCAATTGGTTTTAGGGCACTAGGTGTAGAGACAACCCTAAGGGCTTACTAACTCGAGTAACAAATTAAGACCACAAAATTAGACTAGTCAAGTTGCTTTTATCCATCACACTTTTTAACGTGAATATGAATGTTTCCCGAGGCTTGGATACCCAGTTATTTCGTTTAATGGACATTGAAGCAATTATTTATTTATTTTTTAAAAAAAAAAATTCAACTTCTCTTTTCTTTTTCTTTTTTGAAATTACTCGAATCTTAGTTTATACCCCACAACTAAAAATTAGTGCAAACGTGAAGTGCAAATATGCTCGTAAAATTCATTTTAATCCAGATGGTGTTTCGAACTAAGATTTCATATCTTCTCAAATGTTCAAGAGTTCTAAATCTTTTAATCTTACTCATGAGTTTTGCTCCACAAACACATATTAGAATTATTTTGAACCATAAAAAGTCAAACAAAACTTTTAATTTTTTTAATTTAACTCTATTTTCCTAAAAAAACAAAAAAACAAAATCTAATACAACAATACAAACAAACTTCCCCCATACCTAAATCATGCATTGTCCTCAATGTATACAAATGAAAAATATAGAACAAAGATATGAAAGAATTATACCTTGTACGTGGGGTTTTTATTCTGTAAGAAAATACGGTGAGAAAGAAAACAAATGTACATGATATCTAGGAATTTCATAAATCCTAAAAATTATATATGAGACTAAAAATGAATGATACAAATGGGTAAGTGAGTGTGAACTTTTCATTATTTTTAGGAGGTCTAGGAAATTGAAAATAGTTAGAATTTTCATCATAGTTATGCTTAAAATTACCTCAAGAAAACTTTCATTAACATGTTCAAATGATGAAAGAATTGGTTCAAATACATGTTTTAATTTAGTTGACTTATTTGTAGTAGATCTCAACAGCTTATTGACCTTATCTAAATATTCGGATTCATTCTAATTTTGGTCAAGGTGATTAAAAAAAATTCAATCAAGAGTCTATTTTCAATTATTTCTTGGGTCATTGACAACTCTTGGATCATGTTTACTTTAATGGGTTGGTCCAAAAGATCAGTAGGTGGTTTTTTAGGAATAAGTCTTTTAGGGTATGGAGCTTTAGTCTTATAGACTTTTTCTATAGACTCATCAAATTCAACATGATCAATTTTAGGCATAGACTCATAATTTTTAGACTGCTCAAATTGTGTAGAATTGAATATAAGATTTTTTTTTTCCTCATCAGTTCCACTACCATCAAAACTTTCAAAATTAACCTCATAATTACTAAAAAATTCACCCACCTATTGTTCATTTATTATGGTGGCTAATCGACTTAGTTGAATTTCTAGATGAGATATAACTTGATTCATGTTAAGTTGATTTTTCATTAAAACTTTCATAGTTTTCTCTAAGGCACTAAGTCTTTCATCTTCTTCATTTAATAATTCTTATTGATATTGAGGTTTTGGATTCGAATATGGATATGGATGTGGATATGAACTTAGATAAGAATTTTCATAAGTTGAAAAAAAAATGATTTACTTGGTGTGCATTAAAATTTTCATAGCGTTCTTGATTTTAAGAAAAATTATTATTCCAATTATAATAAGAATCCATTTTTCCATAAATCACAAAATAAATAGAAAACTAACCACGAAAGTCACAAAAAAATATAATCAAAAATAAAATAAAAATCCTAATTCTACGGTTAACCTAAATAAAATCTAGACGGCTCCTAACAGTTCCAAGTTACACCTTAAGGTCCACCAAATTCAAAATTAATCACACCACTAGCCAAGAAAGTGTAAAAAAAGGCGAGAGTCGATCTCTCCGTGCATGCATGAGTACTAACCACACATCTTTTAGGCGTTTGCCTTTTGAACCACTTGCCTAGACACTAGTATTTTGATTAATTTAAAATTTAGCCTCCTCTTGGAGTCCTTTGTCCTAATTAGGAATGAGCAAAAAATGGATAAAACCGAATTATTTCGATTTTTCAGTTTTTTTTTATAATTTTGGTTATATCCGAATTGTGACGCTCCCAAAACAGGTATACAACACCCATTCTGAGTCGCCAAATACATGGTACAGAAATAACTACAACTTTATTAATACATTTGTTGTGCAAAATACGACAACATATATATACTATGGGTTTAAATACAAATATTGTCTTCTAGACAATATCTACACCCAAATAAAGTCCTCATTACAATTATTGATACACTATTTTACAAAATAGTGGGGACTACTAAAACAACTGTCTTGAACCATCACTCCACACCCCGACTAGTTCCCGCTATAATCTCGCTTCCTGAGAAGAAAAATGAAACAAAAGAAAAGGGTGAGCTCAACTAGCCCAGTAAAGAATATTATGACTAAGATAATGTACAACAAATTATCCTTAGTCTTTAACAGGAAAAAAATCTGATAGAATACAATAGACAACAAGTTTTAGATCAACAACTGCAGCGGAAACAATAATTCATTAGAGGAGTTAAGTAGAGAATGAAATCTACTAACATCTATGAATTTAAAAGTCCATCATCAATATTTTATCCCTGTAACATCAATCAATATATATCTCAAATCAAATATTCATCTTTTGCACTACTGGGCCAAAGATATTCATTAATCGGTCATGTTCATCTCACACTTTTGTTCATCTTTGCACTACGGGGCCAAAGATATTCATCAATTGGTCATGTTTATCTCAACACCTGTTCATCTTTGCACTACGGGCCAAAGATATTCATAAGAAAATCAATCATCTTTGCACTACAGGCCAAAGATATTCAATAATGTCATCATTTAGGACTGAGGATGATAAAAAATGTTTTAAAGAAAACGAATCCAGTGAAACAAAAGAACAAATATTAAGAATTCGTACTTTAATCAATCCGAGTTCAAAAATACTTCTTTAATAATCATAGTGAAGTAAAATTAAAGAATGATCAAAACATGGATACAATCAAAGCTAGTATCCATAATAGATATCTTGGACACAGAAAAGAAAATTTAATTTTTCTCGTGAATAATTGTCGTATTCGTGAATAATTATTCGTATCGTGAATAGTCTGAGTATCGTGAATAAATAACCCCAAACACTAAAAGACAAGAATTTCACAAAAAAATTTATCATGCTTAAGTGAATAAGTACTCATGAATAGTAACTTGTGAATAGTAACTCGTGAATAGTAACTCATGAATAGTAACTCGTGAATAGTAACTCTGACGTGAAAAGATCAGAATTTCACAAGAAAAATCTTACCAATAATCTGGCATAATGATATTGAAAGAAATAATATCATTTTAAAAAAATAACATCCCTTACCTCGGAAAGACTGTACTTCTGACTGAAATACTGGATATAGTGCTAAAGGGAACTTGCACCGTATACCAACACTCAAAGTATACTCACAAGAATGCACTTGATATATAGAGAGAGAAATAGAGAGAAAACTTCAGTTTCTGGTGTGATTTTCAATTCTAACCTAAGCACCTTATTTATAGAAAAATGCTTAGAACACCAAAGAAAAAAAATTGAATATAATAATATTATATTTTTTCAAATTTCCTACGCCCACTAATTTGGTCCAAGACATTAGCCACCATGTGACAAAATATTAAAAACATTTTTCTTAATTTAAATAATTAAAACTTCCAAAAATCAATTATTTCGGAACTACGGAACTTCAATAATTCATAATAAATAATAATTTTATCAGAAAAATTCGAATCTCAAGAATTTGTATAGGAAATTCAATTCTCTACAACTTTGCAGAAGAAAGTTTTTCCAAATTCCAAATGAAATTGGTAAAAAATCTATATACTGAGACGATTTTACATGCTATAATCAAATTTCGATTCGAAAATGGGGTCCACAAACACACAAAAACATGTGTTAATCATTTAATGCAACAAAAACTACTCTTCCTCCTCATATACTCATATATCCCACATTCATTATAAAAATATCATCATTATTATATTATAATAATATAATAAAATATTATTTTATCGAGAAAAGATAAATATCGATTTTCAAACAATTGTCACTTTAAAAATTTTCTCCATCTATATCCACATAAAATGAATATTTTCCTCATCATATAAATTAATAATTAATTATTCACAAATAATATTACGAGAATCACAATAATGGCAACCAGGCGGTTCGGGAAAGGAGGGCTTTCCAATAAAAATTTCTCACTTCTTGGCCTATGATTAGGTGACCAAACCTCTTCTTAGACGTAACTTTCTAGACATTGCCAATAATGTTATCTAATAATATTATTCGAGATAATATGAATAATTAATAAATGAAATTTAATTTTCTCTAATTATTATTTTGAAATAGTAAGGGTTGATGTGATTAATGTGGATGAATTCTGGGTAAAATACGCAAATATTTCAAAATAAGCAAGTGGTTATAACATATTCATTGTTGTGGGGAATATTAGTTTGGTCGTGGAATATTAAATCTTTGTCGGAGAATATTAAATGACGGCAATGCGAGCGACCAATGTGTGGGCCCATAACTAAAAGCGATTGGAGGAAGAAAATGACAAATATAAGTTGTTTAAAAATAACAGGCGTAGTTATTCTGAATTTACAATTGTTGGAATACCCGGTGGTTAAAACACGAATGTCTGCGTTGTTGAGCGGTAGCACCGGTATTGCACCAATTATTGACTCTTACGTGAAAGGCACTACTCAATAATGGTTACGATAATTCTTTGCTTAGGTGTTTTATTTTATTGATTCAATAATTCTTTGCGTTGATATTTTATATTCTTTGTTGTTTTAATAATTGTCATTACACAATTTTCATTCATCGTCGAAACAATAATTCATATTATCTGAATAATATTATTAGATAACATTATTGGCAATGTCTAGAAAGTTACATCTAAGAAGAGGTTTGGTCACCTAATTGCTTGGCAGGTAAGGAGAAATTCTTATTGGAAAGCCCTGCTCTTTCTGGAACCTGCACAGTTGTCGATATTGTGATTACGTAATATTATTTATGAATAATTAATTATTGATTCATATGATGAGAAAATATTGATTTTATGTGGATATAGATGGAGAAAATTTTTAATGTGACAATTGTTGAAAATTGAAATTTTATCTTTTTCTTGATAAAATAATTCATTTAAATATATATTATTATATTTTAATAATATAATAATGGTGATATTTTACAACAAATGTGGGATATATGAGTATACGAGGAGGAAGAGTATTTTTATTGTAATAAATGTTTAAAACATGTTAAACATGTCGGTGGACCCCATTTATTGACTGAAATTTGATTATAGCCTCTAAAATCACCCGTTTGTGGATTTCGGTCAATTTCTGTTGGAAATTTGGAAAAACTTTCTTCTGCAAAGTTGTAGAGAATTGAATTTCCTATAAAACCTCGCGAGATTCGAATTTTCTGATAAAAGGGCTATTTATTATGAATTATTGAAGTTCCGAAGCTCCGAAATAATTGATTTTTGGAAGTTTAAATTATTTTAAATTAGAAAAACGTTTTTTATTTTTTCTAGAAGGTTGGCATGTGTGAATTGCTGAGATTAAGATTTCAAGGAATACGTATAATATTTTTATATATATTAATATTATATTAAATTTTCGCTAACTTTTGGTGTTACAAGCGATTTCTATAAATAGGTCTTGGGTTAGAATGAAAATCACACCAAACTGAAGTTTTCTCTCTCTATATTATCGGCGTATTCTTGTGAGTATTTTGAGTATACTTTGAGTATTGCTATACGGTGAAAGTTCAAGATATAGTCTATATCCGATTATTCCAGTTTAAATCTTGATCTTTCGAGGTAAGGGATATTATTTTTTTTAAGTAATGATATTATTTCTTCAATATCATTATCTTTGAAATATTGATCTGAAGTTTTTATCAAATTTGGAACTTTTGGTGTCGGGAGTTCTATTCACGTGTCTGGCCTTTATTCACGTATCTGATCTTATTCACGAATCACGGCCTTTATTCATCGAAAAATAAAAATTTTCTTTTTCGTCAAAATATCTATTGTGGATACTAGCTTTGATTGTATCCATGTTTTGATCATTCTAGAATTTTACGCCACTATGATTATTTTTTGAGGTATTTTTGGACGTGGATAAAACAAAGTCTGAATCCTTAATCCTTAATCCTTGTCATTTTGATTCATTGGATTCATTTTTTAAAAATATTTTCATCATCCTCGATCTTAAATGATGATATTATTGAATATCTTTGGCCGATGAAGTGCAAAGATGAATGATTTCGATGAATATCTTTGGCCCATAAGTGCAAAGATGAATGATTTCGATGAATATCTTTGGCGATGGTCTGAAAGATGAGCGAGTGTTTAGATGAACATGACCAATAATCGGTGAATGTCCTTGGCTGCAGTAGTGCAAGGATGAATATTTGATCCCGATATATATTGATTGATGTTACGAGGGATAAAATAGGCGATGAACTTTAAAATTCATACATGTAAGATAGTAGTTTCCATTCTCTACTTAACTCTTCTAATGAATTATTATTTCATTGCGAATATTGATTTAAAACTTGTTGTCTATTGTATTCTATTAGATTTTTCTGTTGAAGACTAACGATAATTTTGTTGTATATTATCTTAGTCATAATATTCTTTACTAAATTAGAATTGAGCTCACCCTTTTCTTTTTGTTCCATTTTTTCTCTCGGAGACGAGAATGTAGCGATTACTAGTCGGGGTATGGAATGAAGGTTCTAGAGAGAGTTGTTTAGTAGTCCTCACCATTTTTGTAAAATAATGTATCAATAATTATGATGAGAATTTATTTGGGTATGTATATTGTCTATAAGACAATAATTGTATTTAAACTCACAGTTTTACTATTGTAATAATAAAGTTGTAGTTGTTTCTGTACCGTGTATTGACAACTCAGAATGGGGGATGTAGACCTATTTTGGGGGTGTCACATCAACGAAGCAATTATTGAATCAATAAAATACTGAACAGTAATTACTGTAACAATTATTAAGTAGTGCCTTCTTACGTAAAAATCAATAATTCAAAAATACTGTGCAATACTGGTAATGCTTCTTTATGCAACAACGCGTATTACTTTACTTTAACCACCGGTATTCCAACAAAGATAATCTTGAAACCACTTCTACCGTTATTCATAAAAACTTTAATTTGTCTTTTTCTTCATCCGAGCGATTATTACATTATGGGGCCCTGGCAGGCTACTTGCGTCAATTTAATATTCCCAGACAGAAAGAATATTCCACGACCAAACGAATATTCCTCGACAACAATGAGTATTTTATAACCACTTGCTTATTTTGAAAAAAATTTCATATATCACCCTTAACTTTAACCTTTTATCAATTTAACCATTTACTGAATAGTAATTATAAGAAAAATTGAATACTTTTATTTCATAAAATTCGGGGTCTTACACGAATTATTACTCGGTATTTGATTTCGGTTCCGGTTTTTAAAAAACAGGTTATTCGGGTACGAATAACCGAACTTTAATACTTAAAAAAATTAATTTTATAATATTATCACTATCAGTCTATCACTCTACTCTATCAGTATGTTTTGTTTTCTCCCATTTTGCCCTAGCCCACTATCAGAGGTCAGATCTGAAATCTCGATTCCTCACTTCTCAGCCTCTTGTCCTCTTGCCTCTCGACTCTCGAGTCTCTGGCGCATCCTTCGCCTCTCGGCTCTCACTGTCTGTCTCTCGACTCTCGTCGTCTCACTGTCTATCTAACTCAAAGAACTTGGTATGTTCTCGACTTCCTCTCCCTCTTTTAGTCTACCTGTAAATTTTTCTTTTGGCCATGATTTGGGGGAAAGTGATCATTAAGTGAAATTTCTTTTAGAGTTCTGTTGCTGAAGAATCTTTATTTACTGGTTTTGGCATAACTATAGTAGTAGTATATATTCAGAATCCACTTGTATTGCATTATTTGGCATGAAGAAGAATAAAAAAACCTAATTTGATTCGTTAATCTAATTTGAAGGTCCTAGAAAGTCCACTTGTAGCAGGTCCTAGAAGGGATGCACCTCCTTTTGTTCTTACTCTCTAAACCTTATGTTAGTTATATAGGATATTTGACAATTTAACATCTTTATTGATGCATGTATACTATATATTTTCTAATTGTTTGTTTAGAATTTTCATATGATTTTCTAAAAATTTATTGCTGAATTTTTCATAAGTTTGGATATGCACTTTTGAATCAACAAGTACACTTAAGTTTTTTCTTTTTCAAATTTCACTTGTTATAGGTAATTGGTTTTGGGGATTTTTAGAACACTAAGTTTGTCAATAATACAATTTATATTTTTGTTATTTTCTTTTCAATTGTAGATGTTTTAAGCACTTTGATTAAGGTTATTTGGTTGAACTCATCTTATAATTTGTCTCCATCATCAGCTGTAATGTCAAATTTATGAAACTTTCTAAAATCAGTTTCTTGCTTCAGTCTCTCTAAAAATCTATTGGCAATGCAAAACTTATTTCCTGGGAAGAACAGGCTAACAAATAGTTGATTGTACTATTGTTTTTGGTCTATTAGTTGACTGCATTATTTGACGCAATTATACACCTAGTTTATTTCCTTTTCATTTCTTTGGTATATGGGTATAATCAAAACTGCTATTTAACTTACTATATAGATTTTGCTTACTTTACGACTGCATAATTTCATTAAAGTTCTACTAGTCATATTGTTATAGTTCATGAACATGTTGTGTATATTATCTATGGTACGTTTCTTAATTTTTTGTATTGATATTAGTTGTTTAAATTTTGGTGGTGCTTTTTTTATATAGGGAATTAAATTAGGCAAGTCGATTATGCATCCCTAATTTCTTACCACGATGACATAATTTTCTCTGGACACATACATTGTGATATTTACAACAGGATATATGTATTGCTTTCATTAATAAAAAGTTCATTTCTGGTTATGTTTATTCTTGGTAATAAATATCAGTTTATACTTATTTAATTATTTTTCAAATTGAGAGTCAAACAAATAAAAGAATTATTATTACTTTGGCTGAATAAACAATACCAATTGGTAGGACATCACTGTTAGTGGTCCTAAAGATATCAACTATCCTTTTATATTACTGGATGTTAAAAGCTTTTGATGATTGCAAATTAGTTTTAAGCATTTTGATTATAGTTTTGTCTTGCTTGTATGTGTCTGTAATTTGATGCATTTGTATGTCATTGTGATTAAGAATGGATGTATACCTTTTGTTTCAAAATTACACATATGTTGATAGTTAATAGTGATTGACATAATAATTTGATTTGTTTGACATTTATAGATGATGTCAAGAGGTGTTTTAAATGATTTGCACATGGTGGATGATACAGACGAGCCTAACCTTGATGACCTTGATCTAATTGGACATATGAGAGAGACAAATGACAGTGTTCCCACCAATATAGAGCCCCGGTCAAAAGAAACCACAAGTACAAAAACTACGGGACACTCAGAAAGTGTAAAGATGCCAAGAAAAAGGATGGCACCTAGATCCAATGTGTGGAATGAAGGGAACTTCATTCCCGTTAAAGATAAGGATGGTAATGTCATCAAAGGTAAGTGTACTTATTATGAAAAAGAATTAGCTGCTGATTCATCTTCAAATGGCACTACTTCTTTAAGGAATCACTTTAGAACTTGTAAAAAAAATCCTAACATGGACAAAGCTCAACCCCAACTTATAGGGATTAAAGAGGGTGAGGGAGGGGGAGGGGCATGTGAGGGTACACTCACTTCTTGGAGGTTTGACCAAGAAGCGATTAGGGCAACCGTGGTTCACCATCTTATTGTAGATGAACTTTATTTCAAACATGTTGAGAATGAGGGTTTAAAAGACTTATGCAAGTTGTTTGTCCTAGGTTTTAATTTCCTTCATGTTTTACATTTGCTAGATATTGTATTCGTTTGTATGAGAAGAGTAAGTTGAAAACAATCCTTAAAAAAACATTGTGAACGTGTTAGCCTCACAACTGACTCTTGGACTTCTAATCAACGCTTGAATTATGTGTTACTGCTCATTTTATTGATGAAAACTGGAAATTGCATAAGAAAATCTTGAATTTTCAAACCATCACAAGTCATAGGGGGAGGACATTGGGGAAATGGTTGAGTCTTGTCTAAAAGAGTGAGGACTTTATAAAGTTATGACACTCACTGTAGATAATGCTAGCTCAAATAATACTGGGGCGGCTTACTTGAGAGATAAATGTACATCCTGAAAAACCAATGTCTTAGGTGGTAAATTCATTCATATGAGATGTATATCTCACATTATTAATCTTATTGTGAATGATTGGTTGAAGTTGATTGAGAAATCTGTTGAGACGGTTAGACATGCAGTGAAGTATGCAAAACAATCTCAAACTAGGGTCAAATCATTTAAGGACTGTATTGAGTATTGTGGTTTTGGAGATAAGAAAGGTTTAAGTCTAGATTGCCCAACTAGATGGAACTCAACTTACTTTATGTTAAGTTCGGCCTTAAAATACAAGGAAGCTTTTGATCAATTTGGGTTTGAAGATCGTGCCTTTGAAAAAGAGATTTGGGGGGGGCAAAAATATTCCAACGGACTCGGATTGGAATAGGGCTAAATTGTTTGTTGGATTCTTAGAACATTTTTATAATCTCACTGTGCGTATTTCGGGCTCATCTTATGTCACATCAAATAATGCATCTTGAAATATGTGACACTTATATTATTTTGAATGACTGGGAAAGAAGCAATGATAGAGAATTGCAAAAAATTGACAAGGCAATGAAAATAAAATATGATAAGTATTGGGGAAATGTTACAAAAATGAATATGTTGTTATATATTCCCATTGTGCTTGATCCTCGGTATAAGTTGAGTTTTGTTCAATTTGGTTTAGAAAGAATGTATGGAAATGGTGAAATTAAAGTTAAAAATCCGTTGGAGGGTTTGGAAATAGATCTTCATTTTGATATTGATAATGAATATAGGGACTTAGAATATCAATCAAGTAATAAGTCCTCTAGGATGGAGATTGTCGATGGTGTGAAGAGATCATTGGAAGATTTGTTTAATGAGTACAGAAAAAAGTATTCAACTCAAGAAAATGGAAAATCAAGTTTAAGTAACATGTCAATGTCATCCCAAGGTTCTAGTTTAATGGAATCCCAAAATACAAATAGAATTACAGAAGAGTTCAAAAAGCGTCGGGCCGGAGTTATACTTGGAGACAAATCTGAATTGGACAAGTATTTAAGTGAAGATGTGGAAGAAGTCGACGAGACTTTCGATATTTTGGGGTGGTGGAAAGTTAATAGTGTAAGATTCCATATCCTTGCATGTATTTCCCGTGATATGTTGGCTATTCTTGTAAGACCCAACCTTTTTATAAATAAAATCGAATTTCATATAATTATTATTTTAAGGTGTTAAATTGATATAATGCTTTGGTTATGAGTGAAATGTGCAAATTTTACAAAATAAGCGAGTGGTTATAAAATATTCATGTTGTTAGGGAATATTCGTTTGGTCGTGGAATATTCTTGTTGTCGGGGAATATTCGTACGATGGCGCAACCATTTGTGGGCCCCATAACAGAAAACGGTTGGATGAAGAAAATGACAAGAATGAGTTTTCTAATAATAACGGCGTAGTTGTTATCGTTAACAATGTTGGAATACCTTGTGGTTAAAATACAGTAATACGCGTGGTTGCACAGTAGCACACAATATTGCACAATATTTTTGAATTATTGATTCTTATGTAAGAAGGCACTACTCAATAATTGTTACAGTAATTACTGTTCAATATTTTATTTTATTGATTCAATAATTGCTACGTTATATTTTATATTATTGTTGTTTCAATAATTGTCACTGCACAGTATTTCCCATTATCATATCAATAATTAATATTATTTGAATAATATTATTAGATAACATTATTGGCAATGTCTAAGGAAGTTCTTTCTAGGAAAGGGGTTTGGTCACCTAATTGCGTGCCAATAAGGAGAAATCTTTGTTGGAAAGCCCCTTCTTTCTTGGGAACGACATGGTTGTCATAATTATGATTCTGTAATATTATTTGTGAATAATTAATTATTGATTTATATGATAAGAAAATATTTATTTTTATGTGGATATAAATGAAGGAATTAATGTTGAGGTGTTTTATCAGTATTTTGTCAAAATGGAGGTATTAAAAATCGTCCGTATGTGAATTTCGGATATTTTCTGTTTGGAATTTGGAAAAACTTTTTTCTACAAAATTATAGAGAATTAAATTTCCTATGGAATAGACATGAGATTCGAATTTTTCTGATAGAATGACTAATTTTTATGAATTATTGAAGTTTTAGAAATAAATATTTTTATTTAAAACATGGTGGACCCCACTTTTAATTAGTTGGTGAGAAATGTGCTGAAATTTTATTTCAAATGTGGTGTGTATGAATAGTAACAGGTAAAGCCATCAGGTAACAGGTTAAGTCTGCTTTGACTTTCTAGCATTTTTCTATAAATAGGGTGCTTAATTACAATTAAAAATCACACCAGAATCATAAATTTTCTCTCTTTATATTATCGAGCGTATTTTGTGAGTATTTAGATACTTTGAGAGTTGCTATTCAGTGCAAGTTTCCTTCAGTGTTATATCCGATATTCCAGTCAGAAGTACTGTTCTTTTGAGGTAAGGGATGTTATTTTCTTCGTAAATGATATTTTTTCTTTCAATATCATTATGCTGAAAATATTGATATGAATTTTATTATGAAATTTTTATCTTTTTCATGTCGAGGTTACTATTCACGAATACAATACTATTCATGAGTACTATTCACGAAGTATGCTTTTTCTTGTGAAATTTCTACCTTTTCGTGTCGGGGTTACTATTCACGTATCGACCTTTATTCATGTATCTGACTTTATTCACGAATCGACCTTATTCACAGAAAAATGAATTTTTTTTCTTCTTTGTCCAAGATGTCTATTATGGTTATTATCTTTGATTGTATCCATGTTTTAATCTTTATTCTTGAATTTTACTCCACTATAGTTTATTATGGAGTATTTTTGAACTTGTATTATCTAAAGTACGAATCCCTAATCTTTGTCCTTTTATCTCACTGGATTCGTTTCTTTAAAATATTTTTCATCATTCTCAGTTTTAAATGGTGATACTTGATGAATATCTTTGGCCTGTAGTGCAAAGATAAATGATTACATGATGAATATCTTTGGCCTGTAGTGCAAAGATGAACATGACCAACTGGTGATACAAATGAATATATATGGCCCGTGGTACAAGGATGAATATTTGGTTCAAGATGTATATTAATTGTTGTTACAGGGATAAAATATTGATGATGTACTTGTAAATCATAGAAGATAGTAGACTTCATTCTCTACTTAACTCTTTTATTGAATTGTTATTTTCGCTGCGAATATTGATCTATAACTTGTTGTCCATTATATTTTATCTGATTTGATGAAGGCTAACGATAATTTGTTGTTCATTATCTTAGTCATAATATTCTTTACTGGGCTAGTTGAGCTCACTCTTTCCCTTTTTGTTCTATTTTTTTTCTCAGGAGACAAGAATAGCGGGAACTAGTCGGGGTGTGGAGTGATGTTCCCAGTCAGTTGTTTTAGCAGTCCTCACTATTTTGTAAAATAGTGTGATAATATTTGTAATGAGAACTCCTTTTGAATTTGAATAATGTCTATTAGACATTATCTGTATTTAAACTCACAGTATATGTATTGTCGTATTTTACACGACAATTGTAATAATGAAGTTGTAGTTGTTTTCTGTACCATGTATTTGACGACTCAAAATGAGTGTTGTATACCTATTTTGGGGGCGTCACAATTCTCATTTCTACCGTTGCTTCGGAGTCCGCATTTAGCACGGGGGGACGCATTCTTGATGCATTTATGAGATCATTGTCTCCTAATATGGTGGAAGCTCTCATATGTTCTCAAGATTAGATTAAAGTGAAGAATCGTATTGATGTAAAGGAAGATAGCGATTTTGCCGATAAATTTGAGTGTGGTAATAATTATTGTTTTTGTTTATTTTATTGAACTAATAAAATAATTTATACAAATAATGTATTTTATTATTTTTTTCAATTTTCAGTAATATCCAAAGCCTTGTTAATAATGATGCCAATATTTCCGTGACTCAACTTGATACTAAGAAATTTGACTGTAAATATAATTTATATTATTAATTTTGTACTTTTATTGTTAGTTTATGTTATTGATTTGTTGATTGTTTCTCTAATTTTATGTTTTTTTATTACAATAAAACACATAAATTTGTTAATTTGTTATCTTACATAATATTCTTTCAAACATAAATATTGTATAATTTTTTCAAACATCTAAGAACATGTCATATTATCAAATTTTAACTGCATCACATAAAAGACATGCAAATAAACTATAAACTAAAAATCTAATTAATTGATATAAAGGTTCATCTTTATAACCGAAAAAGGAAATAATGGAGATAAAAAAAAAGTTGAATTCATGATTCTAGAAATTATTACTTTTCCTATATGAAGTTAACTTTTATCATTCACCTTTCCAAATCAGAAAATAAAACTAGCAACAAAGTTTTATAAAGATACAAGGATTAGTTTTTTATTTATTGAAATATACAATAATATAAATTTAAGTAAAATTATATTACTACTTAGATAATTTAATTTTAGACGAAAACAAAATTCAATGACCTAACTTAAATTTGCAACTATTATTAAAATATAATTATATTCATAATTTTGTGTATAAATAAGATTTTATTATTATTTAAATTATATAACTTTAGACACAAACTATTTTCTAATGAAAATTAGCTTATCAAATATTAGACTATATCACTATATATTAAAATAAATAGAGGTAAAAATATAATGCATTGGCTAATAATATCATCCAATTATTACATAAAAATGTAAAACATATTTAAATTTATCCAATAGCATATTTATAAAATACGATAAAACTTTTAACAAATTGTAAATCTAAATTAAGACCATGTGTTTTGCATGAGGTCTAACCATATGTTTAACAATAATTTTATAAAAATATAATAAAATTTTAATAATATTATATTTTTAAAATAAGACCCCGTACTTTGCACCGGGTGTTACATGCTAGTAGAATTTAATGGCATAATATATTTTGTTTGATATTGATGAGCATGCAAGGACTAATCCATCCCTTTTTCATTTATTTCTTCTGCTTCAATTCAAGTATTAATTCTACTTATGCTATGTTTGTTTATAAGAATTATATTTAAGATAAAAATATTAATTCTAACGCTCTATTTTTGAGTTTTAAAATGGACAGAAAAAAAAAGAAGTAGACGAAAAATTTAAATTTTCTTTTCAATTCTTATGTTTCTAAGTTTTTTAATAAACGGAAAAGAAAAGAAATGAATAGAAAACTTGTCCATTTTTTTTGCCAAAGTTTTCTGTCCAAAATTGGCCTAATTTGGACTGAAAAAAAATTGGAATAAGTAATATTTTTATAATTTTCATATTATCCTCAACTTTTAATATACTAAATTTTAAATTACAACTCATGTCCTCAATTTTAAATTTTCTATTCTTTTCTATTAAAAACTCAGAAACAACACAAATAAAAATTTCAAGCTTTCTATTCTTTTCTTTTCTGTTCTAATCTAAGTTTTCTATTCTTTTCTTTTCTGTTCAAAACTAAAAAACAGAGTGTAAGTGTCTTGTTTGTTTTTAAATTTAAACTTGGAACTATTACACTCTGTTTCTGAGTTTTTAACAGAAAAGAAAAGAATAGAAAACATAAATTAAAACAGAAAAGAAAAGAAAAGAAAACTTAAAATTTTCCTTTGTGTTGTTTCTGAGTTTTTAATGGAAAAAGATAAAAAATTTAAAATTGGGGATATGAGTTGTAATTTAAAATTTATTATATTAAAAGTTGAGGATAATATGGGAATTATAAAAATATTACTTATTCTAATTTCTTTTCCGTCCAAATCATGCCAATTTTGGACGGAAAACTTTTAAGCGAAAAAAAAGCCAAGTTTTCTATCCATTTTTTTTTCTTTTTCGTTTATTAAAAACTTCAAACATAAAATTGAAAGAAAAACTTAAATTTTCCGTCCATTTCTTTTTTACATCCCATTTTTAAAACTCGTAAATGCAGCGTTAGTCTCAGAATTATAAATGGTTTAATAGTTTTGACATTATAATTATAATCCCGGGATTATAATCCTAAGATTAATAATCTTGAAATTATAATCTCATGAATTATAATATCGAGATTATAATCCTTACAAACAAACGTATCATTAAAGATATCAATCAGGGTGAAGAAGATAAAGAAGACCTCATCACTAATGCTGCTGCATGTGAAGAAAAAACATGTCGAATGCCGCATACAAATGAATTCTTCAACTTAAAAAGCAGAGGGACGAAGACGAGGCAGTTTCATTATTAGATTATCCTGATTTTTTAATGTTTGTGGTAAGGGAGAGCACCAACTGATTTCCCGACCGAAATTGCATGCAAAACCGCACCCCATTACTTCTCGTGGTTTTTTGGGTAGAAATAGCATCCCAAACGGTTGTGGTTGTGGTTGCCGTTGTGGTTTTAGTACAGAAATCGCACCCGTTTATAGTTTTTAAGTTTTTTAAAATATTTTTTTATGTTTTTGTGTATGTTTTGGAGTTTTTTAAGTTATATTCAAGTATAATTGCAAAATTAATTTTATATAATTTTGCATGGTTTAAGATTTTAAGTTTGAAAACAATGGTTGTATTATAGTAATATATACATCGTCACAATTTTAATGGTACTAAATGTTGGGTCATAATATTTTTCCTATCTTGGGCCGGATAGATTGGGCCCATTTATCAGTATAATCTATTGGGCTTTTATTATTAAACCTTGGGACTCTTTGAGCCCATTTATTGTGTCAACTTTATTTAATTCTATTGAATGGTTGATCAGGTGGATCAACCCATTAGATATTTTAATATCTCATTACTTTGATTTGTGATGATGAAAAAGCATGACAGTTGACCAAGGCTCCTGCCATGCATTAATGTGGATGGGATTATAACCGTACGCAGGAGAAAAAAAGCAGAAAAAGCGATAGATATAAACCTGATATAGTCGGCAGGGTCCATCAGATCAGAGGGGGTGTCAGGTAGTAGTGGGTGGCACAGTAATCCAAGCAAAAGTAATATAACTTAGCAAGGAAGCCATCATATGGAGGTACGTTCTCTCAGATATTTTATTTCATATGCTCCCATACACAGATAACGGGGATTTATTATCTCTCTCAATACACTAGACCATATATTCCTCCATTGTTAACCTTGTGAACACGCACTAATTCTCACGCTTTGAAGCGGAACCGCAGAATAGTAATCGAGCTTTTCGGTGTTATTTGTGTTTCTTGTTTATGCGGGATCGGGGCGTCTTACGTGATTGGGGCGTGGAGAAAGATCTTGGCGTTAACATTGGCGCTAGAAAGGAGGGCTTTTGAGTTCTAGTGTCATTAAAATTTTCAATCACAATCGTTTAACTTACTTTAGAAGATGAGGAGGAGTAGAGATGGTACACGGAAAGGGCGAGGCGATGGTACATTAGCTCGTCATCGCCTCGTGTTTGATGAAGGATCGTCTGGTCCTTCCAAGAGTGCTCACGAGAAAGCACGGCTTAAGCATAATTCGAGGATCTCCGTCCAAGATTCTGGCGGGGCGAACGAAGATTGGTTTTCGATCTGAGCGAGGAGCGAGATCATGGTCGAGGACGGGTGGAAGGCTCGCCACCAAGATTCATCATAAAGTAGCCAAGGAGATAGAGCGCCAAGTTGGCGAAGATGGCGAACGAAGCGAATGAGCCATGGCGGTCTATTAAAGCAAAGAAGAAGATATAAGCCGAAAACGAGATGCTTGGTGCGGCGGAATCTGAGGACAAGCATCCAAACCATGATCAATCTGAGAGATCACGATGGGCATAAGGAGGAGACTCGGCGAAAGGGTAAGGAGTAAGAGGTCCCATGCGGTTTTAGGGATCATTCTCAAGTAGGAGAAGATCGAAAGCGAACTCCCATGGCCTCGAAGAAGCGATGATGGTAGTTACTTCTCGACATCGAGATGATTATCAACAAAGGAAGGCAGCGGTCGAAGGAGGTCGTGCCAAAGTCCGGGTAATGGATTATCAACGTGATCATTCTCACCACAAGGAAAGAATTGTGTATGCGAAGCGGATCAAGAAGTCCTCTAGGCGTGGGATCGGCGGGAGGGGTCGATCCTCTCGGAGACACAATATCGTTCATGAGAAAGAAGTTTCCCATGACTGAAGGCGTTGATTTTCTACAGTAAAGGAGCTTAAAGAGCTTAGAAAATAATGGTGAGGTCCAAGGTGAAGAAGGACGCTCAGGGAAAGAAAGCATCCCTTTTTCCTCGGTATTCTCGAGGAAAAGGCGGATATCAATAAAAAATGCCTCGCGTGGAAAGTTCTGATGGGCCCGAGACCACTTATGACCATAGCGCAGCGTTCGGCCGACTAATGGACTATTACGACTTTCTTGATCTTTGCCAGTGCCACACCTTTGTTACTGGCCTTTCGGAAAAGATGCGAGGCGATGGTTAGGAACTTTGCCTTGATTCCATATCTTCATGGACCGAACTTTGTGATAAGTTCCATGCTCGTTTAAAGAACAGCAGAAGAAGAGAAAGCCCACGGGTTCTTTAGCGCAGTTCGGCGGTTTGCGGTGAATCTTTGGGCGATATGTAAGAGGTTCGAGAAAAGCGATCGGTCGGTGTCCGATCTTAATGACCTCCAGTGTCAGTAGGTTTGTTTGAATGGATTAGATCTGGTCAAGTCCAGAAAAGTTGGTGAAGAAGTTGATGTTTAATCATCCAGAAGAGCTTGGCGAAAGCCTTTGACAAATGGAGGCTACATCGTTGTGGAAGAGGCTATGAACGACTGAAAAATCCTCTTTGGTCGGGGAAAAGAGTCGGTGGCTCCTAAGCCCGAAGTTGAACAGAGAGGAGAAGCGGGGGTATAATGATCGGACGGAGGGCGATTCAAAAAAAGTACAACAGCTCTCTGGCGGCGAAAGCGATCATCCTCCTTTCCGGCCCGAAGGTGAATAAGATCTACACCAAACTAAACAACGATAGATCGATAATTTTGGATCGGATCGAAACCAACCTTTCTTTGAGCCACCCGTGATAATTACCGAGCTGGCGGGGTAATTCTCGTAAAGTATTGTGGTTATCATCGATTCATTGGCCATGACACTAACGAGTGTTGCAATTTGAAAGACTTTGTGGAGAGGAAGATTAAAGGCGGCTTGTTGGTGCGATATGTGGTAGTAAATAATCAATGAGAACATTAACCGTCTTTATTCGAGACGGTTCGAGGGCTCCAAAGATCTGCCGTAGGCGGAGTTATCGATGTGATAACCTGGTGGGTCCATGAGGAAGTTGATAGGAAAGAAAAGAAGGGCTTACTCAATTCGGTCATGACTATGACGGATGCTCCCAAAGCGAGATAGACCATTCCCGGATTTGTCATATCATTCACCGAAGCGACTATCCTCCTTGAGCCCATCGAAGCGCGTGAGGGGGCCTTGGTGATCACAAATATGATGTGGCACGGTGGACATGAAGCGCGTGATGATAGACAATGGATCTTGATGATATCCTGTATGCCCCCACGCCTATCGGAGGATGCACCTCAAGGCGAGAAAAAATGGAGGTCGGGCGGGAAGCTCCTTTATCTGACTTCAACAATGATCCTGTAAAAAGTGGCGAGCCTTATTGAACTCCGGTTGTCTTGACACTGCGCCTCAAAGAAGTCGAAATAGTGTGTAAATTCTATGTTGTGCCGTTGATTCAAACTTACAACGCTATCTTTGGGAAGACCTACTTTAATCTTCTTTCTCAAGTTTGTGACCTCCATCCCTCATTTCAAAGTCAAGTTCCCACTACGGCTCATGGAGTAGGAGAGGTGGCGGGGGACTTGGATCCTGCCCGACGATCTTATCGGAATCTTTGTTATTTCCTCCGGAGTTGGGGTCGACAAGCAAAAAGCGGCGATGGCAATTGAGATTGAGCCCTTTCTAGAAAGTAGTTCCGAGCCGATGGTGATTCTGCTTGGTGAGACGGAGGAGGTCGAGTTGATCATTGGAAGCCCGAAGCAAGGCCGTGAAGATCGGTTGGGTCTACGAGAACCTCTTGAACAAACCTTATAGAGCTCTTCTGTTCTTATCGGATACTTTTGCATGGGAACCAGAAGGACATGCACAGGAGTTAAGCCAGGAAGATAGTGAGCACGACTGAATGTAGATCCTCGAAGAAGCGATTCGGCGAGAAAAGGCGGATCTTTGCGCCAAGACGACGAAAATCATTGATGAGGAAATAGCAAAATTTGTTGGTGCCGACTTCATCTACTGAAATTGATTATCCAGAGTGGATGGCGAATGTGGTGTTGGTGCGAAGCGAGAATGGAAAATGGCGGGTTTGCATCGACTACACCGACCTCAATAAAGCTTGTCAGAAGGACTTTATCCTCTGCCCCATATTGATCGACTTATCGATGCCACTTGAGGTATGCATTACTAAGCTTTATGGATGCTTTTTGAGTTATCACCAAATATCCATGCGTAAAGAGGACATCCCAAAGATGGCGTTTATTACACAATCGTTTCGATTATCGCTTTCTGAAAGATGACTTTTGGCCTTATAAATCTTTGGAGCCACTTACCGAGAATGATGAACTTCATCTTGATAAAGCGGTGGGAAGGAACATGGAGGTATCGTTGATGACATGATCATGAAAAGCATACGTCGTCCAGTCATTTAGACGATCTAGAGAATGCTTTCAGATATCGTCGTCATCGTCAACTAAAACTTAATCCGGCCAAATGCACTTTCGGCCTCGGTGCGAGGAAGTTTACGGGTTATCTTGTTAGTCGAAAGGGTATCGAGGCCAACCCGAGAGAAGATTCGAGCCATTCTTGATATGAAGACTCTCGGTCATTCAAAGGCGTCCAACGTCATTGGCGGATTGCGGCGATTAAGGAGGTTAAATCGCCAAATGCGCGAGAGGTGCCTTCCTTTCTTTGATACATTAAAAGTAGAAGAATGCGAAGGCGTTCGATGGACTTGAGTGTGAAGACGCATTCCGAGCATAAAGGCGTATCTTTCCTCGGCTCCTTTATTGGTGAAACCCATTCCAGCCAGAGACCTTATATCTATATCTCGCGGCGAGTTCGTTAGCGATTGGAAGCGATCTTTGGTTCGGAGATCGATGGAAAGGCGACATCCGATCTATTATGTCGATCCACGTCCTGCGAGATCTTTGAAACCGGTATCCAAATATTGAAAAATTTGCCTTCACCTTGATAATTGCTAGTAGGAAGCTTGGCGATATTTTCAAGGTCGACTCTGATTGTCTACAATCGATCAACCATTGAAGAAGGTGATGGGCAAGCCCGAAGTTTCGAGAAGATTAGCGGCGTGGACAATGGAGTTGTCACGCGATTTTCATCGAATATCATCCACGAACCGCTATCAAAGGCCAAGCTTTGGCCGATTTCATAATAGAATGTTCGTTCACCGAAGCGGAATCTTGCGAGTTCTTAGGGAATTTGAATCCTCCGTCGGCGATTCTGATTCTTGACGAGGCGAGAATGTTTGGACTTTATATGCGAGATGGTTCTTCCCCCTAACTATTAGTAAAGCGAAATTATCTTGACTAGCTTGGACGGGTTCAAAGTTCAACGAGCCATCGATTTGGATTTAAAGCGACAAACAACAACGGTTTAGTATGAAGCGATCTTAGCGGGTGTTCGATTGGCAAAGAGTCTAGAGGTTCGGAACCTTATCATCTCTGATGACTCTCGGTTGGTTGTCAAGCGGTATCGAGGAACTATGAAGCTCGTGAGAATCGAATGATCAAGTATTTAGGCGGAGTTAAAGGGCCAAACTTGATGTTTAACTTCGTCTGAATTTGAGGCATAGGCGTAATGACAATTCTATCGCCGATTCATTGTCGAAATTGGCTACTACGGATGCAGATGTTTTTAACGGATCAGTCTACTTGGAAGTTCTGCAACATCCGAGTGTTCAGCATGAAGCCGTGATGTGTATCGAGCGATCTAACTGCTGGATGACCCCCTACATCGAGTATTTGGCAGATGGCATCCTTCCTTCGGATCAGATGTTAGCAAAGAAGATCAAATACAAGAGCGCCAACTTTATTCTTATTGATGGCGATCTTTACCGATTGGCCTTTTCTTCACCATTATTGAAGTGCCTGGTCCCATCTGAAGTGAATATGCTCTTGGGGAAGTTCACGAGGCATTTGCGGTGATCATATAGTTCTTTAAATCTTTGGCTTATAAAATACTTGACAAGGATACTATTGGCCTACAATTTTCAAGGAAGCTACTGAGTATGTCAAGAATTGTGAAAAGTGTCAACTCAATCGGTCCGATCCACATCGATCACCATCGGAAGAGCTATACTCGATTTTATCTCCTATACCCTTCATTGTGCAGGGGGTAGATATATTGGGTCCATTGCCTAAAGCTAAAGGTCAAGTTAGCTTTGTCATAGTTCTTATTGACTACATGACTAAGTGGGTAGAAAGCGAAGCCACTTGATTAATTACTGAGCAAGAATGTTTGAAGTTCATAAAAATCCGTAGTGTTTAAACCCGGATCCTAGAGTATTAATATCGGACAACATCGTCGATTCGTGGGATCAAAATTTGAAGCATTTTTAAAGAGTTGGGGATTCAACATAAGAAGACTTGATGGCTCATCCACGATCAAATGGCCAAGTTGAGGTGACCAACGGAATGACTGTGAAGCAGGATCAAGCCTTGATGGATGAAGCTAAAGGAAGATGGCGGAGGAGGCTGCTTTCGTGTGTTGTGGGCTTCTGGGACTACACCGAGGACTACCAATCGGGATTCACCTTTTCGACTAGCCTTTATGAATGCGATGCCTTAGTCCACGTCGAAATCGGATCTCAAGTCTTGAGTCGGTCAATACAAAGAAATATACAATGATGAAGGATGAAGGCCAATTTGGATCTGCTAGAAGAAGTCGGAGAGGTTGCTTCTACTTAAATTGGTACAACTTATCAACGAAGAGTAGCTAAGCATTATAACAAAGGAGTCAAGCTTCGCAGATTGAAGTAGGAGACTTCGTCCTCAGAGAAGCCAAAGCTTCTACACCTCAAAACACGGGACATATGAAGTGATCGAAGTATCAAAATCGGGCACTTACCGGTTAAGGGCATTAGATGGTTCCAAATCAAAAACACTTGGCACGGCGGCGGGGCTTGGAAATACTTTCAATAAAGATCAAGTTAATTCATCGAATCATATATTATTATTCATTATCAATAAAAGACACTTTTCACTATCGATCCACGGTCTTATTTTGTCCTATGGTCACTATGGTGTAAGGAGGTAAGGTAGGACTCATTTGGCCATTCGATGGCGACCCATTTGTCGTTCTACCCCGGTGGTAGATGAAGGATCCTATATTGATTTTACCAGGGTGGTAAATCAATGGTCACTATTGATCCCGGTCCTATTTTGTCCTATGGTCACTATGGTGTAAGGAGGTATGGTAGGACTCATTTGGCCATTCGATGGCGACCCATTTGTCGTTCTACTACCCCGGTGGTGAGCGAAGGATCTATATTGATTTTACCGGGGGTGGTAAGTCAATGGTCACAATTGGTCCTTATATCTTGGTCCTTATATCTCGGTCCTTATATCTTGATCCTTATATCTTGGTTTTCGTATAATTGTTTCACCCCGAGTGGTAAACAAACGACCGATCTCACACTTCGGAGCCGATGAGTGTTTGGTACTTTATTTTATTTAAGTGTTGAGTTCGGAATGCCTCGTCCCTTAACATCACTTTATCTCATTACATGACATGCTTATCATTACATGACATGCTTATACATTATATATGACATGCTTAATCATTTGAAGTTTAATCCTCGAAAGGGTTTTTTGTATACTTGTCCATATAAATTCATATTGAAGTATTGACGTAAAATAAAAAGTACACTGAAGTCATAAGGAAGAAAATCATTTCTCATTAATATTTAAGTTCATTTACAAATAAATAACATAAAATTTCTACAAATATTCATAATAAGACCTAAAAGACAACCCATAATTTGGTGCTTGGTGGCTCCATCATCATCCAGAAGAGTCCGGTGGGGATCTAAGTTAGCCTTGATCAACCTTTCCTTACCAAGACTTGGCCCGAGCTCTCGTAGCTTTCTTTGTGAATCCTCATGATTTCTTCATTTATTTTATCTCAAGTTCTATACTCTTCACAAATTTCTTTGCGAAGAGCATCGATTAGAGGAGGCCCAAGGTCCCGAAGAGCCTTGAGTTCTCGGATCTCTTTCTCGATTTCTTCTGCCAGTATATTCGATTGAAGCTTTTCATCCTGCTCCAACTTATGGATCGTCCTGGTCAAGATTTTGGCGTCGGACTTCAACTCCTTTATCTTATTCATCCTCGGTTCACTCCTCTGAACTAAGTCGACATTCATGTGGACAATTTCAACATGCTGAGCCTTAGTTGACTTTAATTCTTCCTTGGAGGCCTTCACTTCTCCCTTAGCTTGGGCGACTCTTTACGAAGACCTTCATTAGTATGAAGAAGGCCTTCACGATGAGTCCTTTCCCGAGCAGGCGCATTTCGGAGAAATTTTCCTTCTTCAACGCTTCTCCTCGGATTGACTTGGAGAGATGCAGGGCCTTGACGTCCAGAAGAACTGACATTTACTGTTCATGTTCGGTGTTATTCAATCGACTTCGGATGTATGAGTATGAAAGTAAGTAAAGGAAGGAAGAAAGAGTCATTTACCTTAGCCAAGTAGCTCATGCCTTGTTGAAAGCAAATCCGTTGAATATTCCCGACCAGATGGTCATCGGTCTCACGAACAAAGGCCTCAAAGCAGTTGAAAGGGAAATTGGCATTGAACAAGAGGCCACATAGTCGGTGAACCCATGGCATCATCTTTGAAATTCGGATGTCATTGGTCCTTGAGGAGGAGGCATAAGGGTATTTATGAGCCGGTGAAGGATCCGCGTGCATTGCCTCTGGAGAAGGTGATCGAGTGGCATTGGCTCGGGGAGTTGAAGAAGGTTCGAGTCGAGCCAAACTGGCCGTCCGAAGGTTGTTTTCTTTTTCGGGATTTGAGAAGAATTAAACCCGACCTACTTCAACCTTAGGTGTTGGGGTTTCATTTAATGGGGTTTGGATGTTGAAGGAGGGGGAACGCGGAGTTAAATGGCGATAAGAGGAATTATTTTGCTTCTCAATTTTTTTAGCACGAAGGACTTTCGCTTCGATCGTGTGGAGGAATGTCAAGAGACTCCTCTTTCTTAGATTTGGTTCAGAGGTTGGTGGGGTTGGTTGAGAAGTTGGTAGGGTTGGTTCAGAGGTTGTTGTGGGTTCAGTTGAAGGAATCGTTTGTGGGTTTACCTTAGGAATTACCTCCTCGTCGCTTTCAGGATTTATCTCGCGAGAGTCCCAGCCCTTTAGCGGCCTTCTTCTTCCTTCTGGCGAGGTCGGAGGACCGCCTTGAGGATGATAGGATTGTCGACTTGAATTCGTCATCCGAAGAGTTGTTGTTAGCTCGAGGCGGGGGTTCGATTAAGGAAGGCTCCTCATTAGGGAGTTCTTCATTTGCATCGATAATCCTCCCCACCAAGAGATCTTCCAAGTCTTTTACTTAGGGAAGTTGGTTTGATCAAAGACAACGCAAATAATCACAAGTTAAAATCCATTACACATAAACATTTCAAAAATTATATCACGAAGGGTCCAAGACTTACGTTTATGGTCATACAACCATGCTTGCTTGGTCGATGAAGTGAAGCTCCACTCTTGAGAAGGATCTTATTCATGAAAGTCGCCCATCTCCTCACGCGTCCCTCGGGGATGTCGCCAAGTCAGCAGAGATCGCTCAAAGTGGTCCAATCGGGAAGGAGGAGATTCGGGACCAATGACGAAGAACCATTTCTCGTGCCATCCTTTGTTGCTCGAGGGGGTGCTCATTAGGCCTCTTCTCGAATTTCGAGTTTGGGCGTGGGGACTGTTTGCTCAGCATTTTGAACCCTCGTTCTCGGGATCTGCCAGCCGAGAAGAGGGTAAAGAAGAGATCAACAGAGGGGGTAACCCCTAGTTCATGACAGAAGGCGATGAACGCCAGTATATGGATATAGGAGTTGGGCACCCGAGTTCTTGAAGCTTCTCCGATAAACCTAGGAGGTGACTATGAAGGCGTGGAGGGTAGGCGAACCCCTTTCCAACAGAGTAGTCGGCATGGCGACCCATCCGTCTGATCATTTGGTACATTCGCTCCTCGTGCAGATGGAGCCCTCATGTATGAAAGTTATCCGGAACATGATACCCATTTCGGAGGATTCGCGATTCGATTCGAAAGCGGTGGAGGCGATGTTGGCGTGAGAAAATTGTTCCCCATCCTTGAAGAAATCAGTGGGAGATGGTAGATTGGCACTTGAACCCCCTTGGTTAGGGTTTGAGCGAGAAGAACTTGAAGGGTTTTGGCTTGGATTCACCATTGTTGAGTTTGTAAAAGCTAAAGAGAGGTTTTTCGAGAGAGGAAGAAAAAGCTCAAAGGTTCAATTTCAAATCGATGAGGTAAAATCGTCAATTTTGGTGAGGTTTATCTTTTATCTTGTGATTTACCAGCAGAATGTAGTAGCATTTAATGTCGATAATAATAATGGAATTAAAGTGGAATACGTTTGGATGACCTTTGAATATCTTATCGATTAGGCTTTGATTGTTGGATCTCTATCTTATTGGCCCATCCGTTCAAATTCAAATCCTTTATCAAATTGGGCTTATTGCTCAGGTATCCACTATCCAGATCCTCCCTTATTCCACTTCATTATGATAAAAGTGGGTATGATCCACTTATTTCTATTTTTGAGCCTTTATTGAATTCTAAATATCATGAATCTTATATAGTTTTCCATTAAACATTTTGTTTAACTAAAAAACTAGGGGGTAATGTTGGGTCATAATATTTCTCTATCTTGGGTAGGATAGATTGGGCCCATTTATCGATATAATCTATTGGGCTTTTATTATTAAACCATGGGACTCTTTGAGCCCATTTATTTATGTCAACTTTATTTAATTCTATTGACCCAAGTCACCCAATTGGATCGACCCATTAAATATTTTAATATCTCATTACTTTGACTTGTGATGATGAAAAAGCATGACAGATTGACGAGGCTCTGCCATGCATTAATGTGGATGGGATTATAACCGTAACGGGAGAAAAGCATGGCCAGCGGTAGATAAACTTTGATATAGTCGGCGAGAGTCGTTTACCTTAGCCAAGTAGCTTTCATGCCTTGTTGAAGCAAGTCCCCATTGAATTGTTCCGAACAGATGGTCATCGGTCTCATGAATCGAAGGCCTCAAACAGTTGAAAGGGAAATTGGCATTGAACCAAGAGCCACATAGTCGGTGGACCCATGGCGTCGTCTTTGAAATTGGAGGTTATTGGTCCTTGAGGAGGAGGCGTAGGGTGGCTGAAGCCGGTGAAGATCCGCGTCATTGCCTCTGGAGAAGGTGATCGGTAGCATTGGCTCGGGAGTTGAAGAAGGTTGAAAGTTGAGCCGGTTGGCCGTCCGAATCTTTGTTTTCTTTTTCGGAGACGGAGAAGGGTTAAACCGACCTTCTTCGGTGTTAGGTGTTGGGGTTTCGATTAAAGTTGGTTGTTGAAGGAGGGGGCCGGAGTTAAATTCGTGATGAAGAGGAATTATTTTGCTTCTTAATTTTTAGCACGAAGGACTTCGCCCGATCGTGTGGAGGAATGTCAAGGAGACTCCTCTTTTTTGGGGTTAGTTCGAGAAGTTGGTGGGGTTGGTTGAGAGGTTGTTATGGGTTCGATTGAAGGAATTGGTTGTGGGTTTACCTCGGGAAGTACCTCTCGTCGCTTTCGAGATTTATCTCATGAAGAGTCCTGGCCTTTTAGCGGCCTTCTTCCTTGGCGAGTCGGAGGACCTCTTCTGGGATGATAGGATTATCGACTTGAGGTCATCATCCCAAGAGGGTTGTTGTTGGTTAAGCGGGGGGTTCGATTGGAAGGCTCCTCTTTAGGGAGTTCTTCATTTGCATCGATAATCCTCCCCGCCAAGAAATCTTCCAAGTCTTTTACTTAGGAAAGTTGGTTTGATCAAAGACACCGCAAATAATCACAAGTTAAAATCCGTACCACATAAACATTTCAAAAATTATATCACGCAGAATGGTCCGAGACTCACGTTTATGGTCATACAACCATGCTTGCTTGGTCGATGAAGTGAAGCTCCACTCTTGAGGAGGATCCTATTCATGAAGTCACCCATCTCCCTCACACGCTCCTCGGGAATGTCACCGAAGTCAGCAGAGATACGCTCCGAAATGGTCCAATAAGGAAGGGAGGAGATTCCAGGACCAGTGACGAAGAACCATTTCTCGTGCCATCCTTTGTTGCTCGAGGGGGTGCTCATCAGGGGCCTCTTCTCGAATTTCGAGTTTGGGCGTGGGGACTGTTTGCTCAGCATTTTGAACCCTTGTTCTCGGGATCTGCCAGCCGAGAAGAGGGTGAAGAAGAGATCGACAGAGGGGGTAACCCCTAATTCATGGCAGAAGGCGATGAACGCCAGTATATGGATATAGGAGTTGGGCACCAGTTGTGCGAAGCCTACTCCAATAAACCCTAAGAGGGTAACTATAAAGGCGTGGAGGGTAGCGAATCCCTTTTCGGCGAGAGTAGGTCGGCATGCAACCCGGTAGTCTGCAGTCATTGATACATTCGCTTCTCACTCGGTAATTTGAGCCCTCATAGAAAGTTATCCGGAACATGATATCGAATCCGGAGAGCTCGCGATTCGATTCGAGAGAGCGGTGGTGTTAGCATGAGAAATTGTTCCCCATCTTTGAAGAAATCAGATTGGAGATGGTGGATTGGCATGAAACCCTCTTGGTTAGGGTTTGAGCGAGAAGAACTTGAAGGGGTTTGGCTTGGATTCACCATTGTTGAGTTTGCGAAAGCTAAAGAGAGTTTTTTACGAGAGAGGAAGAAAGCTCAAAGGTTGAATTTCAAATCGATGAGTAAAAATCGTCAAATTTGGTGAGGTTTATCTTTTATCTTGATGATTACCGTGGAAGCGGTAGGCGCGCATTTAATGTCGATAATAATGAGAATTAAAGTGGAATGCGTTTGGATGACCTTTGAATATCTTATCGATTGGGCTTTGTTGATCGTGGATTTCTATCTTATTGGCCCATCCTGTTCAAATTCAAATCCTTTATCGATTGGGCTTATCGCTGCGGTATCCACTATCCAAACCCTCCCTTATTCCACTTCATTATGTTAAAAGTGGGTATGATTCACTTATTTCTATCCTTGGGCCTTTATTAAATTCTAAATATCATGAATCATATATAGTTTTCCATTAAACATCTTGTTTAACTAAAAACTAGGGGGTAATGTTGGGTCATGATATTTCTCTATTTTGGTAGGGTATATTGGGCCCATTTATCGGTTTTAATCTGTTGGGCTTTTATAATTAAGCCATGGGACTCTTTGAGCCCATTTATTGTGTCAACTTTATTTAATCCTATTGGGTAAAGATTCACCCGATTGGATCGACCCATTAGATATTTTAATATCATTACTTTGACTTATAATGATGAAAAAGCATGACGGTTGACCAAGGCTCACTGCCATGCATTAATGTGGATGGGATCATAAGCCCACGGCCGTGATGAAAACGATGTAAAAAGCGTAGATAAACTGATATAGTCGTGAGAGCCCATCGGATCGGAGGGTGTCGGTAGTAGTAGGGGTGTACGATAATCCAAGCAAAAGTAATATAACTTAGCAAGAAGCCATCATATGGAGGTACGTTCTCTCGGATATTTTATTTCATATGCTCCCATTACACGAGATAACGGGGATTTTATTATCTCTCTCAATACACTGTAGACCATATATTCCTCCATTTATTAACCTTGTGAACACGCACTAATTCTCACGCTTTGAAATTATCCCAAGCCGGAACCGTAGTCAAGCTTTCGGTGTTGGCTTTGTGTTTCTTGTCTTGAGGATCAGGACGTCTTACGTGATTGGGACGTGGAGAAAGATCTTGGCGTTAACACTAAACTTTAATTTTTCAATTTGAGGAATTGAAAGTTTTGAATTAATTTGTGATTGATTTTGAAGAATTAAATTTTTTTGTTCTTGGAAATTATTTACACTATAGTAAGCCAACAATACTAGAGATTTATTTGGAATTTAGAAAGTACAAATAGTTTCATATTATACTTTTTGATTTAAGCAATTGCATCAAAATGGTTTCACGTATAATTTTTGTTCAAAATCGTACCAAACCGCAACATGCTTCAATTCATTTCATTGATCATGTATGTATGTATGGCTGTCTATATATATATATATATATATATATATATATATATATATATATACACAACAAACAAATTTGAAGCTAGAGCTAGAAATGAAAAAGATGAAGATCACTTTGAACAATTTACAAAATATTATTTATATATAAAACTCAGCGTTTCATAAATTTTAATGATCATCTTGATTTTCAGTTTAAAACTATTTTAAATTAATTTATAAAAATCAATAATAACCTTATATTTAAAATAAAAAATTCTATAATCATTTAACATTGTAATATAGACATAGTAAAAAAAAAATCCTTATCACTAAACTATTATCTTTGGACTTTGGAGTGAGTTCAAGTCATTTGAATAAATTTAACCTTGTGAAAATATTATTTTTTCTTGTCCAAATATTAATTCCCTAATTTTAATACTTTTTATGAAAAACTAATAAAATTGTCAACAAAAAAAAAATTAAATGTTAAAGAACACCACGCGGGTTCTCAAAATTTCAAAACTCAAAATCTGAAATTCATTTCCCTCCCAACCTCACTCCGCTCCTCTCCATACGAAAAGCAAAACCCACAATCTACTCTGCGCTTCTTCTCTTTCCAATCTCCAAACCCTTTAAATCCTTTAGGCACACCACAAATCAATCAATTAAATACACATACAAAAATGTCAACCTCATCAGTTCGCCGGATTAGAGAACGCGGCGGCGGCGGAGGCATAGTCAAGGCCGCCGCCCCAGCCTTGACCACCGCAGCAAAACCATCCAGATCGATAACCCCAGTTTCAGATAGATCAACCAGCGGCGGCGGAGATTCTTTCAAAAGGTCAACCGGAAAAGAAAACCCTAGGCCTTCTTCCAGAATCCGAGCTGCTGCAGCTGCAAAGCCGGTGATTCGGCAGATGCCGCGTATAGACAAGGCGTTGGCTTGCGCAGCTGGTAATTCGGAGACGCGTCTGCGATGGTCCACGTCGTCAGTGCCGAGAGGTAGGAGTTCAAGCCCTTCTGAATTTAGTAGGGATTTATCGGATTTGCGTAAAACAAGGGTGTCTAGGGTTTCAGAGGTTGATCGTAATAGGGCATCGGATAGGGTTCAAGAAAAGAAGAGTGCTTTTAGAGATTCAAGATGTGAAAATGGGACTAGGGCTGTAGAGAGAGTTCCGGAAAATAAGGCTGCTTTTACGGATTTGAATGTGAAATCGAATGAAAAACGTGAAATTGGGATTAGGGGTCTGAAGGAATCAAAAGGTTTGATTAGAAATGTTGTGGGTTTGGAGGAAAGTAGCGAACTTTATAAAGAATTAGATTCCAAATCTGGAGGAACTAAAGATTCTAGGGTAATGGTTTTAGGTGATCGTAATGGGGAAGTTGATTTAAGTACAACTTCAAAAAAATCAAGTTCAGAAAATAGTAATTCTATTTCAAACTTGGATTGTAGTAATCTGGTTTTGGATGGTACTCGGGGTTCAGAGGAATCAAAGGGGAGATGTAGTGTTCGTTTGAGGTCTAATGAAGCAGCTGAAAAGAGTGTGAATGGTGTCAATGTGGGTGCAAAAGAGTTGGGAAGAAAATCTCTGAATAGATCAAGTGGTTCAGAAATTTCAAAAGAGAAAGTTGCTAGTGAAGGTGTGAGTAGTTCTGCTATGAAGAAATATCCAAGCAGACTACACGAGAAGCTTGCCTTTTTGGAAGGGAAGGTTAAGAGGATAGCGTCTGATATCAAGAGGACTAAGGAAATTTTGGATATGAATAATCCAGATGCATCAAAGGTGATACTTACGGATATCCATGAAAAGATATCTGGAATTGAGAAGGTAATGGGTCATGTTGTTGATGGTGCTGAAACAAAGATGGTTGTAGCTTACCATGGTGGTGGTGATGATAATCAACAGATCAACATGGTTGAGAAGAGTCAAAAGGATGTAGGGGTCCATACAAAAAGTTTGGTTAAGGGGTTGAACACTGAGGAGTTAGAAGAGAGGTTGTTTCCTCATCACAAGTTACTTAAAGACAGGATATCCCTGAAAACATCAGTAGGAGGCCTTCAGAGTAGCACTCAGAGTCATGATCCTAAATTGGTGGAAAATGCAAGTGAATCAACCTCAATACTGGAGAAGCTTTTGAGTCCCATTGATGAGAATCCCATTGCATTGGAGTTTCTAGCTTCACTGAAGGAGGAGCAATCCAAGGTTACCAGAAGGGGCGAGAATGTTGGCTTGGAGTACTGTGATGTCCAAGAAATGGACGGTGCTGTGAATTCAGCTGCTCAAGATTCTTCAAACATTAACAACAAGGAAGAGTCTATTGAACTCATTCTCACAACAAGTGAAACACTTGAGGAGTTCGACGATCAAGAGAATATGCCATCAATGGTAATTGAAGAAGAGTCTGAAGACAGTTGCCTTTACCAGTTAAATGAAGTTGGCCATAAGATAACCACAGGAGGATGGTTTGTGTCCGAGGGAGAGTCGGTTCTTCTTGCTCATGATGACGGCTCATGTTCCTTCTATGATATTGCTCACTGTGAGGTATGCAAATTAGCTGCACATTTGATTTAACCACTATATTTATATCTTAAGCATGTTTATATTGGTTAACAAATATTATCATACACTGTAAAAGAATAATTTCATAGGAATGACAGGAGACTAGTTTAGTGTCTTTATGCAGACTTGCAGTGTACTGATGTAATGTCATAAATTCAGGAGAAAGCTGAATACAGGCCCCCTGTTGGAATTTCTCCTAATGTCTGGAGAGATTGTTGGATAATTCGTGCCCCTGGTCCAGATGGTTGTTCTGGAAAATATGTGGTGGCTGCATCTGCTGGGAATACCATGGATTCGGGTTTTTGCTCATGGGACTTCTATACGAAAGACGTGCGAGCAATTCATTTAGAGGATGGAACTACCAACACAAGAACAGCTCTAGCTCCTCTACCAAATAACACTGTATACAGAAGGAATGCTCTGTCTACCAGTATGATGCCAGAAAACAGGCAATGGTGGTATAAACCTTCTGGACCACTAATTATCTCGACAGCCAGTTGTCAGAGGGTTGTCAAAGTCTATGATATTCGTGATGGGGAGCATATCATGAAGTGGGAGGTGCAGAAGCCTGTGTTGGCAATGGACTATTCAAGCCCTTTGCAGTGGAGAAACAGGGGAAAAGTGGTTGTAGCAGAGGCAGAAAATATTTCTCTATGGGATGTGAACTCTCTCAATCCTCAACCCTTGCTGTCCATTTCTTCATACTGTAGGAAAATTTCTGCGCTTCATGTGAATAATACAGATGCTGAAATGGGTGGAGGAGTTCGACAAAGGTAACAATTCTCTTTGATACCCTATGTTCTTCAGTGATTATCTGGTTTACTTATCTCTTGCCTTTTGTTGAAGTCTTTTGTTCTAGCATAGTTTTGATATTTAACAGGACACTACTATGGATTTACTTTTGATAATTTATTTAAATTTTAATATGACTTAACAATATGTGATATTAATATTATCATATTCCTTTCCTGGTCAGTGATTCTCTTGTTTACATTGAATGTGTTCTATCTTTCTTTTTAGCATTACATACTTTACATAAATTCCAACTCTATTATCTGCTGATAATTACTAAGAGTCTAAGATCAGAACTCAATGATTTTAAGAGCCATTGATATTCATGATAAAACAGTAGTTATATTAATGTTTGTCTATATTATGAAATACAGGGTAAGTTCATCTGAAGCAGAAGGAAATGATGGTGTTTTCTGCACCCCTGATTCTATTAATGTATTAGATTTCCGCCACCCATCAGGTGTAGGCCTTAAGATACCCAAGCTTGGTGTAAATGCACAGTCAGTGTTCTCTCGTGGAGATTCCATTTTTCTTGGCTGTACCAATTTAAAGTCATCAATAAAAAACCAGTCATCCTCCCAGCTCCAACAATTTTCATTGCGTAAACAGAGGATTGTTAGCACCTACGCGTTGCCAGAGTCCAACGCTCACTCTCACTACACAACAATAACACAAGTCTGGGGAAATTCAAACCTTGTCATGGGAGTATGCGGCTTGGGGTTATTTGTTTTTGATGCCTTCGATGATCAGCTGCAATCTTGCACCAGTTATTGCAACATGCAAAAGGTTAGAGAGGTTATTGGATCGGATGACTTGTACTTCCCTTCTTTTGATTACTTGGGTTCTCGAGTCCTGCTTATATCAAGAGATCGACCAGCGCTGTGGAGGTACTTGTCATAGTATTTGTATCCTTAGGACTTAGCATGGTTAATGCTGCTGTTTCATGTCCCTAATATATATTGCATGCTTTGTGAACATTCAATAATTTTGCTAGTTCTTGTAGGAGTTTTCAGAGTGTTAATTATGTAGAATGTTATTGTATATTAAGTTATGGATTTTTGAAGAATGAAGGAGATTTAAGTTAAACCATGACCATATTTTTATTTACACCTGAATACATTTTACTTGGGAAATTAGCCGATTTGATCACCATAAAAAATGGATATTACATTATCAGTTAAGCACCCTTCTTGTTACAAGCTTTTGTTTACCAAGTGTAAATAGAAAATGAGATTGTGTGTGTGTATATATATATATGTTTGTGTTATATCAGCTTTTGATGGATGGAGTGAGTTATAAAATTAAAGGAGACTGCACAATATGAAGTGTAAAAACTGAGTCCAAATCTAATATCTCATTCACTTTCCCATTCCTATCTCATCCCATGCATTGGTGGAAACCGTAACTTGTTTAACTTTTTATAGTTAATTTTGTAAAGGTTAAAGATTACTTGAGACCGATACATATAATGAGACAGTAGATAAGACGGGAGTTAGGATAGTAGATCTCGCTTCATAAAAACTTTGGCAAATGTAAGTAGATCTGGCATAATGTGCGGTTTGGATGGCCTGCAGTGCAGGCTGATCTTTGCGTGCACAAGGCAAATGACCCGAGCCAAAAATGTTTTGATTTCTAAAAGTCCATTTTATCTGCCCGTGTCTAGTCTCTAATGGATTAGACGACTGACAAACATTTGTTCTTTTTATGTTCTTAAGACTATCAAATAAGCACTTTCCTTCATTGTTTTTTTAAAAATTTATGTGCAAATTATCTTTCAAAAGTAGTAGTATTTATCCACATATTTTGTTCTTCATTCTTGACCAACCTTGTTTTAGCGTTAATCTTTTGACAATTTGTTGTTTACCCTTTGAAAAATTAATAGTCCAAGTATTATTTGTTTGGGTGCTTTGATTCAGATGCTCAACGCTTTGGTTATTTTCAACTTCTGTTTAAGGTATATATATATATATATATATATATATATATATATATATATATATATATATATATATATATATATATATTGGAAAATGATCTATGAAAATGTTAGTTACGGCATTATTTTAACTAACTATTATTCAGCCGTCCAATGAAATATCTAAGGGGTTGGGTTGAAGCCAGCCGCCACTCCCTTTAGCGGCCAATTAAATTCTTTTATGTTGGTTGTTACTCCCTTTAATGGCCAAATCAAAATAACCGTGTTTTGGTGACGATTAAGAGAGGAGTAAACATAACATAAAAAATTTAATTTAATCTTGATTATTCTTATACATACTATTTCTTAATTAGTAAAATAAAATAATAAAAAATTATAAGTACTTGTACTAAAATAAGTATGTATAAGGATAATTATTTGAGTAGTAATATATAATATAAAACTCAATCACTATTTTCTATTTATAATTAAAAATCATAAGGCGATAATCAATAATTATTCTTATACATACTTATTTTATTAATAAGTATAAGGATAATTCTTGATTATCCTTATAATTTTATTTTTTTATCGTTTGGACTATTATATCCTTACTAATAACAACATATTTTAAATTTATTTATACATAAAAATAATAATAATATTTATTGATTATATATATAACCCCTACCCTACCCACACCCACAGTCACACCCATACCCAAACAGCTAAACTCAAAAAAATAATATTTACTGATTATGTATACACTTCACCCCCACCCCTCACTCCTCATCACAATCCACCCCACCCCGTACCCAAAAAAAATAATATTGACTTATTATATATACATCCCACCCCCACCCCCACCCCTCACCCTCACCCCCACCCCCACCCCCACTCCCACTCCCACTCCCACTCCCACTCTCACTCTCATTCTCACTCTCACCCTCACCTCCCATACCACTCCCACTCTCACCCTCATGCATCGAATCTATCTCGTTCTTTATTGTTGATGACTTCACTTGGTATAGCTATAAGTTAAGCCACGTTAAATTATATGTTGCATGATCAATCTATTTTTTTGCGAAAATATTTTGACAATTTATTTATTCATATAACTGACAATCTATCATATCACTAATATTTATTTATTAATAATTATCCAAGAATCGAAGAAGTGCAGATTATGTCCTCTCACTCACTCTATCCGTTTCAATAATCTGAAAATTAGAATGAATCTGAGCTGTCCTTGTGATTTTCCGCTCAAATCAATTAGAAAGAATCTGAATCGTCTTTATACTTTCCCATCTAAATTCAAATTGAATTCTATCTTGTTATTATAGATATAATTGACAATAAAAAAAATTAATTTAAATATTCACAATATATATATATATATATATATATATATATATATATATATATATATATATATATATATATATATATATATATATATATATATATATATATATATATATATCCTATCTTAAAATTTATCCAACTATCCAACTCACCTTTTCAATTTCACTTGAATGATTTTAATTCGACGATTATCTTCTAAATACAATCTGTTGTCTATACTTTTTAATGACGCTAAAGATAGGTATGTAATAATGGTCAAAATCAATTATCTTATGAAGGAGTTTCGCATGAATCACATGATCAGTGGGCCATGGATACGTAATGTGGTCAAAATCAATTATCTTATGAAGGAGTCTTTCGCATGAATCACATGATCAGTGGGCCATGGATACGTAATGTGGTCAAAATCAATTATCTTATGAAGGAGTTTCGCATGAATCACATGATCAGTGGGCCATGGATACGTAATGTGGTCAAAATTGGTTGAGAAGAAAAGGGATTTTGGTTTTGGTACTCGGTAGTATTATTAAGTTGAGATCAAGTCGGGTGCATCATTTTACAATTATTGCCAACTCGTATTTATGATACGAATATCTAAAAAACAAAATAAACGGGTTGTCGGATACTTGAAAAATCTCGTCCTATTTTGAGCTTTAACCAACCTGTAAAAAATGGATTTGATTAGCATGAAGTGATTTTTATAATAAGTTGACTTCATATTCAATACAATGTTGACACACAGATGAGAGGATGATCTTTCCACTTGCGTGTCATCACTATATTAAATATTAAGTGAACTTACCATGAAATTCACTTCATGCTAACCATTCTCGTAAAAAATAATTTCACCTTTCTTTTTTAAATATTTCTAAGCACAAATGTCCAAAAATACCCCTGACGTTTACCCTGATATTCCACTTGCACCTTATACTTTTATTTTTTTTTCAAAAGTATCCTTAACGTTACAAATTTAAGGTCAATTGTCTCCATCCCATTTAAAAAAATTCAACTAGACAAACGGATGTGATAGGCGATTGACACGTGACAAAAATAAATTTAATAATTACTTTTTATTCTTTTTTCTCTTTTCTCTTCCTTTCTTCTCCCTCTTTTCTCTCTCTCCTTTCTTCTTCCTATGTTTTAAAATAACAAATTTGAAATCACCAATTGCATCTAATTTTCTTGCCCTTGATCTTGGCTCGAGCTTCGAATCTTCGCTCCAAAATCACCAATTGCATCCAAAAATCCTCAACATGTACCTCAACAACAAAAGGAGACAGAAAAAATGAAGAAAATCACTAACTTTTCTCTACTAAAAGACTTGTTCTTGCTGGGACTTATACAATTCACAACTGCAATTAGGGCTGCAAAGCCAGAATTGGAAAAGTTAGGGTTTATAATTTTTGTGGCGGATGGGATGTTTCATTTGGAAGCTTTTATGATTGCGAATCTGGGGATTAAGGCGTTTAGATATGAACTATAAATTGGGAATTTGTTTTTGGAGGAGTATGATCACAAGGGTATTAAGGAGTCAAGAAGGAATGTAATAGTGAAGGCAAGGGAGGCGAAGAATTGGGGGATTGTGCTACGGACACTGGAGAGGCAAGGTAATCCAAGGATTTTAGACCGATTGTAGAAAATATGAGAGATAAAGGTTTAGATTGGATTGTGGTGTTGATGTCAAAATTGTCACCAATAAGGATTGCTCTATTTAGTGACTCTATGGATGCTTGGATTCAAATTGCGTGTTCGAGGTTGTCAATTGATTGGGGGGATGCGTTTGCTAAGCCACTTTTGAACACATTTGAGGCCGAAATTGCTCTTGGGGATCTACCTGGTTGGTGGGAGAGAAAGTATGGGTTGAAGATGAGTTCAATATGCACTGATGGTATGGATTGTTGGAAGAATGAATCTTGTTGTGCGTGTAACAGTAGTGCCACAAAAGATGCGGGAGAGCTAGGCTGTAAGGGATTATCCAATGGATTATTCAATTCCAATTTTATTATTTTTGGAACATAGGAAGAAGAAAGGAGAGAGAGAGAAGAAAGAAAAGAATAAAAAGTAATTATTAAAATTTATTTTTGTCACGTGTCAATCATCTAGCATGTCCGTTTGTCTAGCTGGATTTTTTTAACGGGAGGGGCACAATTGACCTTAAATTTGTAACGTTAAGGGCATTTTTAAAGAAAAAAAAGTATAGGGTGCAAGTGAGATATTATAGTAAACGTCAAGGGCATTATTGGACTTTTGCCAATTATTCTAAATAGTTAACTGAGTTATCTTTTATCTACATTATTATAATATAATTGATCTCACTTAAATTTGCGTATGTCTCTCAAATACGTAACTCAACTAAAAAAAGAAAACGAGTCGAATTCGAATCTGAGCAAAGTGCAAGATTATATTTGAATCCTAGTACGAATTTAAGCACCTTAATTTAAAAAATTTCGAATACAATTTGAGTAAGATATTGTTTGACTCGAATAGAGATAATTTTTACCCCTAGTTACTTAATTCTTGCATCCTAAAGTTTATGTTAAAAATGCATATTTCTCTATCCCAACATGACTCATCCAATCTCAACCACTACAATAAAAAAGGTTATTTCCAGATTTTAATATCCCGCTCGGTAATAAAACTATTCCAAATCGAGGTTAACCTTAATTAAATGAAATATTCGATTTAAAATTGATTAGTATATAAGCAATTCGAAATTAAGTCCGTCGATCTTTCGGTCGGGGATACTTATACTCGACAGAGTTATCCTCGACCGAATATTCAGTCGGGGTTAATATATTTTCGACGGAATCTAGTTTGTCGAGGATATTCAGTCGATGATAAGCATGCCACGTGGCAGCTTGACTAAAATGACAAATTCCTTAATCTCGACTGAAATCCGTCGAGAATACCACTGTTCCGTCTAGTTTATATGTGACACGTGGCACATGTAAGACCCCGAAATTTTTTAAATAAAAAGGAATTTCCTTTATTTATTATTTTAAAATAGTAAGGGTGGATTTGATTAATGTGGTTAGTTATGGGTAAAATGCGCAAATATTTTAAATAAGCAAGTGGTGATATAATATTCATTATTGTTTGGGAATATTAGTTTTGGTCGTGGAATATTCGTCTCGCTTCGAATATTAAATGCAATGGCAACGACCATGTGTGGGCCCCATAACTGAAAGCGATTGGAGGAAGAAAATGACAAATATAAGTTGTTTAAAAATAACGGCGTAGTTATTCTGAATTATCTTGTTGGAAAACCCGATGGTTAAAACACGATGTCTGGCGTTGTTGTCAGCGATGAAGACACCAGTATTGCATCAATTATTGATTCTTACGTAAGAAGGCATTCCTCAATAATTATTACGATAATTCTTATTCGATATTTTATTTTATTGATTCAATAATTCTTTTGCGTTGATATTTTATATTCTTGTTGTTTCAATAATTGTCATTACTGCAGTATTTTCATTATCGAAGCAATAATTCATATTATCTGAATAATATTATTAGATAACATTATTGGTAATGTCTAGAAAGTTACATCTAAGAGAGAGGTTTGGTCACACCTAATTGCTTGTACCAAGAAGGAGAAATTCTTATTGAAAGCCCCTCTTTCTTGGGAATGCACAGTTGTCGATATTGTGATTCCGTAATATTATTTGTGAATAATTAATTATTGATTCATATGATGAGGAAAATATTGATTTTATGTGGATACGAGATGGAGAAAATTTTTAATGTGACAATTGTTGAAAATTGAAATTTTATCTTTTACGATGAAATAATTTATTTAAATATATATATATATATATTATTATTTTTAATAATATATTAACGATGATATTTTTACGATGAATGTGGGATATATGAGTATACGAGGAGGAAGAGTATTTTTATTGCAATAAATATTTAAAATATGTTAAACATGTCCGATTGGACCCCATTTATTGGTTGAAATTTGATTATAGCTTTTTAAAATCGCTTGGTTTGTGGATTTCGGTCAATTTACATTTGGAATTTGGAAAAATTTCTTTTGCAAAGTTGTGAGAATTGAATTTCCTATAAAAACACGCGAGATTCAATTTTCCGATAAAAAGGCTATTTATTATGAATTATTGAAGTTAGGAGTTCAAATAATTGATTTTTGAAAATTTAAATTATTTTATAAAAGAAAAACGTTTTTTTTACTTGTTACAGAAGGGAACATGTGGGAAATGCTTTGGGAATTGAAATCTAGAATGAGTACGTAGAAGATTATATATATATATATATATATATATATATTAATATTATATTAAATTTTACATTTTGGTGTTACAAAGCAATTTCTTATAAATAGGGTGCTTAGGTTAGAATTGAAAATCACACCGGTCAAAGTTTTCTCTCTATATTATCGAGCGTATTCTTATGAGTATTTTGAGTATACTTTGAGTATTGCTATATCGGTGAAAGTTCAAGTTATAGCTTTATATCAGATTATTCAGGTTAAATCTTTTGTCTTTTCATGAAATTATTATTTTTTTTTAAGTGATATTATTTCTTCAATATCATTATCTTTGAAATATTGATCTGAAGTTTTATCAAATTTGAAACTTTTGGTGTCGAGTTCTTATTTACGATATCTGGCCTTATTCATGTATACGACCTTTATTCACGAATCACTGACCTTATTCATCAAAAATAAAATTTTCCTTTTAAGTCTAAAAATATCTATTGTGGATACTAGCTTTGATTGTATCCATATTTTGATCATTCTTGAATTTTACACCACTATGATTATTTTGAGGTATTTTGGATATGGATAAAACAAAGTACTTAATCCTTAATCCTTGTCATTTTGATTCATTCTTTGGATTCGTTTCTTTAAAAAAAATATTTTTCATCATCCTCGGTCTTAAATGATGATATTTTTTGAATATCTTTGGCACATAGTGCAAAAATGAATGATTTCGATGAATATCTTTGGCTGTAGTCTGCAAAGATGAATGATTTCGATGAATATCTTTGGCCGTGAGTGCAAAGATGAGCAGTGTTTAGATGAACATGACCAATCGATGAATATCTTTGGCTGTGGTGCAAAGATGAATATTTGATTCGAGATATATATTGATTGATGTTACGAGGATAAAAGATAGGCGATGAACTTTAAAATTCATACATAGAAGATAGTAGTTTGCATTCTCTACTTAACTCTTCTAATGAATTATTATTTTCATTTGCGAATATTGATTTAAAACTTGTTGTCTATTGTATATTCTATTAGATTTTTCCTGTTGAAGACTAACGATAATTTTGTTGTATATTATCTTCGTCATAATATTCTTATTGGGCTAGTTGAGCTCACCCTTTTTTTTTTGTTCTATTTTTTTTCTCAGGAGACGAGAATGTAGCGATTACTAGTCGGGGTATGGAATGAAGGTTCTAGAGAGAGTTGTTTAGTAGTCCTCACCATTTTTGTAAAATAATGTATCAATAATTATGATGAGAATTTATTTGGGTATGTACATTATAGAAGACAATAATTGTATTTAAACTCACAATATATATGTTGTCATATTTTTTACACGACAAATGTATTAATAAAGTTGTAGTTATTTACGTACCATGTATTTGGCGACTCGAGAATGGGTTGGATGGAATGGACCTATTTTGGGGGCATCACGGTTGTATCGAGCTTAGGGATATGATCTCTGGCGGAGATCGGGGAATAGAACTAGGAGGGAGAGAGCGAGTAAATCCTTCGCCAGTGTGTCTACTAAGCTTATTTGTTAGTTAATGTCGATATATAGGGATATTATGTGATATATTGATTTCCTTAATTAACCCTTGTTTTATGACGATGTTTGAGAATGTCGAATGAGAATATTAACAATGGAAATGAGGCGTGGAGATGCTGTCTTTCGCAACGAGGAGAAACGTGCAACAGGTGACGATGTTCCTCCCGTGAACAACACCACGAGCGAGATGATGAGCGAGGGATGTTTAGAAGCTTTTTGCGATTCATGCAAAATCGACATTTAGGAGACTCGTGTTCAAAACATAGGAGAAATGATAACAATTCACGGGTTGTCATGACCAAGTTTCAAAGAGTTGGGACCACCGAATTTAAGGGAAAGCTTTGATTCGATCATGGCGAAAATGTGGGTCAAGCAAATTACCAAGATATTCGATGTCTTGGGATGCGCGGAGAACAGAAGGTTCCATTCGCCACCTTTATGTTCCGTGGCGAAGCGGCATTCTTTGGTGGTGGGAATCATGAAATGTACCCATCCAAATTGTGTCGGCGTGTCTTGGGAGAGCGTTTGAAAACTATTTAATGACAAATACTTTCCACGAAAGTGTTAAATCGTATGAAGGAAGTGGAGTTTATTAGGCGAGCGAGAATAACATGGCGGTGTCCCAAAGCGAGAGCAAAGTTCGCGAAGTTATCCGGTTTTGCACCTCATTTGGCGGAGAATGAGGAACGTATGACGCGGATGTTTACGAGAGGTTTGAAACCCGGCATACGTCGATATCTCATTTCTCATAAATTTTCTCTCTATTCGAGATGTTGTCAGCGGGGCTCGGTTGTTAGGCGAGATAACGAGTACGTTCAACCGAGGGACCATAACCGAGGATCATCTCAAGATAGCGATCATCAAAATAACGATAACCAACGGAGAAAAGAAGAATACGGACAAAGGCGGTAACCACTCTGGTGGTAATCGTGTAGCCGTGAAAATAGAAGAAGCGAGTCGGGAGGAGATTTTAAAAGAGGAGATTCAACAACGACCATGTGAAGGCAGCGATTGCAAAAGAATAACCTGGTTCCAAGGAGGAGAAAGACCACCCGGTCGTATGTTACAAATCTTGGAGAGAGGGACATATCATTGAAACCGCCACAACAGTTTAAGGTATGCTATAATTGTGGAAAAAGAAGGACATATCGCTCGAGATTATGCGGTATCGAAACCAGTCCAGTAGGAATGGTGACTCAAAAGGATGTCCCGAGAAAAGTCAAAGTCAACGATTCTGGAAGAAGCGTTTGTCGTGACCTGGTCAAAATCAAGAGAACGACGAAGTTAGCACAGGTTAGTTAATTATAAATTCTTGCAAAGTTTATACCTTATTAGATCTGGTTCTACCCATCCTTTTATCTCTCTTTGCTTGCGCTCAACGTTTGAACTTGACTACGGAAAAATTAGATTTTGACTATCTCATGGAGACTCAGTTAGGAGAAATTTTCATTACATCGATTTGTTTAGAAATCTTGCTTGATTCAGGTTGGCACCCTTATCTTACTGTTGACCTTATCTCTTTAAAGATACTTGCTTTTGATGTGATTTTAGGGATTGATTGGTTAACTACTCATCATGCCAAAATTGATTGTTTTCGTAAGTTGTTAGTTTTCATATTCTAATCAACTTTGTTGTTGAATTCGAAACTAAAACCATTAAAATCAATCAACTGTCATATCTAATCATAATGCGATTCGTTTATTGAAAAGCGGATGTCGAACTTTCTTAGTCCATGTTATGGATTTGAATAAAGACACGTCGATTTGAATAATATTCCTATTGTTATTGATTTTTCTGACGTATTTCTGAAGAATTCATTGGCCTACTCCCGGCGTGATATTGAATTTATATCGACTTTAAATCCAATTAAAACCCATTTCTAAAATCTCATATCGAATGGCTCTATTGAACTTGAGGTTAAAAACCCAATGTAGAAGTTGATACAGAGAGCCTCTATCTGGTGACTTCCTTTGTGGAATGCAAAGCCGATTCTCCGTAGGGGGCGCCATATTCGTGCGGTAATAAAGCGATAGGTGTCATTGTGACGTCTTATCCAAGATTGGGATATGAGTCACGGTTGAGAGAGCAACCTAAAGTCGGTAATCAAAATCGTAGCTTTCTAGACTTAATTGGTTATTATCGGAGATTCATTGAAGGATATTCTCGAATCATTATTCCATTAACGCAATGACTCGTAGAGATACAAAATTGAATGGAAGCGAGGAATGTGGGAAGAGCTTGAAGAACTCGAGAGAGACTCATTTCAAGCACATATTACGACCATGCCATCCTGGAAAAGCGAACGTGGTAGGCGGCGTGTTGAGTAGAAGATCGTATATACAATCTGATGCGATATTGTCAAAGACTCATTTCAGTATAATTTACAAATAATAGAGATGGAGATGAAAACTTTAGGTACCCACGTGATGATATCGTGTATAATCGACTTTAATCGATAAAGTTAAAGTTGTTCAAGCTACACACGAGGTGATGAATTTGAAGAAGGAGGTGCGAAGTTGTTATTTCAAAAGCGAGAATCGGTGAGGTGAGGAAAGCTCAAACCTTCGATTTATTAATCCATTTGAAATTCTCGATCGAATAGGAACTGTGGCCTATAGACTCGTTTTACCGCCAAGTATGACGCGTGTTAATAACGTTTTTCACGTATCGATGTTACGTAAATATGTGGACGACCCGAACCACGTCATTGAGTTAGAACCGGACGAGATAGCCGAAGACTTAACGTACGAGGAGGTACTATCGGGATCTTGGATAGGAAAGAACATGTCCTATGTCTGAGGGTTATACCACAAGTTAAAGTTTTGTGGAGAAACCATCTTATTGAGAAAATGACACGAGAGTTGGAAGCGGAAATGAAAGCGAGGTATTCTCATCTTTTCAAACACACAGTATCGTCACGTCAATTTCGAGGACGAAATTTCATAAGGAGGAGGTTGTAAGACCAAAATTTTTAAATAAAAGGAATTTCTTTTATTTATTATTTTGAAATAGTAAGGTGGATTTGATTAATGTGGTTAGTTATGGGTAAAATCATGAAATATTTTAAATAAGCAAGTGGTGATATAATATTCATTATTGTCGGGAATATTCGTTTGGTCGTGGAATATTAAATCTTTGTCGGGGAATATTAAATGCACGGTAGCGACCATGTATGGGCCCCATAACGGAAAAACGATTGGAGAAAAAAAGCGACAAATATAAGTTGTTTAAAAAATAGCGTAGTTATTACCGAATATCTTTTGTTGGAATACCCGATGGTTTAAAACACACGATGTCTGGCGTTGTTGCCGGATAGCTTGCGGTATTGCATCAATTATTGATTCTTACGTGAAGGCATTCCTCAATAATTGTTACGATAATTCTTTATTCAAAGATTTTATTTTATTGATTCAATAATTCTTTGCATTGATATTTTATATTCTTTATTGTTTGATATAATTGTCATTACTGTTATTTTTCATTATCGAGCAATAATTCATATTATCCGAATAATATTATTAGATAACATTATTGGCAATGTCTAGAAAGTTACATCAAGGAGAGGTTTGGTCACCTAATTAATTGCCAGCGTAGATAAGAGAAATTCTTATTGGAAAGCCCTTTTCCTGAGGAACTGCACGGTTGTCGATATTGTGATTAAAATAATATTATTTGTGAATAATTAATTATTGATTCATATGATTAGGAAAATATTGATTTTATGTGGATGTAGATGGAGAAAATTTTAATGTGACAATTGTTGAAAATTGAAATTTTATCATTTTTACGATGAAATAATTTATTTAAATATATATATATATATATATTATATTTTAATAATATATTAACGATGATATTTTTACGATGAATGTGGGATATATGGGTATCTGAGGAGGAAGAGTATTTTTATTGCAATAAATGTTTAAAACATGTTAAACATGTAAATTGGACCCCATTTATTATTTGAAATTTGATTATAACTTTAGAAAATCGCTTGGTTTGTGGATTTCGGTCAATTTACATTTGGAATTTGGAAAAACTTTCTTACTGCAAAGTTGTAGAGAATTGAATTTTCTATAAAAACACGCGAGATTCAATTTTTACGATAAAAGGGCTATTTATTATGAATTATTGAAGTTAGGAGTTCAAATAATTGATTTTGAAAATTTAAATTATTTTATAAAAAAGAAAACGTTTTTTTACTTGTTCTAGAAGGGAGCATGTGGAAATCTTTGGGAATTGAAATCTAGAATGAGTACGTAGAAGATTATATATATATATATATTAATATTATATTAAATTTTCTTTTTTGGTGTTACAAGCGATTTCTTATAAATAGGGTCTTTAGGTTAGAATTGAAAATCACACCGTAAACTGAAGTTTCTCTCTCTATATTATCGAAGCGTATTCTTATGAGTATTTTGAGTATACTTTGAGTATTGCTATACGGTGAAAGTTCGTTATAGCTTATATCCGATATTCCAGCTTAAATCTTTGTCTTTTCGCAGAAAGGATATTATTTTTTTCGTAATGATATTATTTCTTCAATATCATTATCTTTGAAATATTGATCTGAAGTTTTTATCAAATTTAGAACTTTTGGTGTCGAGTTACTATTTACGTATCTGGCACTTTATTCATGATATCGACAATTATTCACGAATCTGACTATTCATCGAAAAATAAAAATTTTCCTTTTAAATCTAAAATATCTATTGTGGATACTAGCTTTGATTGTATCCATGTTTTGATCATTCTTGAATTTTACACCACTATGATTATTTTGAGGTATTTTTGGATATGGATAAAACAAAGAGTACGAATCCTTAATCCTTTTCATTTTGATTCACTGGATTCGTTTCTTTAAAAAAAAAAATATTTTTCATCATCCTCGGTCTTAAATGATGATATTATTGAATATCTTTGGCACATGTAGTGCAAAGATGAATGATTTCGATGAATATCTTTGGCACGTAGTGCAAGATGAATGATTTCGATGAATATCTTTGGCCGTAGTGCAAAAGATGAACATGTGTTTAGATGAACATGACCCAATGATGAATATCTTTGGCTCAGTAGTGCAAAGATGAATATTTGATTCCGGATATATATTGATTGATGTTACGAGGATATAAAAGATAGACGATGAACTTTAAAATTCATACATATAAGATAGTAGTTTGCATTCTCTCTTAACTCTTCTAATGAATTATTATTTCATTGCGAATATTGATTTAAAACTTGTTGTCTATTGTGTATTCTATTAGATTTTTCCTGTTGAAGACTAACGATAATTTTGTTGTATATTATCTTAAATCATAATATTCTTATTAAATTAGTTGAGCTCACCCTTTTTTTTTTGTTCTATTTTTTTTTTTCTCGTGAGGCGAGAATGTAGCGATTACTAGTTGGGGGTATGGAATGAAGGTTCTAGAGAGTTGTTTAGTAGTCCTCACCATTTTGTAAAATAATGTATCAATAATTATGATGAGGATTTATTTGGGTATGTATATTGTCTGAAAGACAATAATTGTATTTAAACTCACAATATATATGTTGTGTATTATTTTGCACGACAAATGTATTAATAAAGTTGTAGTTATTTTTGTACCATGTATTTGGCGACTCAGAATGGGTTGGATGGAATGAACCTATTTTGGGGGCGTCACAGCACATGCCCAAATTGGTGAGGAATTATTTCCGATGAAATTCCGTCGAGAATAGAGGTATTCCGTCGAGAATAGTGTTTTTTTAATATTTTATTTGTTTTTGTAATATCTAGGAATTTAACCCAAATCTTGTACATGTACCTGTATTCCCAACATCACATACACATACACAAGCTAACAATATGACCAATAACATGAATTACAATTATTATAGCAATATTAGGATCAGGTATGGGATACACACTGTCACCTCTACCCCGACTGTTTATATACATGTGTGTGTGTGTATATATATATATATATATATATATATATATATATATATATATATATATATTCAAAATGAGCCTTTTTGTATACATATAATTATGTAACTATTAGGTTATTTAGTTAAAAATTTATAGTATTTGTAATACAAGGTGGTGTTAGTATTTAGACATATTTCATATTGCATGTTTGATTTTAAATTAATACTCCTTATGTCCCATGATAAAAGTCCTTATTATTATTTTGGGTAGTCCTATGTTAAATATCTATTTTTTTTAATAATCAAATTTTTACACATATTTTTCTATTATACCCGTAACATTAAATATCTCATACTTTTCTTATTATAATTCTCTCTCTATATTTAATGACATTATTATGAACAATTTTGTCATTTCATTCACCTTCTTAATATACGTGAAAATTTATCTGAATTTTTATTCTGGGACGGAGGGAGTAATAGTTTATACAAAATTAATATAATTTTTTTAAAAGAATTTAATTTGAAAGAAGTGGAAGTATTCAGGGAAAACGGGGTGGTTATGAGATTCATTTTTTAGGATCGGGCAGGGTTCAAAGAGAAAGTACTTATCGGCAGATACCGTTCGAATAGTAGGTACTTATTGACAGATAGTCTGCAATACCTGTAGAATGTGACATGACCATGTTAAAATTTTCTATTTAAAATTAATTAATAATAAGTGCAGAGACCCTCCAAGTTATATATAAAATTTTACTTGTCCGATTGGAACTGCATGTGAAATTTGATACATTTATATATATATAATCCACTATACGGAAATTTTGAAATTTAAAATCCCACACAAGACAAATATTACCTTAGTAAATTAAAGATAACTTGAACGGCATATCGATTCAAAGTCCACAGAGGGGGCGGGCCGATTTATATATTTAAATATGGTTTGCTTGGTGGACTAGGTTTTTTTCCATTCACTTCATTGGTTCGAGCCGGTACTTGAAACTTAAAAACAGGTAATACTAATTGCATGATTTAATTGAAGGGGAAAGACAATGAGTTGCCACCAATTAATGGAACATTCCTTATGAAGAGATCAATTATATATATACACACAGAAACGAACGCAAATCGCAATAGGTATAAGGAAATTTAGTAGGACATTTAGAATTTTTAATCAATCTTTTTGCATTCATCTTTAATTTGTTTGTTTTCTATTTGAAGTGCAAATACAAATTGAACATGTTATTTTAAGATTTAGACATTAAATAATGGAAATTGATATTTTAATAATATTTTCACATAAAAAATATTGCTATTGATGTATAACAACGGTAAAAACAGTCGCTATATTATGTGAAAATATCGTTTTCTGTTGTGAATTTATCAGTTTCCTAAATCATTACACTAATAATACTAAATATATGTATATATTATATATATAGTGAGAGGGTATTGATTAATAATTCTGTGTAACTATATGAATCCTAATTAAATAGAAAAACAAGAAACTATGCGTATATTAGGGCTGAGCATGTAATCAAATTGGAATCGAAATCGCACCAAAATCACACACGAATCAAGACCAATTAAAACCGCACCAATCTGTTCCGTGTATGTGGCGCGTTTTAGTGGGTTGAATAACCAAATTTACTTGCCCGGTTTGTTCTTAGCCAAAATCGCAAGCATAAAACCGAAACCGCACCATGTGTGTGTATGTATGTATTATCTCTAGTAAATTTTAAAGTTACTTTTCACTTGAACACGCTCAGAGAAAACTCGAGTCTTGCATTGTCATTTTTTCACCAATTGAAAGAAGATGTTAGAGGTTATAAAGTCAAAAATTAAGCAATTGGGTTTTAGAATTTCGAATATTTTTTGATGCGTTATTAGATGGGCTTATAGCTGAGGGACTCGAGCACTTGATACATTGGTTAATGTCAATGTTATAATATTAATAGTCTAATACTACCTCCGTCCCACAATAAGTGCTTTTTTAGGCTTAATAGTTTTTTCCAAAATAAGTGATGTGTTAGAACTCCAATACAATTTTTGCAATATTTTCTCATATATGCTGTAAGACCCCAACTTATTATAAATAAAATTGAATTTTTCTTTATTCATTATTCTAAATTAATAAGGGTTAATTTGATATAATTCTTTGGTTATGGGTGAAATGTGCAAAGTTTACAAAATAAAGCAAGTGGTTATAAAATATTCATTATTGTTTGGAATATTCGTTTGGTCGTGGAATATTCTTTTTGTTTGGAATCTCAAATGCACCAGTATGATCATTAATGGGCCCCATAACGGAAAAATCTATTGGATGAAGGAAAACGACAAAGATTGAGTTTTATAAATAACGACGTAAATTATTACTGAATTAACTAACTTTTGGGTTACTCGGTGGTTAAAATCTGATGTCTGGCGTGGTTACACAAAGTAGCTACCGGTATTGTATTACCTGATATTGTTGAATTATTGATCCTTACGTAAGAAGGCTTTACTCAATAATTGTTACAGAATTACTGCTTCATTATTTTATCTTATTGATTCAATAATTGCTTTGCATTGATATTTATATTATTATTGTTTCAATAATTGTCATTACACAAGATTTTCCATTATCAAATCAATAATTCATATTATTTGAATAATATTATCGATAACATTATTGGTAATGTCTAGAAAGTTACTCATCTGAAGGAGAGGTTTGGTCACCTAATTGCTGCCAAGAGTAAGGAGTAATCCTTATTGGAAAGCCCCCTTTTCACGAGGAGCGGCTGGGTTGTCGATCTTGTGATTCTGTAATATTATTTTGAATAATTAATTATTGATTATTATGATAAAGAAAATATTTATTTTATGTGGATATAGATGGAGAAAATTTTAATGTGACAATTGTTGAAAATTAATATTTTATCTTTTTCGATAAAATAATACATTTGAATATATTATTTTAATAATATATTACCTGTGATATTTTTGTGGGATATATGAGTATATGAGGAGGTAGAGTATTTGTGGCATTAAATGTTTAACATATGTTTTGTGTGTGATTGGACACGATTCTTGATCAAAAATTTATTATAGATCGTAAAATTGCCCGTTTGTGGATTTTGGATAATTTCTGTTTGGAATTTGGAAAATTTTCTTCTACGCAAAGTTGTAGAGAATTGAAATTCCTATAAAAAGTCGCATGATTTGAATTTTCTGATAAAAGGGATATTTATTGTGAATTATTGATGTTTCGGAGTTCCGAAATAATTGATTTTTGGAAATTTTAATTATTATTTTCAAGAAAAACGTTTTTCAAAGGTTGGTGAGCATCTTTAACATGTGGTTGGTGGCTAAAATCAGATTCCTTGGTGGTGGGCTTGAATATTTGGTAAATAATAATAATTTATTAATTTAGTCTCCTTTGGCGTTCTAACATTTTCCTATAAATAGAGGGCTAAGTTAGAATTGAAAATCACACCAGAAACAAAGTTTTCTTTCTTTCTCTCTAAATTATCGAAATGTATTCTTGTGAGTATACTTTGAGTGTTGCTATATCTGGTCTGCGGGTTTCACAAGACTATACCTGAAATTCATCGGAAAATGATTATTTTGAGGTAAGGGGTATTATTTTCTTCTTAAATGATATTTTTTTCTTCAATATCATTATGTCAAGTATTGGTGAACTTTTTATCAAATTTGGAACTTGTTGTGTTTGGGAGTTACTTATTCACGTATCGACCTTATTCACGATATCTGACACTATTCACGAATCTGACCTTTATTATTCAATTTAAAAATAAAAATTTTTCTTTTTCCCAAAATATCTATTCGGATACTAGCTTTGATTGTATCCATGTTTTGATCATTCTTAAATTTTACACCAATATGATTATTTTCGAAGTATTTTTGGACATGGGTAAAACAAAGTACGAATCCTTAATCCTTAATCCTTGTCATTTTGTTTCACTGGATTCGTTTCTTTAAAAATGTTTTTCATCATCCTCAGTCCTAAATGGTGATATAAATGAATATCTTTGGCCTGTAGTGCAAAGATGAACGATTAATCGATGAATATCTTTGGCTGTAGTAGTGCAGATGAATACGTGTTGAGATGAACATGACCAATTGGTGATATGAAATGAATATCTTTGGCCATGGAAGATGCAAAGATGATTAAAGATGTATATTGATTGTTATTACAGGGATAAACTATTGATGATGGACTTTTAAACCTTAGAAGACGGTAGAATTCTTTCTCTACGTGACTCTTCTAATGGATTCTTTTCCACGCATTTGCATTTGTTGATCTAAAACTTGTTATCTATTGTATTACATTAGATTTTTCCTGTTGAAGACTAACGATAATTTGTTGTATATTATCTTAGTCATAATATTCTTTATTTGGGCTAGTTGAGCTCACCCTTTTCCTTTTGTTCCATTTTTTCTTCTCGAGGTGAGAACATAGCGAGGATCGAGTCTGGGGTATGGAGTGATGGCTCTAGGAAGATGTTTTAGTTGTCCTCACTATTTACGTAAAATAGTGTATGAATAATTAATGAGGACTTATTTGGGTGTGTATATTGCCTGAAAGACAATATTTGTATTCAAACTCACAACAGTATTGTCGTATTCTACACGACATCTCAGTATTGTCAAAGTTGTAGTTTGCTTTCTATACCATGTATTTTTGGCGACTTTCGAATGGGTGTTGTATACCTATTTTGGGGCGTCACAGATTGGTATCGAGCTTAGGGATATGATCTCCGCGGAGATCGGGAATAGAACTAGGAGGGAGGACGAGTAAATCCTTCGCTAGTGTGTCCTACCTAAGCTTATTTGTTGGTCGGTCATAATATAGGATATTATGTGATATGTTAATTTGTTTAATTAACCCTTGTTTTATATGCGATATTAAGAATGGTCACGAAAAACGTTAACAATGGAGTTTATGAGACCGTGGAGACGCCTTTTCACTCACCAACGAGGAGAACGTCTAACAGTCGGGCAATGTTCCTCCCATGAACAACGCCATGTGAGCAAAATGATGAACGACGGATGTTTAGAAGCTTTTTGCAGTTCATGCAAAATCGATATAAGGAGACTCGTGTACAAAATACGGGTGGAAATGATGGCAATGCACGATTCACATCACAAACAAGCGCTTTAAGGAGTTGGGACCACCAGATTTCCATGGAAAGCGGGATCCGATCAAGGCGTAAACGTGGGTCAAGCAAATTACCAAGATATTCGATGTCTTGGGGTGCGGAGGAAACGAAGGTTCCATTCGCCACCTTTATGTTTAAGTGGTGAAGCAGATTCTTGGGTGGGAATCATGTGAAGCGTACTCTACCAGATGCACTTAACATGTCTTGGGAAAGATTTCAGAATCGCTTCAATGACAAGTACTTTCCGAAAAAGTATTCGCTATATGAAGGAGGTAGAGTTTATTAGACTTCGAGCGAACAACATGATTGGTGTCTCAAAGACGAGGCAAAGTTCGCAGAGTTATCCGTGTTTGCACCTCATTTGGTGGAGAATGAGGAACGAATGACGCGTATGTTTCGAGAGAGGTCTAAAACCGTAGATTCGTCAATACCTTATCTCTCATAAATTTTCTCCAGATTCGATGTTGTCACGTGGCTCGATTATTAGAATCGAGATAGTGAGTATACTCAACCGAGGGACCACAATCGTGGTAGTCATCGAACGATGATAACCAAATGAGGAGGAAAGAATACGGACAAAGCGCGGTAACCACTCGGTGGTAATCGTGGACATGATAATAGGAGAGGTGACTCGTGTGGAAATTTCAGAAGAGAAGATTCAACAATGACGGGAAGATATCAACAGCAAAGACCAAAGACCAACAACAAATGCTAGGGGAGGAGAACGACCGCCGCTTAGATGTTACAAATGCGGGAAGGAGGGATATATCGTATTAAACCGTCCACAACAATCCAAGGTATGTTACAACCGTGGGAAAGGAAGGCCACATCGCCGAGATTGTCTTATCGCGAAACCAAGTTCAAGAGAGGAGTGGTGATTCCAAGGGGTCGTCCCGATAAAGTCGAAATCGGCGGTTCTGGAAGAAGCGCTTTTGTCGTGATCGGACAAAACGTGAGGAACCCAAACGAGGTGATCACGGTAAGCTAATCTTGAATTCTTGCGAAGTTTATACCTTTACTAGATCTCGGTTCTACCCATTCTTTATCTCTCCCGCTTGTGCTCAACGCTTAAACTTGACTCAGGAGAAATTAGATTTTGATTTATCTGTTGAAACTCAGTTGGGTGAAACCTTCGTTACATCTACAGGTTTATAAATCTTGCATGATCCAAGTTGCACTATCACATTACCCGCCGATCTTATCTCTTTAAAGATACTTGCTTTTGATGTGATTTTAGGAATTGATTGGTTAACCACTCATCATGCCAAAATTGATTGTTTTCGTAAGGTTGTTAGTTTTCATATTCCTAACCAACTCATCATACGAATTCAAACCACTAAACCACTAAAATCGATCATCACATATCAAGCCACAAAGCTATTCGCTTATTGAAAAAGCGGATGTCAAGCTTTCTTAGCCCATGTTATGGATTTGAATAAAGACAAGTCGATTTGAATAATATTTACGTGGTTAAAGAATTCCTCGATGTATTTCCTCAAGAGCTTCGGTCTACCCCGAGCGTGATGTTGAATTCTTTATTGACCTTGAACCGCACAAAGCCCATTTCTAAAACCCCATATCGAATGCCTCCTATTGAACTTCGTGAGTTAAAAGTCCAACTACGGGAGTTATTAGACATCGGCTTTCATTCGTCCCAAGACGTCTCCTTGGGGTGCTCTGCTTTTATTCGTAAAGAAGAAGAAAGACTTCGAGTATGCGACTTTGTATTGACTATCGAGAATTGAACCATGTCACCATTAAGAATAGGTATCCATTACCTCGCATTGATGACTGTTCGACCGATTCTAAGAGGCGCAATTCTTTTCAAAGATCGATCTTCGCTTCGGATATCATCACCAAGATTAAAACCGAGGATATTCCAAAGACGGCATTCGTGGACTCGATCTGGGCATTATGAATTCTTGGTCATGTCTTTTGGATTGACTAATGCTCTCGCCGCTTTCATGGATATGATGAACCGTGTATTTAAGGAATATTTGGATCGATTCGTTGTTGTTTTATTGATGACATCCTCATCTATTCCAAAAGCCGTGAAGATCATGAGCACCATTTGAAGCTAGTACTACAAAGACTTCGTGAACACAAGCTTTATGCCAAGTTGAAGAAATGCGAGTTCGCTTGAGGAAGTAGCATTCCTTGGGCACGTGGTGTCAAAACAAGGAGTATCTGATTGACCTTGGCGAAGATTGAAGCAATACAAAGTTGGGAGCAACCAAGTTGGTGGCCAAGTACGCAATGACTTTCGGGCTTAACCGTTATTATTATCGGAGATTTGTGGAAGGATTTTCTCGAATCGCATCTGTTAACTCAAATTGACTCGGAAGGATGCAAAATTTTATGGAGCGAGGAATGCGAGAAGAGCTTCCAAGAGCTCAAGAGAGACTCATTTCGGACTGTTTTACGACAATACCATCCGTTCGGATGGATTTGTTATCTACAAACGATGCTTCCGGAAAGGGGTTAGGATGTGTTCTCATGCAACATGGGAAAGTCATAGCCTATGCCTCACGACAACTCAAAGAATATGAGAGGAATTATCCTACTCATGATCTAGAATTAGCGTGAATGATTCATACTTTGAAGATATGGAGACACTACTTGTATGGAGAGAAGTGGAGATTTATACTGGACCATAAAAGCCTCAAATATTTCTTCACCCAAAAGAACTCAACATCGCGGCAGTGACGACGTTGGTTGAGCATTAAAAGATTATGATCACACTATTCAATATCATCCTCGAAAAGCGAACGTGGTAATGACGCATTAAGTAGAAGATCATATGCAAGTCGAGTGCAATATTGTCAACGCAAAGGCCCATTTTATAACGACTTACAAAGGATGAAGATAGAATTAAAGACTCGTGGTCCCACATGATGATGGCGAATATCTGAGTAGAACCGACTTTTAATCGATAAAGTTAAAATTTCTTTCGAGCTACGGACACAGGGGGCGATGCGTATGAAGAAGAAAGTGCAAGAAGGAGCTATTAGGAAGCAAGAATTGATGAGAAAGGAATACTTGAGTCAATTCTAGACTTTGCGCTCCTAACGATTCGACTGAAGCATAAAATCATGATGGAGGCACACAACACCCCGTTTGCAATCCATCCTGGAAGTACCAAAATGTATCATGATATTCGACATACATTTTGGTGGAACAATATGAAGAGAGAGATTGCGGAGTTTATCTCAAGATGTTTAACTCATCGGCGTGTAAAGGCGGAAGCATCAAGTGCCAAAAGGTCCATTGCAACCACTTGAGATTCCTGAATGGAAATGGGAACACATTACTATGGATTTTGTTACAGTGTCTTCCCAAAGTTTCTCACCACCGTAGATGCAATTTGGGTTATTGTTGATAGATTAACCAAGTCCGCCCATTTCTTTCCGATACGCTGAGACTTATTCCTCGAACGTCTTGCTCAGATGCATTTGAATGAGATTATGCGATTGCATGGCATGCCAAGATCCATAGTTTCGGATCGTGACCCGAGATTCACTTCAAGATTTTGGGTTAACTTGCGAGAAAAGCTATGGGCACGCAGTTTACGATTGATTCAAAGATACCATCCTCAAACGGACGAACAATCGAGAGAGGACTATTCAAACCCTTGAAGATCTATTAAGACTCGTGTCCTAGATTTCAAAGGAAGTTGGGATAAGTACCTACCACTTGGTGGAATTCTCCTACAACAACAGCTTATCAAGCAAGTATAGTAATGGCTCCATTTGAGGCGTTGTATGGATTTAAATGTCGATTCTCCAAAGATCTTTGGGGCGAAAGTGGGAGAAGCAATATTGTTGGGACCGTAATTAAAGACGCATGACTACGTAAAAGATCCAAATGATTCGACAACGATTCAAACTTCACAAGATCGACAAAAGAGTTATCTTGATCTTCATAGAAAGGGACGTGGAGTTTAATATCTGGAGATCATGTATTGTTACGTATTGCTCCATGGAAGGGAGTTACAAGATTTGGGAAAAGAGGAAAGCTCAATCCAAGGTTTGTTGGTCCATTTGAGATTCTTGACCGAATAGGGAACGTAGCCTATAGACTCGCGCACCTCCAGTATGTCTCGTGTTCACAATGTATTCCACATATCTATGCTTCGTAAATATGTGAAAGACCCGAACCACATTATTGCATTAGAACCGCATTTGAGATAAAGCGAAGATTTAACCTACGAGGAGATACTGTTGAGATTTTGGATAGAAAGAGCATGTCTTACGCACGAAGGTTATACCACAAGTTAAGGTTTTGTGGAGAAACCATGCAATCGAGGAAATGACATGGGAGTTGGAATCGAGATGATGAAGCAAGTACCCTCACCTTTTCGATATACCAGTACGTATGTCAATTTCGAGGACGAAATTTCATAAGGAGGGGAGGTCAGTAAGACCCCAACTTATTATAAATAAAATTGAATTTTTCTTTATTCATTATTCTAAATTAATAAGGGTTAATTTGATATAATTCTTTGGTTATGGGTGAAATGTGCAAAGTTTACAAAATAAGCAAAGTGGTTATAAAATATTCATTATTATCGGGGAATATTCGTCATCGTGGAATATTCTTTTTGTTTGGAATCTCCGTATTTTTACATGCAGCTTCATTAGTGGGCCCCATAACGGAAAAAACGGTTGGATGAAGGAAAACGACAAAGATTGAGTTTTATAAATAACGACGTAATTATTACCGAATTAACATCATTGTTGGTTACTCCTGGTGGTTAAAATACGATGTCTACGCGTGGTTACACAAATGGCACCAGATTGCATACAATATTGTTGAATTATTGATCCTTACGTAAGAAGGCACTACTCAATAATTGTTACAAGAATTATCGCTTCATTATTTTATCTTATTGATTCAATAATTGTTTGATTGATATTTATATTATTATTGTTTCAATAATTGTCATTACACAAGATTTTCCATTATCAAATCAATAATTCATATTATTTGAATAATATTATCGATATAACATTATTGGTAATGTCTAGAAAGTTCGTCTCAAGGAGAGGTTTGGTCACCTAATTGCTTGCTAAGTAAGTAAGAGTAATCCTTATTGGAAAGCCCTCTTTCTTCGGAGAACTACCGTTGTCGATCTTTGTGATTCTCAGTAATATTATTTTTGAATAATTAATTATTGATTATTATGATAAAGAAAATATTTATTTTATGTGGATATAGATGGAGAAAATTTTAATGTGACAATTGTTGAAAATTAATATTTTATCTTTTTCGATAAAATAATACATTTGAATATATTATTTTAATAATATATTACCTGGGTGATATTTTTGTGGGATATATGAGTATATGAGGAGGTAGAGTATTTGTGGCATTAAATGTTTAACATATGTTTTGTGTGTTTGGGTGGACACGATTCTTGACCGAAAATTTATTATAGTATCGTAAAATTGCCTGTTTGTGGATTTTGGATAATTTCATTTGGAATTTGGAAAAATTTTCTTACGCAAAGTTGTAGAGAATTGAAATTCCTATAAAAAAGTCGCGAGATTTGAATTTTCTGATAAAAGGGATATTTATTGTGAATTATTGATGTTTTGAGTTCAAATAATTGATTTTTGGAAATTTTAATTATTATTTTCAAGAAAAACGTTTTTCAAAGGTTGGTGAGCATCTTTAACATGTGGTTGGTGGCTAAAATCAGATTCCTTGGTGGTGGGCTTGAATATTTGGTAAATAATAATAATTTATTAATTTAGTCCTCCTTTGGCGTTAACATTTTCTCTATAAATAGAGGCTAAGTTAGAATTGAAAATCACACCGTAAACAAAGTTTTCTTTCTTTCTCTCTCTAAATTATCGAAATATTCTTGTGAGTATACTTTGAGTGTTCTTTATCTATCATGGGTTTCACAAGACTATATCTGAAAATTCAATCGTAAGATTATTATTTTGAGGTAAGGGTATTATTTTCTTCTTAAATGATATTTTTTTCTTCAATATCATTATGCCAAGTATTGGTGAACTTTTTATCAAATTTGGAACTTGTTGTGTTTGAGTTACTTATTCACGTGTACGACCTTTATTCACGATATCATGACACTTATTCACGAATACTTAAGACTATTCAATAGAAAAATAAAATTTTTCTTTTTGTCCAAAATATCTATTCGGATACTAGCTTTGATTGTATCCATGTTTTGATCATTCTTAAATTTTACACCAATATGATTATTTTCAAGTATTTTTGGACACGGGTAAAACAAAGTACGAATCCTTAATCCTTAATCCTTGTCATTTTGTTTCACCGGATTCGCTTTAAAAAATGTTTTTCATCATCCTCATCCTAAATGGTGATATAAATGAATATCTTTGGCCTTTAGTGCAAAGATGAACGATTAATCGATGAATATCTTTGGCTGTAGTAGTGCGAAGATGAACATGTGTTGAGATGAACATGACCAATTGGTGATACAAATGAATATCTTTGGCTGTAGAAGTAAAGATGATTAAAGATGTATATTGATTGTTATTACAGGGATAAACTATCGATGATGGACTTTTAAACCTTGAAGACAAGAGAGAATTTTTCTACGTGACTCTTCTAATGGATTCTTGCTTCCATTGCATTTGTTGATCTAAAACTTGTTGTCTATTGTATTCTCATAGATTTTTCCTCGTGAAGACTAACGATAATTTGTTGTATATTATCTTAGTCATAATATTCTTTTTCTTGGGCTAATTGAGCTCACCCTTTCCTTTTTTGTTCCATTTTTCTTCTCGGGAGAGGTGAGAACATGGCAGATCGAGTCGGGGTATGGAGTGATGGCTCTAGGAAGATGTTTTAATGTCCCTCACTATTTCAGTAAAATAGTGTATGAATAATTAATGAGGACTTATTTGGGTGTGTATATTGTCTGTAAGACAATATTTGTATTCAAACTCACGATTGTATTGTCGTATTCTACACGACATCCAGTATTGTCAAAGTTGTAGTTTGCTTTCTATACCATGTATTTTGGCGACTCGAAATGGGTGTTGATACCTATTTTGGGGGCGCCATATATGCCTCTATGCATTCAATGATATTTATCAGCATCTTACTATCACTACAATTAAATGACACTCATTAACTCTTCAACTTCAAAGAAAATATATTAAGGGTATTTTTGCCATTTTAGCTTGTGTATTGGTATGTGTGATTTTAGCAAAAAAGACACTTATTATGGGACGTAGGTAGTAGATTATTTTTCAAATTAGGTATAGTTATGATTATATTCTACAAGTCATTCTATCTCTAGTATATACTTTTAATTTTTTGGGAATTAGATAAACATTCTTGCTTGTTATCGAATATATGGTCTCCGTTGTTTTATATAGCGTATGTTTTAGTTTTAAAGCATGCTTGATATAATTTTAATTGTCGACTTTGTCAATAAGTTAATTGCTCGATGTAAGTTTTATGTTAAATTTTATTGAAGGCTTAGACTTTTTTGTTATTTCTATTGGTTTTGAAACCAAAACAAGATCATACACTTTAAAAACCGACTTACACCAATCACAAAGCGGTTTTGAGTGCGGTTTCAATCTTATGATTTTGAATTTTTCAAACCGCACCAAACCGCACCATGCTCACCCCTAACGTATATGCCATAACTAGAAATGAGAACTAAAATAAATAAATTTGTTGGGCTACCTTAAAAACAAAAATAAATAAATAAATAAAATGTAAATGTAACAAATCTCGAGTAATTAATATTTTATAATGCATGCATCAGTCTTTTTAATTTGTTGAAACATTAGCAAAACAGGACCTATTCAGCTAGCTCAGCCCTACAAAAAAAGAAACATAAACATGCGAACTATCCAATCAAGGGTACTACCGGACTATAGAAAAAAACAAAAATATTCCTCAAGTTGATATATTTATCAACATTTGAGGTTCAAACAAGTACTACGTTACTGTTATTATTTATTTATTTTTGGCTTTTTAAGCTTTATTCGACCCTATAAATTCTAGGATCACTCTTCCTCTTTTCAACTCACCACTAGCTCTCACACATACTTTCTTGTCTGCATTAAAATTGAGAAAAATTCTTGATTTTAAGTACAAATATGGCCAATGATAAGGAATTATCAAATGATCCCGAAAAGACATCAGTCTCATTGAGATTGAAGTATGTTAAGCTTGCTTACCATTATTTAAGCACTCATTTCTTATATCTAATCCTCATGCCCATTTTTGCTATCATATTCGTTCATCAAAACGATTTATTTCCCGCTCTAGTGGTAATTTTATTTTTGGCAACATTTTATTTCATGAATAGTACTTCACGGAATATTTACATGCTGGAATTTGCATGTTATAAGCCAGACGAAGCTTCAATGTGTAGCAAAGAGCATTTCATGAAATGTTCAACGCTAGCTGGGACTTTCACCGATGAAAATTTGGCCTTTCAAAAGAAAATATTGGAGAGGTCGGGATTAGGTCAAAAGACATATTTGTCCCAAGCACTTTTGAGAATTCCCCCGGATCCATGCATGAGCGAGGCTAGGGAAGAGGCGGAGATGGTAATGTTTGGTGCGATTGATCAGCTCCTAGAAAAAGTGAAAAATCATGTGAAGGTTAAGGATATTGGGATTCTTGTGTTGAATTGCAGTATGTTCAATCCGACACCGTCTTTATCGGCTGCAATTGTGAACCGGTACAAGCTTAGGGGAAATATTTTGAGTTATAACCTTGGTGGCATGGGTTGTAGCGCAGGAATGATCTCAATCGACCTTGCCAAACGTCTTTTACAGGTACTTCACTTCTTTTTGGTAGTTGCTTTAACTTACTAGTACCTATTTAGGACACTCGTAGTAAAATTTGAGACATCAAATTGAGGGTGTTTCAGATGATTTAATTATAACCAGTTAAACCTATTTCGGTAATTTCTCGTTATATATAGTGTGAGCTTCAACCTATATATGTACGCATATGCAGGTGCAACCGAATTGCTATGCCCTTGTAATGAGCCTAGAATGTAGCACCCCAAACTGGTACCATGGAAATGATCGGTCGATGCTCATCTCAAATTGCATCTTCCGCATGGGCGGTGCTGCAATCCTACTATCCAACCGGTTTATTGATCGCTTCCATTCGAAATATCAACTCATTCAAACCGTACGTACCCACATGGGCTCCGATGATAAAGCTTACAACTCAGTGCTCCAACAAGAAGACGACAAAAAGAACATTGGCATCAAGCTGTCAAAAGACATAACAGCTGTTGCCGGAGAAGCATTAAAAACAAATATCACAACACTCGGGCCGTTGGTTCTTCCCATGTCTGAGCAATTCTTGTTCTTAGCCACATTTGTTGCCAAGGAGATTTTTAAGATGAAAATTAAGGCCTATGTTCCGGATTTTAAGCTTGCGTTCGAGCATTTTTGTGTTCATGCAGGAGGAAGGACAGTGTTGGACGAGGTAGAGAAGAATTTGAAGTTAACAGTATGGCATATGGAGCCTTCAAGAATGAGTCTTTATAGGTTCGGGAATAATTCTAGCTGTTCTGTTTGGTATGAACTTGCCTATTCTGAGGCCAAGGGGAGGATTAAGAAAGGTGATCGGGTTTGGCAGATTGCGTTTGGGTCGGGTTTCAAGTGTAATAGTTCTGTGTGGCGTGCTTTGAGGAATGTTGATCCGGCTATGGAGAGCATGAATCCTTGGTTTGATGAGATTGATGAGTTTCCGGTTCATGTGCCTAAAGTGGACATTCTTAGTTGTTGAATATTTCCTTCTTTTGTTTAAGTTATGTACTCCCTACGTCCCAAAATATATATATATATATATATATATATATATATATATATATATATATATATATATATATATATATATATATATATATGAAGTTTTAAAGTTGTGTATAAAATTAAAAAAATAATTATATAACATTAAATATAATATTATTTGTTTATAATATTTTTACAATATACTCATCGCATACTCTCTTTCATCCGTAACATTTTTCAATGAAGGGTAATTTAATTTGAAAAGGTTATGATTAATTCTCTTACATTATATAAAATGTTAAATAATTTGAAAAAATAAAATTATTTAAAATATCATATATTATGAAACGGAGGGAGGGAGGGAGTAGTATATAGCTTGGATATGGTGAAGAGAGGCTTAAAGTGACATTTTTTATCATCTTAAATTGTTTTTATTAAGTGTAAGGCAATATACTGCCGACATTTCTAGTAATTTAGTCTATACCTTATCCATTACTAGTAAATAAAGTCCGCGGGATGTAACAACTTAAAGGTGACATTTTTTATCATCTTGTATATATTGTGATTACGTGTTGATATACTTTAAAATTCAAGGGTTTACTAGTAATGGAAAAGGTATAGACTCACTAGAAATGTCGGCAGTATAGTGCCTTACACTTGATGTAATAAAAAAAACCCTTGTTTCCTTTTACTTAGCTATGTAATAAGAATGAATGTCAAAATCAGGTAGACGATACTCTTAGGTTTTTACTACGGGGTCCTTCGCCATTAATGTGAACATCATGGGGGCTAAAGTGCCATTTACCCCATGTTTTTTTTTTTGGTACTTGCGAGTTGGAGGAAAAGCTAGTACTTAATTATTCCATAAATCATGTGAGAGGTATGGGTTACTTGTGTTTGCAACTTGCAAGCTGTAATTTGTGTCGACACATTCTAATTCTATGCAAGTATATATTTCTCTTTCTCTTAAATATATGTTTCTTAAGTTACACCATATTAATTGTGTGCAATATATATATATATATATATATATATATATCCAATTCTCTCCAAATGAATTGTAGAATAAATTAAGAGTGAATCAATTTATATCGACGGTTTTTCCGTCGCTATAGCATAATAAACCGGTTTTCTATGCTATAGTGACGGAAAAAATCGTCGCTATAATTGGATTTTACTTCTTACTTCCAATTATTTGGAGAAATGACAATATATATATATATATATATATATATATATATATATATATATATATATATATATATATATATATAGAGAGAGAGAGAGAGAGAGAGAGAGAGTCCTGGTTCAAATCCCGACGCCTCAATTTTATCTCGTCGATTTTTTTTTTTTTTTTTAAAAACAACTAAAAAAATATTTAATATTTTATGGAATTGAAATTTTTCATAATAAAGTGTTTTGGGCGTGATTTGAGTGCATGATAACAAAACATGGTGGTACATGCATGGCAGTGCACTGCACACCATTTTTGGTATAGGTATTCAAATCACCCCTAAAACACTTTATTATGGAAAAATTCGATTCCATAAAATATTAAATATTTTTTTAGTTATTTTAAAAAAAAAGCAAAAAAAAATAAAATTTGAATTGTTGATCGTGTCCTGAGTCCTGGACTGATCCATTATATATATATATATATATATATATATATATATATGTGTGTGTGTGTGTGTGTGTGTGTGTGTGTGTGTGTGTGTGTGTGTGTTTCTAGTTGAAAAGATTAAATAACACCAAAAACATAAAGTTCCTCAAAATTTGTTCCAAGTTCAATGTATAAAAGAACATAAGGTTCCGTTGGAGCCTTCAATTTGTGTCCCAGTACTAATTAATAACCTAGAAATTCAGTGGTCGGATTTTCCATCTCCAAGGAAAAACACCACTATCCCTAATTTTATTTTTTTAAGCTGCACATACTTTTTCTTGCGCTAAGCCAAAAAAAGAATCTTTGGAAAAGTAGCCCAAAGATGAGAGAATTTCTTTCTTGTTCAAGTCAGCCGGTGATAGCGGAGTGGAGCTGTTCCCAAGGCCCTTAAGGTGTCATCAATATTGAATTTTTCCATGAAGGACAAAGAAGTGAGACAATTTTTCTAATTTTATACTCCCTATGTTCTTTAATATAGATCGTTTTAGACATGTGCACAAGAATTAAAAAAATAATTGAAAAGTATTAACTATAGTATCAATTGTTTATAATACCCTTCACCTCACTTATCTCATAAATATGGATAAAAAAATTAGGTGGAGTAATAAGGGGTAATTTGGGAAAAATAATAATAAATTCTCCTAGATAACCACAAACGACAAATAGTTAAAAAATTTATCCATACGAGTGTTTTATATCGATATCGATTTAGCTTTAATCATGTTTAATGTGGGAAATTTGTTAGTATGGGGAGGGAAGAGATTTTTATAAAAAAGAATACAATATTTGTGTCATTGAATGATCGTGTTTGAGAAATTAGAGAATATGTGTACTTAATGGAGGGATCGATCCTAATCTAGAAAATATATTTCTCAAAATTAAAAACATTACATAGAATAATTTAATGCATTCAGATAGTGTTTGGTTTGTGCCAAATTAATGTAATAACTCCGTAATGTAATAGGTTATTATATTGATTTAACATATTTTTTGTTTGCTTCTAATAGAATATATATAATTATTCTTGTAAATATTTTATATTAAGTGTAAATCTTCTATATTAGAATATGCTTTAGTCTGTTGTATTTAAATTATTATCTTTCCTAGTTTCTAGCCTTTGATTACTCTGATAACTAATGTATATTAGGGATCTCAATGAATGAGAAACATTACGGAACAATTTCCTTTATGGTATCAAAGCCTACCTATCTCAACCCTACCTAGCCGTCTTCTTCTTCCTCACTTCTCTTTGTTCCGTCGTGCCTCCTCATCAGCATGGCCGATCAACCTAAATTCCATCCTGCTTTGGCTATCACTAACGTCAAATCTCTCATCCATATTACGTTAGATCATGATTCCAGCCAATATCATTCTTGGACAGTCCTCTTCAAGGTTCACGCACGAGTTCATAATGTGTTTGAAAGACATCATCCCCCATTTGGATGAGACGGAAAGAAGATTTACACAAGATGCAAAGGCAAATCCTCGTCCTTTTTTGCACCGCCGACGCCGCTTATATTGCAGCCGGGTCAGATGCAACCAGATCACAAGACATCCTTAACTCCATTCTTGTGAACGATGACTCACCGAGAATGCTTGGAAACGATTGCAGCCGATTTTCCAGACAATAAACACTCTTGCGCTGTTCACCTTGAAAACCAATTCACAAATACGAATTTGGAGGATTTCCCCACAACCATCGCTTATTGCAATCGACTCAAGCTTTTGGTCGATCAATTGGTGAATGTTGATGTCTCGGTCCTCAATACTCGTTTGGTGTTGAAAATGATTGTTGGATTAACAGATGCTTATACTGGTTTTGTGACTCTCATTCAATAACATGACCCATTACCGAGTTTTGAGACAGCAAAATCCAAGTTAGCTTTGGAGGAGACAACGATCCTTCAACGGCCGCTTTTGAGTGGGTTCCACTGCTCTTGTCGCTAATTCCCAGCAGTCCGATGATGACATGTATTATCCCATTCACTCTCACGGTCATACATCTCATAATCGGCATAATAATACTCACACTACTAATTGCGGGAATAAGGGATAAAATAAGAAAAATAATAAAACTAGTGGCCGGAACCCCGACAAGGGTGGCCGAAACTCAAGCGACGGATATAACACCTGGCATGGACGCGCAGGATGGGATTAGGGGCAAGATCACAGAATGGCCTTGGCAAATGTGGTCTTGGCAAAAGAGGGATGCTTCTTGGTCATACCTCCTTTCCCATTTCCCACATTCAATTGGACTCGGCCTAATGCTCCCTACATACAGACGCCCCAACCTGGAATTCTGGGTCCAAGGCCTCAACAGGCCCTCAATGCCAATGCACCTAGCCCAACTGACATTGAATCCGCTCTTCACACTCTCAGCCTTGTGCAACCTAATCCGTCGTGGTATATGGACACCGGGGCGACATCTAATATGACATCCGCGCAAGTAATCTCTCGTCTTATTTTAAATTGAGCAATGATCGTGGTATAATTGTCGGAAATGGCCATTCTATTCCTATTCGTAGTTTTGGTAGTGCTAAATTATCTCCCCCTCACCCTCCATTAGAGTTAAAAAATGTTCTCCATGTCCCTAATTTAATTAAAAACTTACTTTCAGTTCGAAAATTTACTACTGATAACCAAGTTTCTGTTGAATTTGATCTTGTTGGGTTTTCTGTGAAGGATTTTCAGACGGGGCTGACACTAATGAGATGTGATAGTCGAGGTGAGCTTTATCCTATCACCACCTCCACCAAAAATCAAGCCATCTTACCTTCACATTTTGCAGCTTTGTCTTCTTCTCTTTGGCATAACCGTTTGGGTCACCCGGGAGCGCCTGTTTTAGACTATCTTATGCGGAATAATTTGATCGATTGTAATAAACCTAGAAACTCTCATTTTTGTCATTCATGCCCTCTTGGTAAACATGTTAAATTGCCATTTGTTGATTCTCATAACTCTACTTTTATGCCATTTGATATTTTGCATAGTGATTTGTGGACATCTCCTGTTGTGAGTTCTTTGGGTCACAAATATTATGTGCTTTATTTGGATGATTATTCGAAATTTTTATGGACATTTCCAATTTCCAAAAAATCTCAAGTATACTCCACCTTTCTTACTTTTCGAGCCTATGTCAACACTCAATTTGAAAGGAAATTAAAAATATCCAATGTGACAATGGTAGAGAATATGATAATGGTTTGTTTTTGCGTTTGTGTGCCGCTAATTGTATTTCTTTTCGTTTTTCTTGCCCACATACTTCCTCTCAAAATGGCAAAGCCGAAAGAAAAATTCGCTCTATTAATAATATCATTCGCACATTGTTAGCTCATGCGTCCCTCCCTCCATCTTTTTGGCACCATGCCTTACAAATGGCAACGTATCTCCTTAACATCTTACCAACTAAAACTCTCGCCTTTCAATCTCCTCTAAAAATCTTATACCAAAAAAGACCATCGACTCACTTCTACGCGTCTTTGGTTGCTTATGTTATCCTCTTTTTCTGTCCCCTACAATAAATAAGCTTCAACCTCGTTCCACTCCTTGTGTCTTTTTGGGTTACCCATCAAATCATCGTGGTTACAAATGCTATGATTTATCCTCTAATAAAATTATCATTAGTCGTCATGTATTGTTTGATGAGACAGAGTTTCCTTTTGCAAAGCTGCATACTCCTACATCCTCTATATATGATTTTCTGGATGAAAATATATCACCTTACGTGATTCATCATCTTCAATCCAATTCACCCACAACCTGCCCAATGCCACCTCCTCTAATCAGCAGCCCAATACCGCCGTTGGACCATCCATCGTCTTGCCCAAACACAGACCACACACAACATCAACCTCTCCCTCCCATTTTCCAAATTCGACCTCGAAGTTCAAATTTCAAACCTAAGCATTAGAAGTCAACATGGTATTTTTAAACCAAATCAAAAATATCATCATGGCCTTTTCACTTATGTCACAAAATCACCTCTACCTCGTAACCCAGTGTCTGCACTCAAGGACCCGAATTGGAAAATGGCTATGGACGATGAATATAATGCTCTTATTAAAAATAAGACGTGGGATTTAGTGCCCCGTCCGCCTGATGTTAATGTTATTCGGTCTATGTGGATTTTTAGACATAAAGAAAACTCTGACGGTTCTTTTGAGAGGCATAAAGCTCGTCTTGTAGGTGATGGTGCAGGTCAATAGGTTGGCGTGGATTGTGGCAAAAATTTTAGCCCGGTGGTCAAACCAGCAACTATTCGCACCGTACTCAGTCTTGCTATCTCTAAGGCATGGCCCATTCATCAGTTGGATGTTAAAAATGCCTTTTTTCATGGTGAACTCAAAGAAACAGTATACATGCATCAGCCCTTGGGTTTTAAAGACCCTGATCGCCCTAATCATGTCTGTCTTCTACAAAGATCTTTGTACGGGTTAAAACAAGCTCCCCGAGCTTGGTACAAACGATTCGCCGACTATGCTTCTTCCATTGGGTTCATTCACAGCAAGTCTGATAACTCTCTCTTTATATTTCGCAACGGTACTGATATGGCTTATATTCTTCTGTATGTGGACGATATTATCTTAACTGCTTCTTCTGATACTCTTCGCAAGTCCATAATGACACTTCTCAGCTCAGAATTTGCTATGAAAGACTTGGGTCCACTAAGTTATTTCTTGGGTATAGCTGTCACTCGTCATGCAGGTGGTCTATTTTTGTCTCAGAAAAAGTATACAGCAGAGATTATTGAACGTGCTGACATGTCCTCTTGTAAGCCTTGTCCTACTCCAGTTGACACCAAATCGAAACTCAGTGCTACATCCAGCCATCCTTATGAGGATGCTTCTCATTACCGCAGTCTTGCAGGGGCTCTACAGTATCTCACATTCACACGACCCGACATATCGTATGCGGTACAACAGATCTGCTTGTTTATGCATAACCCGATGGATGAACATATGCAAGCTCTCCGCCGCATTCTGCGCTACATTCAGGGTACTATTAACCATGGTCTACATCTTTATCCTTTTTCGATCTCCACTCTGGTTTCCTATACAGTTGCAGATTGGGGTGGATGTCCAGACACCAGGAGGTCAACTTCTGGTTATTGTGTGTTCCTCGGTGACAACTTGTTATCATGATCCTCCAAACGCCAAATTTCACACTTTCTCGCTTTCTAGTCTTTGAGCGAGTCTGAGGCGTTGCCAATGTAGTCTCTGAATCATGTTAGTTACGCAATCTTCTTCTAGAGCTACATTGTCCTATTCATAAAGCCACTTTGGTTTACTGCGATAATATTAGTGCGATATATCTTTCTGGGAATCCTGTTCAGCATCAACGCACTAAACATATCGAGAAGGATATTCATTTTGTTCGTGAAAAAGTGGCTCGTGGACACGTACGCGTCTTACATGTCCCTTCGCGCTATCAGATTGCTGATATTTTCACAAAAGGGCTTCTGCTGGTTTTATTTCAAGATTTCGGAGACAGTCTCAGCATACACGAACCTCCCGTTTCGATTGCGGGGGTGTAATAGAATATATGTAATTATTCTTGTAAATATTTTATATTAAGTGTAAATCTTCTATATTAGGATATACTTTAATTTGTTGTATTTAAATTATTATCTTTTCTAGTTTTTAGTCTTTGATTACTCTAATAACTAATGTATATTAGGGATATCAATGAATGAATGAGAAACATTACGGAATAATTTCCTTTAGCTTCACCTATTACATATATTGCCCATTATGGAGGTAATGCTATTACATCCATTTTTGAGTTTTTTATTATGCTCACCATTAAATGTATTAGCTGATTACATTATGTAATGTAATAAGATAAAATAATAATGATTACAACTGACTTGATATTTTGACCTATAATTTACTTTATTTTAAATATGATGTAATATTAACATTATAATTACTACACAAATATTAAGAACCAACTAAATAAATATATCGTAATAAACCTATTATCATTATATTATAACTGTTGTATTATGTAGACTATTGCATTACATCAAATTTCTATTCTACAAACCAAACCGTACCAAAAACTACAAATATTTATAAAAGTTTGGGTGTATTTTGAATAACCAAATATAATTGAAGGTGAAATTTAATATTTATAAAAATTGAAGAATAATATCGTATACTACAAATGAAAGAATCAGTTTTGCATTTTAATGTTCAAAAATTTTATGCGGACATAAAAATTGAACATGAATGTAATTGAATTTTATTTAATTATATTTTGACCCTCAATAATAAATAAAAATATAAATAAATAAAGTTTAAATACATTAATATTTAATTTTTATGTCCACTTAGAATAGCTGTTTAATGTTTTCTTTTCTCACCCACTCCTTGATGGCTACCATATGAATAGAGTAAATGTCTCTCGAAAGACGCATATTCCAAAAAAAATTCCCGAATAATCAGCACATAGGATTCCAAGGTTACGAGTAATTTTATAAGTATTTCCCTTCCAATCTCGGTCATTTATTTTATTGATCGTTTGTATATTTTAAGAAAATAATAATGATTTAATTTTTTATATTACCTTTATATTAAATATTAATTTATTATTTTCATATTTTTCAACAAATTTTGAATAATAATATTGAGATTTTATATTTATTTTACTCAATCAAATAAAATATTAATTACGTTTTTAATTTTTAATTTTTTTCTTAAAATGTCAATTAAAAAAGAACGAAGAGAGTAAAATTTAGGAGCACGGCTCTACGTTCAAATTTTGTAGATAATTTTAAACTTTTTAATTGAAATATACTTTTTTATATTATGGTATATATAAACCCTTGTAGTACATAAAAATGAAGCAAAAAAGAGAATATAAAATTTAATATTTGTATAATGAAACCCAAAATATAGAAAAAAATGATATGCTTATGAATTTACTCATATATATTTCAAATTGACTTAAATAAGTTTAAAATAATTCTTATATTTAGAATAGCAAAACACACACACACACACACACACACACACACACACACATATATATATATATATATATATATATATATATATATATATATATATGAGTCTCCATTCACGACAATAACGTTCTTTATGGACATTATTTCAAAGAAATATGATCCTAGACATTGATCTTGATAATGAATGACCGAGATCCCCCCTGCCACAACAAGCTGTTGTGGCACGGCTAAAGACCAACATGCCCCTCATCCCGTCATCCGTCTCATAATTTTTTCCCTTGCCGGAACAAGTTGTTGAGGAAGGATAGAAAGGAAAAAAAAACTAAGTCCCAATGAGTTTACATTCTGTATCTCCCGCAACAAGTTGTACCGACAGGTTAGAAAATAATATTATGGGTTCGGTTACCATGAAATTCATGGTAAGTTGGTCAATTGACCATTATAGTGCTAACACGCAGAGGAAGAGATCACCTCCCGGCCTGCGTGTCGGTATACTGTATTGATCAATTGATCAAAATTAGCTTCATGGTAACCACTCCTTAATATTATGAATATTAATATTCCTATTCATATTTATAAATTTAATAATATTAATTTTATGAATGTTAATAATACTAATATGAATTTTATGAATATGAATAATAATATGAATATTAATATTAATAATAATATGAATATTAATACTAATACTAATAATATTATTTCCTAGCCTGCCGGTACAATTTGTTGCATCATATGCAGAATGTAAGCTCATTGGGACTTACTTTTTTTCCCCTTTCTACCCTGCCTCAACAGCTAGTTGCGACAAGGGGAAAATTATGAGACGGATGAGGGATATATTGGTCTTTAGTCGTACCACAACAAACTGTTTTAATGTTGCAACAGTTTGTTGCGACAAAGGGAAAAATGAGTCCAATCTTGACCATTCATTATCGAGATCAACAATTTGAATCATAGTTGCTGAAATTGTCTATAGCAAACCGATTTCTATAGATTGAGACCATATATATATATATATATATATATATATATATATATATATATATATAAGCTGTCTTTTTAATAAGTTTCATTCTCTTTTTCTTTGATCTTTTTATGGAGGAACATGCATGCAGGCGCTTTAAGACGTTTGTGTCCGTTGGTGCATTAATAGAATACCTAAATTTGTGTAAAGTCCGATGCAAGGAAAACACATTAAATGTTGGAGTATTTGTGATGCGTGCAGCTTATGGCATTCATAATGTGACCCTCGCTCCTCCCATTTGCATAGGCATGATACACACCCTCTTTGTCGGCCGACAAGATTTGGGAATTCATAATGAGAGGGAGAGGGTGGTTTAAATTATTCTCCCTTGGTTAAGAATGTAAACAAATTGAGTCCAACCGAGTATTGAATTGTTTATATTTGATTCATAAAATTTATCGAAAGATAAAATAAGGCTTTGATTAAAAATTTCATTTAAATTACCAAGTCGAAGACGATTCCTAGTCGAGCCAATGCGAGTTTGAACTTTTTGAACGAATATGATCCGAGTAGCAATAAAAAATTATAATTTGAGAATGTTTGAGTAATTTATCGAATTTTAAAATTTGTTCATTTTTTACTCATTTATATTTCTAGTCGAGCTCGAATCGAACTTTAGTCGAATGAGTACGAATCGAGACTGAACTGTTTGCTCATTTTACAGCCTTACCCTTGGTTTGAAATTACTATAAGTTTATTATTGATTTTTTTTTAAAATTAATACATGATATTTTATTTTTAAATTAATTAATATAATGATTAATATTATAAATTATTTAAAAAGTGTTTATTATTCATTAGAAAATTTATTTATTGTTTCAGAAATTTTGATATATATTTTTTAATTTTGAGTTTAATAATATCTCAAATTTACTTTCAAAAGTCAATAATCCTATAATTTGGAATGGAGATAGCACATCGTTTTTAAATTATAAGATTATTATTCATTTTGAAAAATTAAATTATTTTAAAATTGATAAAATTACAAAATAATAGATATTATAAAAGTATAAATTATATAAAGACTACAAGTAAAACTATTGTTTTACACCATCTAATAACTATATGTCATGTACTATATTCTTTTGGAGAAAATCAAAAAGTTAAAATTGTATTAACGTATTAATATGATATACTCCCTCTTTCCCAGAAAAAAAATCTTGATAAATTTTTCACGCATATTAAGAATAGGAATGAAATAACAAAATTACCCATAATAATATGTTATTAATAATTTTTAATGTAGGTGAGAGAGTGACTTTCTAGCTTTTCAATTCAAAATATTTTCAATACATAACTAATTATACTTATTGAATATGGAGAGAGAATTAAAAAAAAAGAGATATTTAATGCTAAGGGTATAATAGAAAAAATTGTATAAAAGTTTAATTATTAAAGGAAATTGGACATTTAACATGGAACTACTCAAAATAATACTCCCTCCATCTCTAAATAACTAACATTTTGAAAGTTTTCACACTTATTAAGGAAGTTATTTATTACTCCAATTTTGTCATTAAGAATATTGATATGTATTACCACAATTACCCTTGCATTAATTAAAAAAAGATGTACTCCATATAGTTGTCTAGATAAATGAAATATTCCATATAGTGAGGGCAATAGAGAAAAAATTGTAATTAATGCTTCCTAAAAACTTGGTAACGTCAAATATATTGAAAAATTTTGAACTCTCTATAACGTCAATTATTTAGGGATGGAGGGAGTAGTAATAAAGACTTTTATCCTAGGATGAAGAGAGTATTACTAAACCAATCTAAACTTTGTAAGTAGATAAGATGTGTATTATTCCTTAAGATTATTATTAATTTTAAATGTCAATTTAAAATATTTTTAATTTAAAATAAAATAAAATTTAATTTCAATGCTACAAAAAATAAAATCATCTAATAATTATTAATCAATATTTTTTAAATAGTTTTCAAGATTCATTATTGTATTATTGACTATTATTAAATAAATTTATGTTACGTATTTATTTTGAGTTTAAAAATATTTTATATTAACTTTAAAAAGTTAATACTAATTGTATATTCTGAAATGAAACGAAAGGAGTATTTACTTAGCTGTATTTTCATAAAAAAATAATCTAATTAGACGATGAAAGTTTCATTTAAACAGTTTTCTTTTCCCACCAAATCTTTATAGTTTTGGACATAAAAGTGAAAAAACAAAGCGTTTTTTCTTTTCTTTTTTTGTGCACTAAAAATCCACAAATGAAAACTAGACGGTAAGCATAAATTTCCAGCCATTTCTTTTTCTTGTTTCACCCTCTTTTTTCAGTTCGTTTTAAAACTCAGAAACACAATGCAACTATAAGTACACTTAAATATTTAATAAAGTTTTGCTATGTATTGCGAAATTTTTTACCTTAATTATAATTAAGATTTGATGTACATATATATTTATGTAACAAAATTGTCAACATGTAAATTATTAATTACCCCCACTTAATATAAGCAAAAGATAAGAGGAAAAATAAAAATGTAGAAGGGCATAAATAAAAATACAGGTGAAGTTGAAGTAGATTTGATCGATATTATTGCCCTCAAAATATAATCAATGCAATTTTGGTCCCTAGACATTTCACTCGACTACTGTTTTAAAGTCTATTAATTATAGGTGTAAGTCGAACTGGATATTTGACTCGAGATCGGTTTGAAAATATGATCCAAAGTTAATTCTAAGTTGATTCGAGTTGAATCTGATCCATACTCGTTTTCTGTTTAATGATACACGAGTCGAATTTGAGTATACTAGTGTTCGCTCATATTAGGGTTCGAGTATTTCATTTTTTTCTCGAACCATACTCGATACATGCTAAATATGTGATATTTGTATTAATCTTTATAATTTATAAAGTATAGTATTAAATTGTGTAAGCTTGTACTTGAATAAATCATTAAATTGATTGTCAATTTATTACATTCTTTATAATTTCATTAAATAAATAAAAGTAAAAAACTTTTATATATAAACATTAGTTCAATAATCAGTTCAGTATGTAGTGGTTCAGTATTAAGTGAAATGGTTCATATTCGAAACTCGATTTGAAGGCTCATGAGTAACTTGTTAAACGAGTCGAGTACTTACGAGTCGAGCAAGTCCGAGTAATGTGTATTACTGTAATAATAGTAATATTTAATATATATATATATATATATATATATATATATATATATATATATATATATATAAAGTCGTAATTAGAAAATAAAAATTAAAGTCGATTAAAATATGAAATAGATAAATCAGTCCTTTGAATTCACAAAGTCTCCTTAAAACAAATTTATTCCTCACCTTTGGTGCTAAGGATTAATTGAATAATTGTTTCCCAAGATAAAAAGCGGATTTCCGCTTCTTAATTAGAAGCACTTCAAAATTAAGAACACTTCAACGCAATTCTATGTTATGTCTTCGAACCTAATGAATAGTAATGATGCATGCATGAAGAAAAACTGAGGAAAAACTTATCGCATGCAAAGTTTGTCATTCACAAACTTGCGAGAACGGAATCTTTGCAGAACGGGAAGGAAGCAGAATCGGAAGAAAGCAAACGGGTTTATTATCATGGTTGGCAGCGTAAACCGTTGGCAAATCTACGTTGTAAGACCCCAACTTATTATAAATAAAATTTAATTTTCTCTATTTATTATCTTGAAATAATATGGAGTTAATTTGATATAATACTTTGGTTATGGGTGAAATGTGCAAATTTTGCAAAATAAGCAAGTGATTATAAAATATTCATTGTGTCGGGGAATATTCGTTTGGTCGTGGAATATTCTTTCTGTTGGAGAATATTCGCATTGATGCAAGTAACTATTTGTGGGCCCCATAATGAGATAACCTGTCTTGATGAAGAAAAACGACAAAGTTTGAGTTTTTACAAATAATTGTAATTGTTACTGCTTAACATTTGTTGGAATACCCGGTGGTTAAAATACGATGTCTGGCGTTGTGATGCCCCCAAAATAGGTCCATTCCATCCAACCCATTATGAGTCGCCAAATACATGATACAGAAAATAACTACAACTTTATTACAACAATTGTCGGACAAAATACAACAACACATATGTTGTGAGTTTGGATACAAATATATACCAACTATAACTCTGGACACCAACTTTGGATAGCACGTCACAATGACACCTTACATAAAGGTATAGTCAAAAATTGTTTTAGAAATTAGAACCTTTGGGAAGTGCTCAAGAAAACCTTCGTACATGGGAGGCCATGCGTCTAGGTTATTATAGATGTCATATGCCCACAAAATTATTCTTGGTTGACCCAATAGACCCCAAAGAAAAATGAGAAGATTACTATCATATTCTTCCCAATGGTGTGTCTTTTCTTGACATATCATTATCTCCACCATCTCTAATTGAGAATTATACTTCAACCAAACTCTAAGATTATATAGGTAGTGCTCGTATATATACTCAGCAAGTGGATGAGCACAACCATGTCTTATGATGACACGAGGTGATATGTCATTAGACATCTTGTATGATAGTGGCAAAATACCCTTCCAAGTTAAATTCACCTCACCCTCAACATCTATAGACCACCGTTCTATTCCCCGTTATTCCCATTGTCTCAAATTTACACTTTTATTACCTGAAAGGAATTATGAAGCAAAAGGGTGAGCACAACTATTTCAGTAAAGAATATCATGACTAAATATAAATAAATTATCAATAGCCTTCAGCAGTAATAAATCAGAGATTTAGAACATATGGTAGATGATAAAACTTTTCAACCATAGTTGCGGTTGAACGAAAGCAATCCATTAGAAGAGTCAAATAGACCATAAAATCTATTATCTTCTCCATGTTAAAAGTCCACCAACAATGTTTTATCCTCAGTAACATCAATCAACAATTCCTCGCTCTACAATCACATGTATAACTTCATAATCGTAATTGTTGTTCTAAATTTCTTTTCTCATCCGGGACAAAGATAATTTTATCACCGAAATATCAAAGATCATGGTTATACCAAATCACAGCTTCATGTTCATAATCATACTAATAAATTCATCTTTGCACTACGGGCCAAAGATATTCATCAACAGACCATCTTTGGCACTACATGCCAAAATATTCATCAATAATTCATCCTTTGCACTACGGCCAAAGATATTCATCAATAAGTCATCTTTGCACTACGGGCCAAAGATATTCATATCTCAAAGAAATATATAATCATTTCAGAATTTATATAAACAATAATTATAACCATGTTGATAAATTCACCTTTGCACTTAAGCTAAAAATATTCAATTATAAATTCAATGGTCATGATCATACCAGTCACAATTCAACTTTTCACTACTGGTCAAAGAGAACCCTAGTCATGATCATACCAATAATCTACCCATCTTTACACTCCAGTGAAAGAGAATTCCAACATCAGGGTTATAAAAATGTTATATATGATAATAAAATGAATATAATCAATACATAGTTTTAATCTCCAGAGTAATATTCATAAATCAACTATAATTTGGTTAGAAAAAGAAACCAATTTTGTAGTGAATAGTACCCGTGAATAGTAACTCGTGAATAGTAACTCATGAATAGTAACCCGTCGTGAATAGTAACTCATGAATAGTAACTCGTGAATAGTAACTCATGAATAGTAACTCATGAATAGTAACTCGTGAATAGTAACTCATGAATAGTAATCCCGACATGAAAAGTTCCAAATTTGATAAAAAGTTCAAACTAATATTTTAACATAATGATATTGAAGAAATAATATCACTTACGAAGAAAATAACATCCCTTACAATCCCTTAAAATCACTTACCATCCCTTACAATCCCTTACTATCCCTTACCTCAAAAGAGCAGTACTTCTGACTGGAATAACGCTGAACGAACTTGCACCGTATAGTAACACTCAAGATATTAAAATACTCACAAGAACACACTCGACAATATAGAGAGAGAAATAGAGAGAAAACTTCAGTTTCTGGTGTGATTTTCAATTCTAACCTAAGCACTTATTTATAGGAAATTGCTTAGAACACCAAAGCGTAAAATTGAATATAATAATATTATATTTATAAAATTTTCTTACGCATTACTTTTTAACAACCGATTTCAGCTAATTTCAACCACCAAAGGCCCCCCAAACATAACAAAAACGTTTTTGTTATTAAAATTAATTAAAACTTTCAAAAATTAATTATTTCGGAACCACGAAACTTCAATAATTCATAATAAATAGCCCTTTTATCAAAAAATTCGAATCTCGTTATTTTTTATAGGAAATTCAATTCTCTACAACTTTGCAGAAGAAAGGCTTTCCAAATTCCAAACAAAAATTGACCGAAATCCACATACGGACGATTTTACAGGCTATAATCAAATTTCAGTCAAGAAATGGGTCCACCAACATGTTTAACATGTTTTAAACAACTTTTGCAACAAAAATACTCTTCCTCCTCATATACTCATATATTCCACATTCATTGTAAAAATATCACCATTATTATATTATAATAATATAATAAAATATTATTTTATCAGAAAAGATAAAATATCAATTTTCAACAATTGTCACATTAAAAATTTTCTCCATCTATAACCACATAAAATGAATATTTTTTTATCATATAAATCAATAATTAATTATTCACAAATAATATTACAGAATCACAATATCTTGATTTGGGCGGTTCCTGGAAAGAGGGGCTTTAATAAGAATTTCTCCTTCTTGCCAAGTGAATTAGGTGACCAAACCTCTCCTTGAGAGCGAACTTTCTAGACATTGCCAATAATGCTATCTAATAATATTATTCAAATAATATGAATTATTGATTTGATAATGGAAAATCTTTAAGCGGTGACAATTATTAAAATAACAAGAATATAAAATATCAACGCAAAGAATTATTGAATCAATAAAATATCGAATAAAGAATTATCGTAACAATTATTGAGTAGTGCCTTCTTACGTAAGAATCAATAATTGGTGCAATACTGCAATATCATCGCCAAGAACAACGTGTATTACTATGTTTTAACCACCAGGTATTCCAACAGTATTAACGGTAACAACTGCGCCGTTATTAGTAAACAACTTATACTTGTCATTTTCTTCATCCGACAGTTATCCGTTATGGGACCCACAAATAACTACGCCGTCAAACGAATATTCCCCGACAGAAAGAATATTTTATAACCACTTGTTTAAAAAAAAAAAATTCATATATCACCCTTAACTTTAACCTTTTATCAATTTAACCATTTACTGAAAAGTAATTATAAGAAAATTGAATACTTTTATTTCATAAAATTCGAGGTCTTACACGTGTGGTTGCACAGTAGCACACGGTATTGCACAGTATTGATGAATTATTGATCCTTACGTAAGAAGGCACTACTCAATAATTGTTTCAGTAGTTACTGTTCAATATTTTATTTTATTGATTCAATAATTGCTGCGTTGATATTTTATATTATTGTTGTTTCAATAATTGTCACTGCATATTTCTCATTATCAGATCAATAATTCATATTATTTGAATAATATTATTAGATAGCATTATTGGCAATGTCTAGAAAGTTCTCATCAAGGAGAGGTTTGGTCACCTAATTGCGGCGCCAAAGAAGGAGAAATCCTTATTGGAAAGCCCCTCTTCCTGGTGAACTACCGGTTGTCATAATTGTGATTCTGTAATATTATTTGTGAATAATTAATTATTGATTCATATGATAAGGAAATATTTATTTTATGTTGGATATATTTATTGTGGTTAAAAATGAAGGAGTTAATTTTAAGGTGTTTTATCAGTATTTTTGTCGGAATGGAGGTATTAAAAATTAAACCAGTATTTTTGAGATATAGTGTGTGAGTTATAATTTTTAATCCGACCGTTGGATCATTGTGATTTTTGGATATGTTATACATATATAAGTTGAGTATATGTCCACAAATTTTGAACCGTTAAAAATGAACGTCTGATTTGTTATGAATTTTAAGAGGTGACTGATTCGGAAATTAGGTTATAAATCATTTTGGTGGAAAATTATAGAATTGAGTGGGCCCCACTTGTTGTTGGTGAAGAAATGTGCTGAATTTTATTTTAAATGTGGTGGGTGGCAATAGTAGCAGGTAAATCCATCAGGTTGCAGGTCAAGTCTGCTTCGGCGTGCTAATTGTGACGCCCTCAAAATTAGGTATACGTCACCCATCTTGGGTCGCCACTTACATGGTACAGAATTCAAATACAACTTACTAATACAACTGTCGTGTACAATACGACAAAACATAAAATGTGAGTTTGAATACAAATACTGTCTTCTAGACAATATCCACTCTCAGAATGAGTCTTCATTATATTTATTGTCACACTATTTCACAGAATAGTGAGGACTACTAGCTAATACTATCATCCCACCATCACTCCGCTTTCGACTCGTCCCAAATTCACTCGCTCTCATTTCAAGAGAACGAAGGAAAGAAAGGGTGAGCTCAACTAGCCCAAGAAGAAATATTATGACTAAGATAATGCGAAATAAATTATCATTAGTCTCCAACAATGTTAAACCGATAAAATATAATAAACATCAAGTTTAATCTGCGGTGAGAACAAGCAATCCATTAAAAGAGTCAAGTAGAAAATAAAATCTACTATCTTTTATGATTTAAAAGGTTTTTCATCATTTATTATCATTTGAGACTCAAACTTATAAATAATCTACATCATGAAATCATCCCCGCACTACGTGCCGAAGGATATTCTTTAAGATCACGACCACGAATTATCCATGCTTACTACGGGCCAAAGATAATCGTGTTTTTCATCAACTATCCCGATCATGCCATAAAACAATTCATCTTTGCACTACTGGCAAAGAGAATCCATAGCCATAATCATACCAAAACTATCCATCAATGCGCTTACTACGGGCCAATAAGGACTTTTTCCACATCATTTGTAACATTACTACGGTCCATGATTACACCGAATAATCCCCTCAATTCATAATCATACCAAGTCCATCTATGCACTACATGTGCCAGATGACTTCCAACAAAATATAAACATGAAGATGATGACAATGATATAAGAATTCAATAAAACAAGTTCAAGAATTAATTTATCCAAGAACTAATAACGTCCAAATTGTCAACATGATCTTTGCTTTGTAGAGTAAAATTCAAGAATGCTCGTAAGAATATTTTCATGAAAAGATCTTTGGATGAAGCGCAAATATCAAGGATATTCCACTAATTTCATGGAGTATAGAAGTCAAAATTTTAATCAACCGAGTATAATACCGAATGGAATAACAAAAGAAATCACCATGCATGCGATGCTTGATAGACGCGTTATTCCAATGAATAATAATAACGGAACCAGGTCAGGTGAAATTCACACCGAAAGGATGTTCCAATAGAATAATAAATGCGGAATAATAAATGATGGAACCAGGTCTGGCGTAAAGCACAGACAGGATATTCCGACAAAATAATAAAGACGGAATAATAAAAATGGAACCAGGTCTGGCGTATAGCACAGACAAGATATTCCGACAGAATAATAGAAGAATGTCACCAATTATAGGGTATTCCGCATATACATGTTATTCCAACAGAATAATAAGAAATGGAATAACTACAGTTCTCTTCATGAATATAAAAGAATAATATCCTTTACCGTAAAATAATACTTAATATAAGAGTAGTGAAGTGGTAGAAAACTTTTCTTCTATCTCTCTATAGTTTCTCTCTCTAAAGTTCAGTGAATTCGTAAGAAAATAATGAAAGAATGAACTTCTATTTATAGGAAAATGAAATGCATAGTAACTAATCCATGAATGGTCCAGATTGATTTACTTTAATCGACGGTCCATATTTAAAGAAAAATCTTTTAAATAAAATATAATATATTCTATTTATATAAAAAGATTTTTACTATACAAAACACTATCTTGAGCACTATATCAAACACTAGGCATAATAAAATATAATATATTCTATTTATAGAATAACTTTAATAAAGTATTCATTTTATATAAAAAGATTTTACTATGCAAAACACTATGCATAATATATATAATATATTCTATTTATAGAATAACTTTAATAAAGTATTCATTTTTATATAAAAGATGTTTCTATTTTATTACGTCCAATAATACTGAATAAAACAAAACTTCTAAATCAACAATAATTGAATCAAAATTTGAGATACTATCGTAAGAACTATTATAGCCATAATTGAACAAAAGCGAGTGACTTCTCACATAAATATCAATAATCAATATCGTAGCTACTACTTAACAACAACGCAGACATTATATACTTTTACTACTGAGTAGTTCAACAATGTCAACGGTAAAACTTCCGCCATTATTTTCAATTAAATATTTTTGTCGTTTTCTCAATCCGAAACAATAATTCCGTTAATAAGGGTCCACCATGATTGTCTTGAGTCGCATTTAATATTTCTGCTTAAAACGAATATTCCCCGACCAATCGAATATAATATGACAACTTGCATACTTTGCAAAATTTATAAATATTACCCACAACTATAACATTATCTCAAATTCACACTATAATATAAAAAAAATTATTTCGAGAAAATTAATTCTTTATTCATAAAATCTGGGGTTTCACAATCTCCTCCTTATGGAATTTCACGCCTCGAAATTTACGTCACGCACTACGGTATGCTTAGAACGGTGAGGATACCTTGACTTCCTTTCGATTCTAACTCTTGAGGTCTAACCTCGAGTGTTGGATACGATTCTTCTTATCCAAAATTTTAACACGAGATCTCATACGTTAAATCATCCGCTATCTCATCCGATTCTAAATTAATAATGTGGTTCGGGTCATCCACATATTTACGTAACATTGATCGTTAAAAATGTTATGAGCACGCCGACATACTTGGCGGTAAAATGAGTCTATAAGCCACGCCCTACTCAATCAAGGATTTCAAATGGGCCAATTAAATCGAGGGTTGAGATTTCCTCTCAAAGAACTCTTGCTTCTAGAATAACGCCTTCTCTTGAACCTTCTTCTTCACATTCATCGATTCGGTATGTAGCTTGAAAGCGTCTTTAACTTTATCGATTAAAGTCAATTTTACTCGTATATTCGTTATCTTCACGTGGGTCCCTAGAGTCTTTAACTCTATCTTCATCATTTGCAAGTTATACGAAATGAGTCTTTGTGTTAACAACATCGCACTTGTAAACGCATACGATCTTCTACTCAACACGTCAACTACCACGTTCGCTCTTCCCCGATGATATTGAATGGTACGATCGTAATCTTCAACAGCTCGAGCCAACGTCTTTGGCGCATGTTGCGTTCATTTTAGTTGAAGAAATACTTGAGGGTTTAAGAAATGGGTTTTTGTACTGGGGTCAATACAAAATTTGATTTCATGCTCTAGGGTAGGCTAGGAAGTGTTCAAGAATACGTCAAGAGATTTATTAATGATAGAAATATCATTCAAGAATACATCAAGAACCGTGTGCTATTGTGCAACCACGCGTATTACTGTACTTTTAACACCGAGTGTTTCAACAGTTAACGGTAAAACTTCCGTCGTTATTTTCATAAAGTATTTTTGTCATTTTCTCTATCCGACAATAATTCTGTTGTGGGGTCCACCAATAATTGTACCATCATACGGATATTCTCTGACAAAAAGAATATTCCCCAACCAATCGAATATTATACAACCACTTGCTTACTTTGCAAAATTTATAAATATTACCCACAACTATAACATTATATCAAATCCACACCATAATATTTAAAAAAAATATTTCGAGAAATTTAAATCTTTATTCATAAAATCTAGGGTCTCACAATCTCCCCTCCTTATGAAATTTTGCCCTCGATATTTACGTACGTACCTGGTATGCCGAAGAGGTGAGGATACCTTGACTTCACTTTAAATTCTGACTCTTGAGGTATAACCTTTGAGCGTCGAATATGATCCTTCTTATCCAAGATGTTAACACGTATCTCCTCATACTTGAAATCTTCTGCTATCTCTTCCGGTTCTAAATTAATAATGTGGTTCGGGTCGTCCACATATTTTCGTAACATCGATACGTTAAAAATGTTATGAACACGCGACATACTTGGCGGTAAAACGAGTCTATAGGCCACAGTTCCTACTTAATCAAGGATTTTAAATGGTCCAATAAAATCGAGGGTTGAAATTTCCTCTCTTCATCGATTCTTGCTTCTAGAATAGCGCCCTCTTGAACCTTTTCTTCAAATTTATCAGATCCGGGTGTGTAGCTTGAGCAGCTTTAACTTTATCAATTAAAGTCGGTTCTACTCGTATATTCGTCATCTTTACGTGGGTCCCTAGAGTCTTTAACTCTATCTTCATCATTTATAAGTTATACAAAACGGGTCTTTGTGTTAACAACATCGCACTCTTAAACGCATACGATCTTCTACTCAACGCGTCAGCTACCACGTTCGTTTTTACCACGATGGTATTGAATGATATGATCGTAATCTTCAACAGCTCGAGCCAACGTCTTTAGCACATTACACGTTCGCTTTAGTTGAATAAATGTTTAAGGGTTTTTAGAAATGGGTTTTGTACTGGGGTCAATACAAAATTCGATTTCACGCTCTAGGGTAGGCTAAGAAGTCTTCAAGAATACGTCAGGAAATTTATTAACAATAGAAATACCATTCAAAACTGTGACTCTCATCCAAGACTTGGATAACAAGTCACATTGATACCTATCAACTTGCCATCGTCATTCACAACGTTGCCTACAGAAAGTCTGGCTTCGGTTCATTCCACACAAGAAAGTTAACAACGAAAAGATCGGGGCTCTTTATTTATGGCTTGATATGACAATGATTGACTTTAGTGGTTTGGTTACTTTGAATTCGCATAACAGGTTGGTTAGGAGTATGAAAGCTAACAACCTTACGAAAAACATGATGAGTAGTTAACCAATCGTTTCCAAAAATCACATCAAAGGCAAGTATTTTCAAAGAGATAAGATCGACAAGTAACGTGAAAGTGTTGATTTGAACAAGATTTATAAATAGTGGAGGTAACGAAGGTTTCTCTCAACTGAGTTTAAACAGATATATCAAAGTCTAACTTCTCTGGAGTTAACTTCAAACATTGAACACAACTAGGTGCAATAAAAGAGTGAGTAGAACCGGTATCTAACACGGTATAGACTTCGCAAGAGTTTATTTTATTCAGGTTCCTCGTCACAAAAAAAACGCTCTCTCTTAAACTACCGGCTTTGGCTTGTCTGGGACATCCTTTGGTGCCTCCATCCTAGCTGAACTTGTCTTCGATAAACGACAAAATCCGGCTAAGTGACCTTCTCTTCCACAATTATAGCATGCTTTGGACGGCATCGCGCAGTTTGGACTGATGTGTCCCTCCCCTCCGCATTTGAAGCATATGATAGGTGGTCGTTTCTCCTTCCTTAACAACGGTGTTGGTCGACGCGTCTTTCCATCATTGTTGAATCTCCTCTTCTTGAAATGTCCATTCGTATTGTTTTGACCATGATTACCACCGGAAGTGGTTACCATTTCTCGCATGTTGATTCCTCCATGCTTATTGTCACCGCTTTGATGATTGTTATCACCCAGGTATTATCATTTTTCCAATTTTCTCTTTTTTGGTTGCGTTGACTCGTTATCGCGCTCTTACTAATCGAGCCCTATTGACAATATCCAATACAAACACGGTTTATGAGAAATAAGATATTGACGTATCTCCCGCTTCAAACCTCTTAAAAACATTCGCGTCATTCTCTTCATTATCAACTAAGTGGGGACGTAAATCGGGACAACTTCGCAAAACTTGGCTTCGTCTTCGCGACACGGTCATGTTGTTTTGCTCTAACTTGATAAATTCCACCTCTTTCATGTGACGAATGCTTTCGGGAAGTACTTGTCATTGAAAGCGGCTCCCCGAACTTCTCCCAAGACATCTTGAGTCGCGTCAGTCGGATGCGTTTATAGATTCCCACCAGGTGATCTGCCTCTTCACGCAACATAAAGGTGGCAAAGAGAACCTTTTGCTCCTCGGAGCATCCCAAGACATCAAATATCTTGTTGATTTGCTTTAACCATGTCTCCGCCTTAAGTGGTTCTGGCTTTCCCAAAAAATCCGGTGGTCCCAACTCCTTCAATTGCTTAGCGGTGACCAACCGTGGGTTGCCATTGTTTTCTCCTCGCATTATGAGCAGGAGCCGCCCGCTTTGATGTTGTATGAATTCTAAAAGCTCCTAAACGTCATCAAATCGTTAAATCGATTGATCGGTTGTTGTTGTTTACGGGAGGATTATCACCATCCTGTTGCACATTGTCCCGATTATTGATCCGTGGAGAATCAACAGGTCTCTTGTGCTCCATTCTTATTCTCAACATTCTCGGATGTCATTTTCAGACATCTTGCCACAAAACAAAGGTTAATTGACATGTAACATATTATCCCTATATTCTGACCGACCAATTAAATACCAAAAAAAACTTAGGTAGGTCATACTAGCGAAGGAATTCCCCGTCTCTCCCTTCCTAGTTCTATTCTCACATCTTAGCCAGGGATCATATCCCTAAGCTTTGATACCAACTATGACGCCCCCAAAATTAGGTATACATCACCCATCTTGAGTCGCCAGATACATGGTACAGAATTCAAATACAACTTAATAATACAACTGTATATAGCCTTGTGTGTGCACAACAAACTATATATAAATAAATAGGTAGAAAACTCTTGTCAATTACATCATCATGTAACTCCTTATATTTTGCCTCTTAAATCATAATGGTCAAGTGTGTGCACATCCGAACTAAAATGATTTAAGTTAAGTCATACCCAGCATTTCCATATAAGTAAAGAAAAAACTACAACCCTTGTGTGTGCACAACAAAGCGGTAATGTTCAATTCCTTATAAACATCAAATGTAATAAAAACAACATCTCAAATATTTAATACTCGCCTTGTGTGTGCACAACAAACTCATATTAAATATTCAATCCTCTATTGTTTTTATCATGCTAGAAGGCGACGTTCGATATTCCAAATATCTGTGAACGTTACAACTTAATATAATTTCATTGAGGGGTTTGTTATTATTTGTCTCATCATGTTTAACGCGCATACAAATATATATATAAAATACGCGTCATATTATTAAACATGCGAAGCATGTTTGCATAATATATAATATATATAATACTAGCATGCACATATAGAATATTATATTCTACCCAGATTGATTATGGACTTTTATTCTAGTTTGGTCACTAGAGCCACCAAGTGAACCAAAAGGTCAAACCCTAGGGTGCAAGAATTTACATTTAAATATAACTATTACATTTAAACCCGGGATCCATTACAAATGGGTATCCGAGCACTCCTTTCTCTTTGATCTCCGGTTCTTCGAAAAAATTCTAACTAATCCTATTACATAAATTATTTAATTTAAATAGAAACCTTGATCAACAGTCAAGGGGAAGTACATAGGAGAGAGATAGAATTTATATCAAGAAGAAAACCAGAAAAGACGAGGTACGCAGACCCCATTTAATAAAACCCATTCATTCAAACATCCAACCAAAATAAATCCAATCACATTGGTCAATAGTCCATAATCAATCTCATTTATTATCATACATATCACTATATGTATCAATAAATAATATCATTCCACATATATATGAATATCATTTAATGGACAATTTTATGTTGCATGAAATCCAATTTCAAAATTAAAATAAACTCTTTTATTTTAATTATAAAATTATTAAGATTATTATTTTATATATATATATATATATATATATATATATATATATATATATAATAATAGTCCTACTCCATGCGAAGCTCCGGGACCTTGAAAACTTATACTTTGGACATAATATATATGTATACTACCACGTGAAACAACATCTGGAAACAAAAGATTCACCTAGTTTTCCTTTGATAACAATATATATATATATATATATATATATATATATAACTAAAGCTAACAAGCATATTAACTGCCCCGTGATCCACGCAAGTATATATATCATATTAACGGTTAAACAAGTCGCACGGACTCAACTTTTGAAAAAAAAAAATTATCAGCCACGGACTGCATTTAAAAAAACAGTTTTTCCTAAAACAGTTTTCGGCAAAAAATTATTATTTTTTTCTTTCAAGAATAATAATTTTATACAACAAATTATGCCCAATAAATTATTCAAAATACATACCCATACATATATGGAATCAAAATAATTAATAATTCGCATAAAGTTTGGCTCATGATACCACTGTTAGGTTTTTGTGAAAATCAAAGTAGCAATCAAATTGCAAAATAGCAGAAGCATAATAAAATTAGATTTTAAAAATTTTCACAAACCAATTACCCAGATCATCCTTTATGCATATTATTAATTAAACGAAGAATAAGAAATAATGAAATCATACCCTTGTAGAAACGAGCTTCCTCAGGTACGAGTTCACCTCCTATTTCTTCGCGATCTCCTTGAATCTCCGAGTTGATTCCTTCCTTTGATCAATGTAAGCAACCCAAGTGTATGGCCTCCAGAGGTGATCCACCAAGGAAGAAGAATTTTCAAGAAGAATGGTATATTGGCTCAAACCCTAGTTTTTCTTATCTCTATAGAAAAGAGGGCGTACTCGTATATCTAGATATCTGATATAAGACTCCTCTTATAAAGATATCAGGTAACCCTATTTTAATTAAAATAAGGTATTATTTAATTAATTAAACTCTTTTAATTAAATGGGCTCCCTAATCCTATTAGGAATAATTAATTAAACTCCTTTAACTAATTTTCCCTCCTAATCCTATTAGGAATAAATGAGAGTACTTATATTAAATTAATTCCTAAACTCTTTTAGAAATTAAAATAATAATAATTATAATAATATTAATAAGACTCCTCTTATTAATTTATATTTAATATTTCTAAAATATTAAATAATAAATATTAAGCTATTTATTTATTCTATCACCATAGATTAAATTAAATATACTTAACATATTATTACGATTATGCCATTAACTTCTTAAATAATTATTCTTCCTTTTTATGGTGTGACCCTTTAGGTTCTCCATATTAAACCAAATAGTGAATAAATCAATTAGAATAATTTTAATCTTATTTAAATAAATAAATTAAACGATTAATTTATTTAAATAAATAATATTTATTCTACAATAGGGATAAGCCTCCCCTTAATGATCAACGACTTTCGGATAATATAGATTTCAACATTAATCATAAAAGAACCTTTGAGTTAATAGTTCTGCGAAATGCTAATTCAATCCTTCTACCATACAATGTCCCAATTAAATATAAGACATGGAATTACTTTGTCAAGTCTTATTTTTTATTTAATTATATGTATTTCGATTCCTAAATGCACAACTCCTAATGAATGCAAATTAGAAACTACTTTCTAATTTCATTCCACCTTGGCTAAGGATTCCTGGGTTGTCATTTATCGAATCACATAGGACATTTCTCTTCTTTTACTAGAAGTGGTAGATTCTTTATTGATCATTCATTATCTTTATATATAACTTATTACACCCAAGAATAGCCTTTGATATACTCTAAGAGTCTTAAGGAATAAGTCAAAGTGTAATTCATTATATATAAGATACTATGATGATCTCAAGTCTGAGGATCATTTGTACTTTACTATCACTACAGAATTCCTATTGACACACACAAGTAAAACTCCATTAGGTATTCCTTAGCGAGTCACGTTCAGTGAACTTATTCTCTAATAAGCACCTACATACTTGTTTTAGTGTGTCCACACAAATGATCATGAGATCAATCATCCTCATCCAATGAGCAAGCAACGTACGTACCAATCTATCTGGATTCACTAATCCCCTTTTTAGTAATCCATTTATTGGAAACATTTTAGTTTTAAGCTATCTAAGAATTTAGATCTCATTAGCATGATCTCATCATGATTCTAAAAGCATTTCTTAAAACTATGGGTTTATCACATATTATTAAAACAGCACCATGTAGATAATAAATGCCTTTAATAAATAATTCTTTTATTAATAAATAAATAAGATTGATTACAAAGTATATGCTTTATCATCATACATGATTGGCTTGTATGCATACTACTTTCATAGCGAAATCAAGTCCAGTTGGGACGGTGGCACCAAAGGTGGATACGAACAAAAAACAAAGTCGGTGGTTTCGGGGAAGAGCGCGTTTTCGTGACTTCTCAAAGAAATGAAGTAACCCGAACGAAGTTAGCACGGGTTAGTTATTTATAAATTCTTCATGAAGTCTATACCTTATTAGATCTTCGGTTCTACCCACTCTTTTATTTCTCCGTTTGTGCTCAACGATTAAACTTGACTCGGAGAAATTAGACTTTGACTTATCTCGTGGAGACTCAGATTAGAGAAATCATTATCATATCCACGATTTATAAATCTTGTTTGATCCAAATGGGAACAATCACATTACATGTTGATCTTATCTCTTTAAAGATACTTGCATTTGACGTAATCTTAGGAATTGATTGGTTAACTACTCATCATGCCAAAATTGAGTGTTTTCGTAAGGTTGTTAGTTTTCATATTCCTAACTAACCTGTTATGCGAATTCAAGCAACCAAACCATTGAAGTCAAACACTTTCATATCAAGCCATAAAGCCATTCGTTTATTGAAAAACGGATGTCAAGCTTTCTTTGTCTATTTCATAGATTTAAACAAAAATACGTCAGATTTGAATGATATTTCTGTTGTTAGTGAATTTCCTGACGTATTTCCTGAAGAATTTCCTGGCTTACCCCCTGAGTGTGATATTGAATTTTGTATCGACTTTGAACCCGGTACAAAACCCATTTTCAAAAATCCATATCAAATGGCTCCTATTGAACTTCAAGAGTTAAAAACCCAACTATAGAAGTTGGTACCCGAGCCTCTATCTGGTGACTTCCTTTGTGGAATACACCGAAGCTAGACTCTCCATAGGGGATGTCTTATTCGTGCGGTGGTAAACTGATAGGAGCCATTGTGACGTGCTATCCAAGATTGGGATATGAGTCACAGTTGAGAGCAACCTAAGTCAGTAATCGAAATATCTAACTTTCTAGGCTTAGCTGGTTACTATCGGAGATTCGTGGAAGGATTTTCTTGAATCGCTACTCCGTTAACGTAGCTGACTCGGAAAGATACAAAATTCGTATGGAACAAGGAATGCGAGAAGATTTTCCAAGAGCTCAAGATGCGACTCATTTCGGAACCTGTTCTGACCATACCATCCTGGAAAAGCGAACGTAGTAGCTGACACGTTGAGTAGAAGATCGTATGCAAGTACGAGTACGATATTGTCGAGCACAAAGAGCTATTTTGTATAACTTACAAAGGATGGAGATAGAGTTAAAGGCTCCAAGTACCCACATTATGATGTTAAATATACCAGTAGAATCGACTTTAATTGATAAAGTTAAAACCGCTCAAGCTACACACTGGAGCTGATGAATATAAAGAAGAACAAGAATGCGTTATTCTAGAAGTAAGAGTCGATGAAGAGTAGAAAGCTCAAGCCTTCGATTTATTTGAAATCCTCGATCGAGTAGGAACTGTGGCCTATAGACTCGCCTTAACGCTAAGTATTTCGCGTGTTCATAACGTTTTTCACGTATCGATGTTACATAAATATGTGGACGACCCAAACCACATTATTGCGTTAGAACCAGATGAGATAGCCGAAGATTTAACGTACGAGGAGGTACCTGTCAAGATATTGGATAGGAAAGAGCATGTCCTACGAACAAAGGTTATACCACAAGTTAAGGTTTTGTGGAGGAACCATGCGATTGAAGAAATGACCTGGGTGTTGGAATCAGAAATGAAAGCGAGGCACATTTTCGATACACCAGGTACGTACGTCAATTTCGAGGACGAAATTTCATAAGGAGGAGAGGTTGTAAGACCCCAACTTATTATAAATAAAATTTAATTTTCTCTAGTTATTATCTTGAAATAATATAGAGTTAATTTGATATAATACTTTGGTTATGGGTGAAATGTGCAAATTTTGCAAAATAAGCAAGTGATTATAAAATATTCATTGTGTCGGGGAATATTCGTTTGGTCGTGGAATATTCTTTTTGTTGGGGAATATTAAACGACTGGCATACCATTTGTGGGCCCCATAATGTATAACCGCTTGGATGAAGAAAATGACAAAGTTTGAGTTTTTACAAATAATCAGTAAATTATTACCATTAACACGGTTGGAATACTTGGTGGTTAAAATACGATGTCTGGCGTGGTTGCACAATAGTACACTAGTATTGCATGATTGATGAATTATTGATCCTTACGTGAAGGCACTTTACTCAATAATTATTACGATGAGCTATTGCTCAATATTTTATTTTATTGATTCAATAATTGTTGCGTTGATATTTTATATTATTGTTGTTTTTCAATAATTGTCACCTTTTGCATGATATTTCCCACTATCAGATCAATAATTCATATTATTTGAATTATATTATTAGATATCATTATTGGTAATGTCTAAAAAGTTCTATCAAGGAGAGGTTTGGTCACCTAATTGCTCGCCAATAAAGAGAAATCCTTATTGGAAAGCCGCCTCTTTCCTGGGAACGGCCTGGTTGTCATAATTGTGACTCTGTAATATTATTTGTGAATAATTAATTATTGATTCATATGATAAGGAAATATTTATTTTATGTTGGATATATTTATTGTGGTTAAAAATAAAGGAGTTAATGTTGAAGTGTTTTATCAGTACTTTTGTCGGAATGGAGGAATTAAAAATTAAATCAGTGTTTTTGAGATATATTGCGTGAGTTATAATTTTTAATCCGACCGTTGGACCGTTGTAATTTTTGGATATGTTATACATATATAAGTTGAGTATATGTCCAGAAATTTTGAACCATTAAAAATGAACGTATGATTTGTTATGAATTTTAAGAGGTGACTGATTAGGAAATTAGGTTATAAATCATTTTGGTGGAAAATTCTAGAATTGAGTGGGCCCCACTTGTGGTTGGTGAAGAAATGTGTTGAATTTTATTTCAAATGTGGTGGGTGGCAATAGTAGCAGGTAAAGCCATCAAGTTGCAGGTCAAGTCTGCTTCGGCGTGTTAACACTTTCCTATAAATAGAGGGCTAAGTTAGAATTGAAAATCACACCAGAAAAATAAGCTTTCTCTCTTTCTCTCTATATATTATCGAGCGTATTCTTGTGAGTATTTTGATACTTTGAGTGTTGCTATACGGTGCAAGTTCCTTCGACACTATATCCAAAGATTCGATCGTAAATCTTTGTCTTTTTGAGATAAAGGATGTTATTTTCTTCGTAAGTGATATTATTTCTTCAATATCATTATGCCGAAATATTGGTTGGAACTTTTTATCAAATTTGAAACTTTTCATGTCGGGGTTACTATTCACGAGTTACTATTCATGAGTTACTATTCATGAGTTACTATTCACGAGTACTATTCACGAAGCATGATGATTTTTCTTGTGGAATTTCTATCTTTTGGTGTTGGAGTTACTATTCACGTATACGGCACTATTCACGTATACGACACTATTCACGAATACGACACTATTCACCGAAAAATGAAATTTTCTCCTTTTGTCCAAGATGTCTATTATGGTTACTATCTTTGATTGTATCCATGTTTTGATCTTTATTCTTGAATTTTGCTTCAAAATTGGTTAGTATGGAGTATTATTGATCTTGGATAAACTGTAATATGAATCTCTAATATTTGTTATTTTGTTTCACTGGATTCGTTTTCTTTAATATATTTTTCATCATCCTCGGTCCTAAATGATGATATTCTTGAATATCTTTGGCTTTGTAGTGCAAAGATGAATGATTAATCGATGAATATCTTTGGCACATAGTGCAAAGATGAATGATTACCTAATGAATATCTTTGGCCCGTAGTGCAAAGATGAGCAGTGTTGAGATGAACATGACCAAACGGGTGATACAAATGAATATCTTTGGCTCAGTAGTGCAAAGATGAATATTTGATTCAAGATGTATATTGATTGATGTTACGAGGATAAAATATTGATGATGGACTTTTAAATCTTAGAAGATAGTAGAATTCTTTCTCTCTTGACTCTTCTAATGAATTGCTATTTCATTGCAGTTGTTAATCTAAAACTTGTTGTCTATTATATTTTATCGATTTTTCCTGTTGAAGACTAATGATAATTTGTTGTATATTATCTTAGTCATAATATTTTTTACTGGGCTAGTTGAGCTCACCCTTTTCCTATTTGTTCCATTTTTCTTCTCAGGAGGTGAGAACATAGCAGGATCTAGTCGGGGTATGGAGTGATGGTTCTAGAAAGATGTTTTAGCAGTCCTCACTATTTCTGTAAAATAGTGTTTGAATAATTGTAATGAGGACTTATTTGAGTGTGGATATTTTCTAGAAGACAATATTTGTATTTAAACTCACAATATGTGTTGTCGTATTTTGCACGACAATTGTATTATTGAAGTTGTAGTTTGATTTCTGTACCATGTATTTGGCAACTCAGAATGGGTGTTGTATACCTATTTTGGGGGCGTCACATACGTAGTATCATGATAATCATTTTAACAAAATCTGATAAAACATTAAACATATTTTGTCCAAAAAATATATATATCATGACCCGCCTGATCCCAAGCCCGATCGACCATACAGACGGCGGCGGCGCGCGCGTGTGGGTTTGAACCAAGCCTTGGCTAGGTTCTCTCCCTTCCACAAAAGTGGGGTGCCCTTGCATATAAAGCAAAGAAAACAGCTCATGCATCTACCGGCTCCGTAGTATCATAAATCTCCTGCAAAGTTTTTGTCTTGATTCCTTCGGGGCTGCAACTAGAAGGCTCTTCTGTTGAGGATGATGGAACATTTTGTATTGACCCCAGTACAAAACCTATTTCTAAAACCCTTAAATATTTCTTCAACCATAACAAACATATAATGCGCCAAAGACGTTGGCTCAAGCTGTTGAAGATTACGATCGTACCATTCAATACCATCGTGGGAAAACAAAAGTGGTAGCTGACGCGTTGAGTAGAAGATCGTATGTGTTTACGAGTGCGATGTTGTTAACACAAAAATCTATTTTATATGACTTACAAATGATGAAGATAGAGTTAAAGACTCTAGGAACCCACGTGAAGATAACGAATATACGAGTAAAATCGACTTTAATCGATAAAGTTAAAATCGCTCAAGCTACACACTGGAGTTGATGAATATAAAGAAAAAGGTGCAAGAATGCGTTATTCTAGAAGTACGAGTCGATGAAGAGAAAAAAGCTCAAGCCTTCGATTTATTTGAATTCCTCGATCAAGTAGGAACTGTGGCCTATAGACTAGCCTTAACGCTAAGTATGCCGCGTGTTCATAACGTTTTTCACGTATCGATGTTACGTAAATATGTGGACGACCCAAACCACATTATTGCGTTAGAACCAGACGATATAGCCGAAGATTTAACGTACGAGGAGGTACCTATTAAGATCTTGGATAGGAAAGAACATGTCCTATGCACGAAGGTTATACCACAAGTTACGGTTTTGTGGAGAAACCATGCTATTAAAGAAATGACATGGAGTTGGAATAAAAAATGAAAGCGAGGTATCCTCACCTTTTCGATACACCAGGTATGTACGTCAATTTTAAGGACGAAATTTCATAAGGAGTGAAGGTTGTAAGACCCCAACTTTTTAATGAATAAAATCGAATTTCCTCTATTTATTATTGTGAATAATAAGGTGTTAATTTGATATAATACTTTGGTTATGGGTGAAATGTGAAAATTTTGCAAAATAAGCAAGTGGTTATAAAATATTCAATTGTCGGGGAATATTCGTTTGGTCGTGGAATATTCTTTCTACGTGGGGAATATTAGTATATGGCCAAGATCCATTTGTGGGCCCTATAACGGATAAGCGCTTACGGATGAAGAAAACGACAAATTTGAGTTTTTATAAATAACGACGTAGTTATTACTGCATAATAACACCGTTGGAATACCCGTTAGTGGTTAAAATACTGATGTCTGCGTGGTTGCGTTGCGACAAGCAGATACGGTATTGCGAGTATTGTTGAATTATTGATCCTTACGTAAAGGCCTTTACTCAATAATTGTCACAGTGAATTCTTATTCAATATTTTATTTTATTGATTCAATAATTGTTTGCGTTGATATTTTATATTACTTTTGTTCAATAATTATCACTTTGCGATATCTCCATTATCGGATCAATAATTCATATTATTTGAATAATATTATGAGATAGCATTATTGGCAATGTCTAGAAAGTTCATCGAGGAGAGGTTTGGTCACCTAATTGTGCGCGCTAGTAAGTAAGAGAAATCCTTATCGGAAAAGTCCCTCTTTCTGGAACTACTGGTTGTCATAATTATGATTACGTAATATTATTTGTGAATAATTAATTATTGATTCATATGATAAGGAAATATTTATTTTATGTGGATATAAATGATGGATTTATTTATGTGGTTATTAATGAAAGAATTATTGTTTGAGATGTTTTATCAAGATATTGTTTGGATTAAAGTATTTAAAATCATCCGTTTGTGGATTTCGGGTATTTTTACATTTGGAATTTGGAAAACTCAAAGCTACAAAGTTGTAGAGAATTCGATTTAAGTGTGGAATGGACATAAAATTCGTATTTTCTGATAAAAGCAGCTATTTTCTATGAATTATTAAAGTTTACGATTATTGTTTAAATGATAAAACATTTTAGAAAATTCTAGAATTGGTTGGTGAGAAATGTGCTCAATTGAATTTCAAATGTGGTGGGTGACAATAGTAATGAGTAAAAAGCCATCGGTGTGCAGGTTAGTCTTCTATGGCGTTCTAAGCATTTTCCTATAAATAGGGTCTTTAGTTAGAATTGAAAATCACACCGTAATTCATAAGTTTTCTCTTTCTCTCTATATTATAGAGTGTTTTCTTGTGAGTATTTTGATACTTTGAGTGTTGCTTTATCGATCCAAGTTCCTTGACCTTATATCCAGTATTCCAGCCAGAAGTATTATCTTTTTGAGGTAAGGGATGTTATTTTCTTCATATATGATATTATTTCTTCAATATCATTATGCCGAAGTATTGATCTGAATTTTTTTATCAAATTTAGAACTTTTTGTGTCTGAGTTACTATTCACGTATACGGAACTATTCACCGAAAAATGAAATTTTCTTCTTTTTGTCCAAGATGTCTATTATGGTTACTATATTTGATTGTATCCATGTTTTGATCTTTATTTTGAATTCTGCTTCAAAATTGGTTATTATGGAGTATTATTGATCTTGGATAAACTGTTATACTGAATCCTTACTATTTGATCTTTTATCTCACTTTGGATTCGCTTTTCTTTAAGATATTTTCATCATCCTCGGTCTAAATGATGATATTACTGAATATCTTTGGCACATAGTGCAAAGATGAATGATTAATCGATTAATATCTTTGGCACAGAGTGCAAAAGATGAATGATTACCTAATGAATATCTTTGGCCCGTAGTAAAAGATGAATAGGTGTTGAGATGAACATGACCAATTTGGTGATATGAATGAATATCTTTGGCTCAGTAGTGCAAAGATGAATATTTGATTAAAGATGTATATTGATTGTTATTCTGAGGATAAAATATTGATGATGAACTTTTAAATCTTAGAAGATAGTAGAATTCTTTCTCTACTTGACTTTCTAATGGATTGCTTATTCCATTCAGAGTAGTTGTTGATCTAAAACTTGTTGTCTATTATATTTTATCAGATTTTTCCCTGTTGAAGACTAATGATAATTTGTTGTATATTATCTTAGTCATAATATTTTCTTACTGGGCTAGTTGAGCTCACCCTTTCTTTCACTGTTCTATTCAGGAAATGAGAATATAAATTTGGGACTAGTGGGGAATGGATTATTGGTCCGGATGGTTGCATTAGTAGTCCTCACTATTATGTGAAATAGTGTATCAATAATTGTAATGAGGACCCCTTTTGAGTTTTTATACTCTCTATTAGACAATACTTGTATTCGAACTCACATTATATGTGTTGTCGTATTTTGCACGACAATTGTATTACTGAAGTTGTATTTGTTTTTGTACCATGTATTTGGCGACTCAGAATGAGTTGGATGGAATGGACCTATTTTGGGGTCGTCACAGTTTACATCCCTGCTAATGACAATTTTCTTTATTTTTGGATTATACAGCTTGTAGGCTTTTGACCTTTCACTATATCCAACAAAAATATATTTTTCTGCCTTGTCATCAAGTTTTGTCCTTATTGAATTTGGTGCATGAGCAAAAGTTTTACTTCCAAAAATCTTCAAGTGTTGGACACTTGGTTTTCTCCCATACCAAGCTTCATGAGGAGTACAATTTTTTAATTTTTTTGTTGGGGACCTGTTGATAAAATAAACTATACAAGAAATAACCTCTGCCCAAAATTGGCGTGACAACCTATATCTTTTTAGCATGCATCAAACCATGTCTCCATGATTGTACGATTTTTCCTTTCGCAAACATACACCATTTTGTTGCAGTGTACAACGAACTGTCAATTCATGCCTTATGCCATTATCTTTACAAAAATGCTGAAAACCATTTGAAAGGTACTCCGACTCTCAATATGTTCTCAAAGTCTTTATGTGACAACCAGAAAATAAGTTCACACTTTTCTTGTGTAATCATCAATAAAATAAATGAAGCATTTGTTACCTCCAAAAAAGATGACACTGTCATAGGTCCACACATGTTTGAATAAACAAGTTCAAGTGGCTGCCTTACACCCCAAGAAGATTTTTAGGGGAATGGACTACGTTGGAACTTTCCCAACTGGCATGCTTCACAAGTCTCATCCGTTTTACTAATCTGGGGTAATCCATTCACCATTCCATTCATCGCTAACAATTTTAGGTTGTCAAAATTTAAGTGGTCATACCTGTCTTGCCATAACTTGGAAACTTCTTCATTAAAACCAGTGAAACAAAGAAAATTTTCCACTTAGAGAGGAAGTGGAAATAAATTATTCTCCGCCAAGCTAATCTTTACCACAACCTGATTATTTTTTGACAGAGTACATAATTTATCATGAAAAAATATAACAAATCCTTTTCGCAAAAGTTGTCCAGTACTTAGCAAATTGCTTTTGATGCCTGGAACAAAATAAACATCTGACATTTTTTTTTCGAATTTTTCATATTTTGTTTTGAAAGTGACTTCTCCAACGGGTTAAATACACTTTTCCCCATTCTACAATATGTCAGTTTACAAATGCAACATCGAACTGATTTTTTTTTACATTCGACTCACTGAACTTCAATTTTTTTACAAACCGTTACACATTTTTTTAAATTATTTGACTTTGAACGGAAAAATTACACGAGCTGTCACATAAGAGAGAGAAAACCTACATGTCAGACATTTTTCTTTGTGGCATGCTTAGATGGAAACTTGTATAAATTTAATGATAAATTAATCAAAATCAAATAAATAAAATAAAATAATCCATTCAAAATAAAAGTACAATAAAAATATTTTTTTAAAATTTATTTTAATCATTAATATTTGTTTGGTATGGTAAAACTTTGGTATTATTGCATACAAAAAATCTTCTTTTTTTTAATTTGGTACAATTTTAAATAAATTATATAAATTACACATAAATATATAATTTTTTAATTTAAATTATTCATTAAATTCATTAATTTAATTAACTCATCTTCAGATAAAACTAAAATTATTAATTTATTTTCAAATTTGCCTCCCTCTATTATTTCCTCTAATGTTGATCCTTCGATGTCCCCTGGGGATTTTTGGTAACAAAACAAGAAATTCTCAATTGGATTTTCTCTTTCCTTTATTATCTCCATCTTCATCAAAAAAAATTATTTTTAGATCTTCGAATTCTGGCCTTGAGAACTCGATTCTCCGCGAATAATCAGATTTAGCTTAGTTTGTTGATGTTCTCTCATTTTGTCTGGATTCCATGGTGGTTTGGTTTGTTGCTTCTAATTTCATGTGCTCTGATGACGTTAATCAATTCGAATCTGACCAGATCCAATTTAAGTAGACAAGATCTGGCGTTAGCGACAAAGAAGGAGGTGGTTCGATATAGGCGCAGTGGCGACGACGGCGATGGATGGAACGTGGCGGCGGTTGTGATCGGAGGTTTATGCATGGATGATGGTGGTGGTTATGGATGACCGGTGTGGTTGTGATTGGAGGTTTATGGATGATGATGGTGGTGGTTATGGATGATGGTGGCGGTGGTTGTGATTGGAGGTTTAAACTTAAAATGTTTTAATTGTGATCGGAGGTTATGATTTTAAATGTTTTAAACTGATTTAGGCGATTTTGTGCTCTGATTTTGGGTTCTAATTTTGGGTGGTTCTGGATGATTTTGGGTTGTTAATAATAATAATAATAATCTCTCTTTGTCAAAATATTAGATAATTTTATACTTTTAAAATTAACTTACAATATTTAAAAATTAAAAAAATAATATGAATTCATTAATTTATATAAATATATTTGTAAAAATTATACATTAATATATTTATTATTAATTTAAATATTTGTTATGTACATTAATTTGATTTATATTTTGGTTAACTATTTGTTATAGAATTGATAATTGTTGTATTTTTTTAATTATTGAATATCCACCTAAGCATCTGATGTGTCCATCAAAGCATCTGACGTGGTGCCACATAAACATTCAGTTAACCTTTAACATTTTTAGACAGAAATTTTAAGTTTTATAAAAAAGTTATAGTTCAATGCATTGACCGTAAAAAAGTTTATTTCAGTGATGCATTTGTAAATCGACCCCTAGTAGAGTGGAGAAAAGTGTATTTAACCCCTTCTCCAACTCCTTTAATTGTATAGGCTCTAGCATCTCCAATTTTTATTGCCCAAAATTTGACTCCACCAGGGTAGAAAATAAATCTTTATTCCCTGTTATATGTTTGATGGCACAACTATCCAAATACCAAACATGATTATTATTTTCTTGACAACCAATTAATAATGACTCTGGACAATCATTACTAGAAAAAGGCCTAATGACGACCAATACTTATCGGTATTGCGCATCTCCGGTCGTGATAATACTAATAATGACCGAAGATCTGCGGAATCGTAATTTAATCTAGTTCTTATTTAATATCGGTATTGCGTCTTGATCATTGAGAGGTCGCTTTCTGAAAATTTGCCTTGTAAAATTTGGCACGAAATGTTGGCGCCAAGGTTTTGTGCGACCACTTAATATCAGCGACTAGATTTTATGCGACGCGTATCAGCGACCTTATTCGGTCGCTAATATGGATCTGCGACCAACTACGGTCACTGATACGCGGTCGCTGATAAGCCTTTTTCTTGTAGTGAAACTTTCTCAACTGATTCATTTTCATGCACCAATCCAGATTCTTTTTTGTTAGATGGTGCAAACCAACATTCACTAATTTTATGACCAGGCCTATGACAATGAAAACATTCAATATAGCCTTTTCTCCCTCTTTGATTAATTAATACCACGACCTCTTCCTCTTTGAGAATTGTTTGAATACTCAAATTAATGACTCTTCCTTAAAATTATTATTGTTACCTTGTGATCCTCTTTCATTGCCATAAAAATTAGAGCCTCTGCCTCTGTTTCCTTGGAAGCCACCTCTTCCACGTCCACGACCTCCTCCACGGTCGCGACCATTAGGAGCACCTCGACCTCCCATAATTTCATACTTGAGAGCTTGATCATTTGAAGGTGCGTTTCTTTGATTAACATGTACGGAACTCATGTGCCTTTAAAGAAGCCTGCAAATCTTCCAAACAAAATTTTGAAACATCTTTAAACTCTTCAATAGCTACCACGATAAAACCAAACTTTGTGGTAAGCTCCGAAGAATTTTCTCAACAACTTTTTGATCTTGCAAAGCTTCTCCATTAGTTGCCATTTGATTAACAATTTAAGTAACTCTTGAAAAATAATCAGCAATAGTCTCATTTTCTTACATTTACAACTTCTCAAATTCTAAACGCAAAGATTGGAGTCGTACCTTTTTTACCTTTTCTTCACTTTTATATATTGATTACAAAATATCCCAAACTTCTTTTAAAGTTTTCGCCTTCAAAATTCTATCAAAAATTCGTCTTTCAATTGCTTGATAAATTTGGAAGATCGACTTGTTATCCTTCTCCCTTTTCTCATTCATGTTGTTTTTCCGAGCTTATGGCAAACCCTCTTCAGTTTCTGGTTCTTCATAGCCATCTTCAATAATGCTCCACAACTTAAAAGACTTCAATAATATCTTCATATTATGGCTCTAATAATCAAAGTCTTCTCCGTTGAAGCGAGTAATAGAGAGACTAAATTGTTTGAATTTGCCATCACAATCATGTTGCTTTGAAAGTCAATTCTGCTGATATTGTTTTTCTATATGACAGTGACTGAAACCCACAAGTAGATTCACAGGCTCAGGAGCACAATTGGTGAATATTATTGGTCCCGATTAAAATGATTAACAAGAGCTGCTGATGTAGTTATTGTAATTGAAAAACAAACATGGTTGGCTGAAGAGTGTGTTGGCTCACTTTAAATCACTCAAGTTAGAAGCTCCCGGCAGTGGTCACTGATTTCAACGTCCCAGGCTCTGATACCATTTGTTGGAATAATTAGGAAGATAATATATTTTTAGGGAGGAAGTGAAATATAACTTTGGAGAATATAAGAATACTTTGATTTCACTTACTTCAAATGAACAAAGTACAAGACTATTTATAGGACTCCTATGATACTTTTAGAGCCACATTAATAATGATAATATACATGTATATGAACTTAACACTTAAATACATTAATGTACATACATGTACTTGGATATCACCAATTCATGTACTAATATTAATTAAGATAATTCTTGAACAATCTAGAATATATTTAAAATTTTGATTTAGTTAATAATTCCACCGTCTCACACACATGGAATAAAAATCAAAAGAACGAAATTAATGAATATTCATTCCATTGAAATAAGTTATCCACTGAAATTATCACCAAATACACTATTTTTTATTTGATTCGTTATTCCATTCTATTCCTTAGATCCAAACATATATATCATTAAGCTTATGGTCCATGGATAATAAATGGCGATTTCGTATGACAAAGAAACTTATGGATAATAAATGGAAAATTTTATGACAAATAAGCTTAGAGAATCTTATGGTCCATGGATAATAAATGGCGATTTCGTATGACAAAGAAGCTTATGGATAATAAATGGAAATTTCGTATGATAATTAAGCTCAGAGAATCTATATATAAGTATAGTAACATACATGAACAGGACGTGAAACAATACGATTGATTGAATATGGAAGAAACCCATCAAACAATATACTCAGTGTTGGGCCATGATCCTTTTCCTTATTGGGCCAAACTTAATGGGCTCCTCCCTTAGATTATGTTACTCTTGTCCTGTTGGTCCGAATGATTTGGGCCCAATTACTTGATTATTTCGTTGGGTCCTTTCGGTTGAATTCGGTCGTTTGGGTCATTTCCTTTATTTGGGCTTAGTCATTGAATTGGCCCATTATACAAATTGCCACTTAACCCAACTTTGACCGGTAATCATTACGCCAAATAATAGTTGACTATTATGTCTGCCACCTTTCTGCATGGCATTAATGAGGATGGGACTCAGATGATCGGCGGTGGCAAAGAGTGGTAGCAGGTGAGGAAGTAGGCTACATACTTTCAATTTGAAATGACCGGAGTGGGGAAAGGTGTCGGGGAGGTGATGGGTGGCACGATGGCAAGGATTGGAGTACGTATGGAGCCAGGATCACAAAGGAGGTAAGTAACAAAAATTACACACACAATCATATGATTATTCTCTTTCAGGCATTAGACATTTTTTCCCTCCATTGTTAACCTTGTGATCGCCGATCTCGACTCTCACGGAAGCTATCCCGACGACAGTCAAGCCGCTGAAGCTTTTAGTGTTGACTTGTTGAATCTGCAAGGTGATATCGGACGTGTCTTGGTGATTGGGACATGGAGAAAGATCTTGGCGTTAACATTGGCGCTAGAAGGAGGGCTGAGTTCTAGTGTCCTGGTATTTTTCAATCCTGGCCCATTTGTTCTACGTCAGTATTCATGGTGAAGAGTAGAACGCCTACACCCGAAGGACAGCCTATGGCTGCCAGTGAATCGGTACCACGAGTGTCTGTCAAGGATCGTTTGGGACCTGCGATAAAGTGTTCATGCCAAACAACGTCAAAACGATCACATGAAGATTTTCACGAGAAATTTGTAAAACAGCGTTAAGCGAAAGCTAGTTTTCACGGCGGAGAAAGGGTCTGGCCATGGTCGAAAACGAGTAGAAGGCACCCCGCCTAGTACTCGATATCGAGATGACCAAGACGAAAAGGCCTCACGACTGGCTAAGATGGCAGATGAAGCAGATAGGGCCATGGAGGCTTGTGAAACAACGACGAGGATATAAATTGAGTAGATGGCTCGAATGGCGGAGTTGAGGGACGAAGAGTTCGATTATGTTCGATCCAAGAAGCGAGGCGTCGAGTGGGAAGGAACTGCCCATTCAGAGCGTGAATCTCGGGGCCAACCTCGAGAAAGAAGAAGATCCAGAAGTCCTACTCCTCAAAGATCGAAGAGGCACATCACCTTGTCGATTCTAAGGAGCGAGTCGTCGAAAGCGAACGAAGAGGTCGATCCAGAGATCGCACTCTCCTGAGACCACAAAGAAAGCACTTGTTGTTGCACATTCTCGCCATAACGCCCGAGTTCAGAGACGAAGTATATCTAGAGGTCATACTCCCGAGAGTCTACTGAGGGTACACCACCCCAATGGACGCTTCATCGGAAAAATCCTCTAAAGGTGGAGGTTCTATTGTAAGAAACCGGTCCACTCAGAGGAGGAAGGAGTCACCGGAAAAATAAGCATCATCTCAACCAGAAGGTGTGGAATATCTGGTTAAAGAATTGAAAGAACTTCGGAAGCAGCTTGATGAAGTGCAGAAAACAAAAGATACTTTCGGAAAGAAGGCATCTCCTTTTTCCATGGAGATTCTAAAAGAGAAGGCTGACCCCACCAAGAAGTTGCCCCACATTGAAAGTTATGATGGATCGGGGGACCCCTACGACCACAGTCAGGCGTTCGACCGACTGATGGATTATTACGACTTTAGCGATACTGCTAAGTATGCAGTGGATGCCCGGCAGTGGATGGGGACTTTGCCCTCGGATTCAATTTCATCTTGGGATGACATATGCGATGAAATTTCATGCTTTCTCTTGGAAGCAACAAAAGAAGGGAAAACCAATGGTTCGTTGGCTCAAGTTCGACAATGATTCGAATGAGTCTTTGGGCCAATATGTGAAGCGGTTCTGTGAAGCAGTCGACCAAGTGTCAGACCTGAACGATCTACAAGCTGTGGGCTATTTCAGAATGGGTTTGATTTGGTCAAATCAGAGAAGTTGGTGAAGAAATTGATGTTTAACCACCCGAAGAGTCTCGCTGAAGCCTTCGACAAAGCTGAAGGCTATATCGTGGTGGAGGAAGCCATGAAACGACCTCAAACGTCCTTCTTCGAGACCGAACAAGAGGAGATCGGGATAAAACTGATGGGGACCAGAAGAAGAATGAAGGGAATAAAGATCGCTATGAAGGCGGGTCGAAGAGGTACAACAATTGGAGACAGGGTGGAGGATGTTCGTTCGCTCCATCCCAGAGAGTAAATAGGATGTACACAGCACTTAACACCGATAGGGCTGTTATCTTGGATCAGATTAAGGATCAACCTATCTTTGAGCCACCTCGAGATAACATTAAGCCTGGAAAAGGGAATCCTCGTAAGTATTATGATTACCATCAAGCTTCGGGTCACGATACGAACGACTGTGCTAGTTTGAAAGAAAGGTACAAGGTGGGGCTTTAATTCAAGATGTGGTCACGTAACTAATCAACAATGGGGATAGAGGACTGTTCGGCTGACTCAACCATCCGGCAGAAGAGTTTCAGCTCGGGATGACTGCAAGGCATGTGATAGATGTCATCACTGGGGGTACTTCTGGCAAACTTGTTGGGAAGAAGCGCCGAAGTTACTTATATTCGGTCATGTCGGTGGCGGGTACCATCCCGAAGACTGATAGACCTTATCCGAGTACGGTAATCTCCTTTACTGATGAAGATTACCCTTCTGAAGTCATTGAACCGCATGAGGGATCGTTAGTCTTGATACTTGTGAAGTGGGTTCGGTGGATATGAAGCGAATGATGGTAGATAATGGGTCTTCTGTAGATATTCTCAGATGCCCACGCTTATCAAAGGATGCATCTAGACGGGCGGAAGATGGAGATAGGGCAGGAGGCTCCTTTGTACGGTTTCAGTAATGATCCTATCAAGGTGGCTGGAACCATTGAGCTACCGGTCATCTTCGGAACCGCCCCTCAACAGGTACAAATTATTTGCAAATTTTACGTTGTGCGTCTGGATTCTCTTATATAATGCTATTTTGGGAGGCCTACTTTAATTGCTTTACAAAATTGTAACCTCGATCCCTCATTTCAAAATCAAATTTCCCACGGCTCATGGGGTTGGTGAGGTGAAAGGAGATTTGGATCTGGCCAGAAGATGTTATAGAAATGTTGTGATCACTTCGGGAGTGGGGGTATCAAAACAAAAGCAGACCATGGCGATAGAGATTGAACCCTTCACTGAGAGTAGTTCCGAACCATTGGTCATGCCAGCTGAAGAAACAGAAGCGATAGAGCTCATCCCGGGCAAAGTGAACAAGACAGTGAAAATAGGTTCGGGTCTGCCGAAACCTCTCCGGACGAACCTCATAGAGCTCCTGCGATGCTATGTTGATATCTTCGCATGGGAACCTCAGGATATTCCAAGAGTAAGCAGAGATATTACTGAGCATCGGTTGGAGGTGGACCCGTCAAAGAAACCAGTTCATCAGAAGAGGAGGATCTTTGCACCTGAACGTCAGTGGATCATCGATGAAGAGATCGCAAAATTGTTGGCAGCTGACTTCATCTTTGAGATCGACTACCCACAATGGATGGCAAATGTGGTGCTGGTCCAGAAACAGAATGGTAAATGGCGAGTCTGCATCGACTATACCGATCTGAACAAAGCTTGTCCAAAGGATTTCTACCACGCCCCACATCGATCAAATTTCATTGATGCCACTTCGGGGTATGCTTTGTTGAGCTTCATGGATGTATTCTCCGGATATCATCGATTTCCATGTATGTAAAGAGGATATCTAGAAGGCGGCGTTCATTACGCATCGTTCGGTATATACTATAAGAAAAAATGACCTTCTACTCATCAATCTGGGGCCCACATACCGGAGGATGATGAACTATGTCTTGAGATATCACCGGGCAAGAATGTGGAGGTGTATGTGGATGACATGATTGTCAAAAGCATGTTGGTGCATAAACATCTGGATGATTTAGAAGAATGCTTTCAGACAATTCGCCATCACAACCTGAGATTAAATCCCACTAAATGCACCTTGATGCAGAAATGGAAAATTTACGGGTTATCTTATCGATCGAAGAGGAATTGAAGCCAATCCAGAGAAGATTCAAGCGATCCTGAACATGTAGACTCCTCAGTCGTTTAAAGATGTTCAACGTCTGACTGGAAGGATTACAGCTTTGAGGAGGTTCATGTCCAAGTCGACAAAAAGATGTTTACCGTTTTTTGATACATTGAAAGGGCCGAAGAATGCAAAGACGTTCCAATGGACTTCGGAGTGTGAAGACGCCTTTCAGAGCATCAAGTCCTACCTATCTTCGGCGCCTTTGTTGGTGAAACCCGTTCCTGCTGAGCCTCTATATTTGTACTTGGCAGCTAGTTCATTGGCAGTAGGAGCAGTTTTGGTGCGTGAAGTTGGGGGTAAGCAGCACCCGATTTATTATGTAAGCCATGTCCTTCGGGATGCTGAAACAAGGTACCCAAACATTGAAAAGTTTGTTTTTGCTTTAATAACTGCTAGTCGAAAGCTTAGGCAATACTTCCAGGGTAGATTGGTAATAGTATACACAGATCAGCCTTTGAAGAAGATTATGGGCAAACCTGAGGTATCGGGGAGATTAGCTGCATGGACGATGGAGTTGTCCCAATTTTTCATTGAATATCATCCTGAACCGCCATCAAAGGGCAAGCCTTGGCTGATTTTGTAGTTGAATGCTCATTTTCCGTGGCGATGAAGGCTGTGAAGTGTGAAGGATCGATAGAAGCGGTTGTAGTTCTTCAAATAGAAGCGAGTTAAATGGATATTTGTATGCAGATGGGTCTTCTATCTACTGCGGACATCGATGGAAGCGAGGATTATTCGGACGAGTCTGAGGGATTCAAGGTGCAACAGCCATCGATTTCGGTTTAAAGCGACGAACAACGAAAATTTGAGTATGAAAGCGGTACTCGCGAGGTTCACGACTAAGCGAAGAGTCTTGAAGTCGCGAGAGAATAGTCATCTTGATGATTCTCGGTTAGTTGTTAAGCAACTCTCCGGGAAGTCTGGCTTCGAGGACCAAGAATGATCAAGTATTTGGCGAAGTGAAAGAAACGACTTGATGTTTCCAATCCTACGAGTTTCGGGAGGTCGAGAGCAATAACAATTCCATTCTTTGATGCACTTCTCCAAACTAGCCACTACGGATCTTAACGTCTTGATGGATCGGTTTACTTAGAAATTTTGCAACATCTGAGTGTTCATCATGAATCGGTGATGTCGTTGACCGAACCAATCTTTGGTTGACTCCACATCCGGAGTATCCGATGATGGCGTCTTGCCTTCGGATCGGATGCTTGCCAAGAAAATCAAATACAAGAGTGCTAATTTTGTTACGATTGATGGGAATGCATTAGAAGGGCTTTCGCGTCTCACTTCTTGAAATGTTTGACTCCATCCGAAATTTGAATATGCTTTCTACGAGAGTGCATGAGGGCATCTGTGGCGACCATATGGTCGCTAAGTCATTAGCCTACAAAGTACTTCGTCGAGGGTATTACTGGCCTACCATCTTCAAGGAAGCGACCGAATACGTCAAGAAGTGCGAGAAGTGTCAACTCAACAGTCCAATACCACATCAGCCACCAGAAGAGCAATACTCGATCCTATCTCCTATACCCTTCGATGTCTGGGGGGTTGATATACTGGGTCCGTTACCGAAAGCAAAAGGTCAAGTCAGTTTTGTTATAGTTGCCATCGACTATATGACCAAATGGGTAGAAGCAAAGCCACTTAGGTTAATAACGAACAGAATGCTTGAAATTTTGAAAAAGAGTCGAGTAGTATTTCGTTTGAATTCCTAAGGTGGTAATATCGGACAATGGACGTCGGTTTGTGGGATCAAAATTTGAAACATTTTTGAAAGAATCGGGGATCCAAAGATGAAAACACTTGAAGAGCTCATCCTCGGAATCGAGCGGACAAGTTAAAGTGACCAACAGAACACTGCTGAATGGGATCAAACGCAGATTGGACGAAGCGAGGAAGATGGCGGAAGAGTCGCTTAGTGTGCTATGGGCTTATCGAACTACTCAGAGGACTACTGACGGGATTCACCTTTCGGTGGCCTATGGTAATGCGATGCCTTAGTCCCAGGTTGAAATTGGATTTCAAGTCTTGAGTTAGTCGATTCAAAGAGATCTACAATGATGAAGGGCTGAAGGCCAATCTTGATCTGCTTGAAGAAGTCAGAGAAACAGCCTTGATCAAATTGGCAGCCTATCAACGCAGAGTAGCCAAGCATTACAACAAGGGAGTAAAGCTTTGCAGATTTGAAGTGGGAGATTTTGTTCTCAGGGAAGTCGAAGCATCTACACCTCAGGATTTGGGAAAGCGATCTTTAACCGGAAGGACCAGTATGAAGTCATTTGAAGTCTGCCGGCCAGGGGACTTATCGGTGAAGGCATTGGACAGGTCAACAATTAAAAATACTTGGCACGCCGGCAGACTTAGGAAATACTTTCAATAAAAATAATGTCGATTACATCGAGGTCCCAGTAAATATTCACGTCATCATCAATAAAAGTCCCTTTTCCTCAAACGAATCCATCTTCGCTTCTGCTCGATTCGATGGTGTAAGCGAGTTCGGGTGGACTTACGACCATTCGATGGCGACCTTAATGGCGAGTGGACCTTATGGGTTTGTCGGGCCCCTTCGTGGTAGTAAACGCCATTCTTAAGACATTGTCGAATACCTTCCCGTGGTAGTAAGTGTCATCTTTAAGACGTTGTCGAGCCCTGCGTGGTAGAAATTGTCGACACTTAGACCTTGTCGGGCCCTTCGTGGTAAAAGCAAGTGTCATCCTTAAAACGTTGTCGAATACCTGCGTGGTAGGCAATTATCGACACACTTAGACGTTGTCGAGCCCTTCGTGGTAAGCAAGCGTTGTTCTTTAGACTTTGTCGGGCCCTTCGTGGTAGGCAAATGTCATCTTTTGGTTTTGTTAGGCCTTTCGAGGTAAACAAATTCCTGATGAAGCGGATCATCTCACACTTGATAACTAATAAGTATCCCTTTACTTTATTACCTAAATTTTTTCTAAGTGTCGAGTTCGGATTGCCTCATTCTTTAACTTCACCTTATCTGTTATATGACATGCTTAGTTGTTAATTAACAGTTCGAGTTGAATCCTTAAAAGAGTTTGTACATTTTTCCAATCGAATTAACATCAAAGTATTTGCAGAAAGTAAATGCACAGAAGTCATAAGGAATGAGATCACATTTCATTAAGGTTTAATTTGATTACAAAATTAGAAACTTTTTACACAAGGCCTATAAATTAAAGAAAGTAAAATTATCTTCAGACGGCAGCTTCATCTCTGGAGTCTAGTAAGGATTTGGATCCATTTGGGTCACCACCACTTTTCCTTGCCCGACTTGGCAATCTTACGTACCCTTCATAGTATACTTTCAGAATTTCTGCGCCGAGCTCGTCAGATGTACGATAATCCGCCTGTATCTGCTTGACCAATTCTTCGGTCAGAGAAGGGTCCCGTTCTTGAAGTACCTTTATCTTGCCACGAAGCTTACGACGCTTAGCCTTATGGACTTTCATATCAGATCGAGCCTTCTTCTAAACTTCGCTGAGTTGTGTTGATAAGTTTTGATTGGCTACAGCAAGCCCCTCTTTGGTAGTCTTCAAAGCTTCGGTCTCTGCAACAAAACGGACATTCATGGTAGCCAATTTTTGTTTGCTGGCTTTTGTCGTCTTCAGTTCTTCTCTGACCGAGCTCAGCACGTCATAAGTTTCCTTCATATCCTCCTTGGTTTGGGCCAATTCCCTCTGAAGACTTTTATTGGCATGGAGAACAGATTCACGTTCCTCTCTCTCTCGAGCCAATGTAGCCTTCAACATATTGTTCTCCCTCCTCGGAGTCTCCTCATCGGACTCGGCATTTATATGCCTGGGACGTAAACGCCCGAAGACTGCATTTGCCTGCACATATTCGACAGTATCCAGTCAATTTCAAATATTAAGGCAGGTAAAGAAATGTTTAACTGATAAAACCCTCACTTACTTTTGCCAGATAACTCATGCCTTCATCAAGAAAATTCCCGTTCGTATGATTATCAAAACGGTGATCATCATTTTCCCGAACGAAGGCATCAAAGAGCTGGAAGGGAAAGTTAACGTTGTACCGAGGCCACAAAAGTTTGGCGCCACCAAAAGGCTCATCATCATGGAATTTTGTGATGAAGGCCTTGGGGGGGGGGGGGGAAGGCATTGGTTGGTCATGAATGGGAGAGGGATCCATATAGATATTTTCGGGGGAAGATAATTGAGTTGGCGGTATTGGATCAACGGTTGGCGGTATTGGGTCGGCGGTTGGTGGTGTTGGATCGATAGTTGGGGGTATCGGATCGACAGTTGGTTCAGATTCAGAAAGGGCTTCAGAGTCTGACGGGATAGAAATTAGTCGAGGCCTTCGGATGGCTCTTTCTTTCGTCGAAGTTGGAGGACTCTTTTCGAGAGAAGGGGTTCGTCATCTACGGGTGCATGGGTTGGAGGTTCATCAGTTAGTGCTTCAGTAGGTGGGTTGAATTTGGAGGAGGCTTCCGGTTGTGAAGGTTCAACATCGACATCTGCAGATTTTTTGGCTGCATTGTCTTCGGATGGGACTTCATGTTGTTAGGAATCGACGGTGGCTTCTACCGATTTTCCAGCTAACAAATCCTCTAAGTCTTTCATCTCCGAAGGCGACGGTTTGATCAAAGTTACTACAGAAGATTAACAGTTCTACATCAGAATCCATGTCACAAAATTTTCAAATATTCATAAAATGAATTTATACTTACGTTTGTGGTCATACAACCACGCTTGATTGGAAAGAAGTCTATAGTTCCATTCCTCCCTCGGGAAATTGTCCAAAAGCTCTATCATCTCTCGCCTCACGTTCTTCGAGAGACGTCTCAAAGTCCGTAGAAATCTTCTCATCAAGGGCCCAATCCCATTAAAGAGATGATTTCGGGTCCTTCGATTTAAAAACCATCTTTCATGTCATCCTTTTTGTTGCTTGAAGGAGTATTCACTAACGAGCGTCTCTCGAACCTCTCTCCATGCTTTTTGAAGAATGCTTGATTATAGTCTTAAATCCTTTCTCTCCTGGTATCGGCCGACCTTGTATACTGATAAAAAAAGAAGAAGTCGGCGCAGAGTTCGACACCAAGTTCGTGGGCATAAAGCTATGAATGCTAAAATGTGAATATAAGAGTTCGGCATTAATTGGGCGAACCCAACACCCGAAACCCCAATAGAGTTACTACGAAAAGCATGAAGGGGAATCGAACCCTTTCTCCGTGATGGTCATCGTAATGTGACCATCCATCCTTCGAAGCGTTGGTACATCCGCTCTCCGGACACTGGAGCTCTCACCAAATGGGTATCCTAATGTGGCGTGAGTTTGAAGCCTCTCCAAGTCAACCTCTGTAACTTTCGAGGGAGTGTTGGCATGGAGATACTGTTCTTTATTCCTGTAGAATGCGGAAGGACTGAGAGAGGATTTCGTTATTGGTTTCTTCTTAGTAGTTGCAGCGGTCTGATCAGAACTTGAAGCATTTTTGGTAGAGTTTGGGCTTGGAGGAACGGAGCATATTGGTGTCACTAGCAGGGGACGACCTTGCTCAGAATCTTGAGAAGCCATTGTTAACAATTTGCAGAGAATACAAAGAGGGCTCGAGAGGTAGAAAGAAAGTTTGAAAGTCTGAAATTCAAATTGGCAGGTAAAACTGTCAAAATTGGTAAAGTTTACCTTTTATATTGATGGTTACACGGTAATCGAGGGCGGCACAGTTAATTCACAGCAATGATGGTGAATTGGAAGAGGTTTCGTACGGTTTTGGGTCTAAATATCTTAACCGGAGTAGACTTATGTCTATTGGGCCTCCCATCTCTGTCTCTGATATCAATTTGGACCGATTTAGTTGGGCTTTGGTGAGTTTCACTTTGGACCTCTTGTGACTTATCATAATTCGTTATATCATGGGCCTATATTATTTATAGTCTTCCATTAAAACTCCTGTTTAATAAAAGACTAGGGGGCAATGTTGGGCCATGATCCTTTTCCTTATTAGGCCAAACTTAATGGGCTCCTCCCTTGGATTATGTTACTCTTGTCCTATTGGTCCGAATGATTTGGGCCCAATTACTTGATTATTTCGTTTCGTTTGGGTCATTTCCGTTATTTGGGCTTAGTCATTGAATTGGCCCATTATACAAATTGCCACTTAACCCAACTTTGACCGGTAATCATTACGCCAAATAATAGTTGACTATTATGTCTGCCACCTTTCTGCATGGCATTAATGAGGATGGGACTCAGATGACCGGCGGTGGCAAAGAGTGGTAGCAGGTGAGGAAGTAGGCTACATACTTTCGGCTGAAATGACCGGGAGTGGGGGAAAGGTGTCAGGAGGTGATGGATGGCACGGTAAACCGGGATTGGAGTACGTATGGGGCCAGGATCACAAAGGAAGTAAGTAACAAAATATTACACACACAATTATATGATTATTCTCTCTCAGGCATTAGACATTTTTTTCCCTCCATTGTTAACCTTGTGATCGCCGACATCGACTCTCATGCCGAGTTATCCCCGACGGTCAATCAAGCCGCTTGCTTTTAGTGTTGACTTGTTGAATCTGCAGGATATCGGACGCGTCTTGGTGATTGGGACATGGAGAAAGATCTTGGCGTTAACACTCGGCTAGTTTGAAGTATGTTAAGCTTGCTTACCATTACCTATACACTCATTTCATATATTTCCTCCTCCTGTCCATTTTCACAATCATCTTCATTAATCTTTCTACACTTACTGAACAAGATTTATTATACTTCTTCAATCGATTTTACGCCCCGCTCTACTGGTTATATTTTTAGCAACATGTTATTTTATGAAGAATGCTTGGCCGCGGAATATTTACATGCTGGATTTTGCATGTTACAAGCCCGGTGAAGCTTTAATGTGCAGCAAAGAGCATTTCATGAAATGCTCAACGCTATCTGGGAATTTCACAGAAGAAAATTTGGCATTTCAAAAGAAAATATTGGAGAGGTTTGGTTAGGAGTGCATTACGCCAGATCTTCTCGCCACGTCCCCAATCACGTAAGACGTCCCGATCCTGCGCATAAGAATACAATCAACATCGAAGCTTGGCGGCGGTTCCGGCTTGGGATAGCTTCGAGCGTGAGAATTAGTATGTGTTCACAAAGTTAACAATGGAGGAATGTATGGTCTAGTGTATTGAGAGAGAATAAATCTCAATTGTGTGTGTATGGGAGAATATGAATAATCAATATATGTGAGAACGCACCTCTATCATGGCTTCTTCCTTGCTAGGTTATACTATCTTTGCTTGAATTCTTGTGCCACCCTACTACTACCGACACCCTCCGATCCGATGGGCTCATCGACTATATCAGGGTTATATCTCGCTTTTGGCCACATTGCTTTTCTCTGGCCACGGCTATGATCCCATCCACATTAATGCATGGCGGGAGCCTTGGTCAACCGTCATGCTTTTTTCATCATTACAAGTCAAAGTAATGAGATATTAAAATATCTAATGGGTCGATCCACCGGGTGACCCGGTCCAATAGGATTAAATAAAGTTGACACAATAAATGGGCTCAAAGAGTCCCATGGCTTAATTATAAAAGCCCAACAGATTAAACTGATAAATGGGCCCAATATACCCGGCCCAAAATAGGAGAAATATCATGACCCAACATTACCCCCTAGTTTTTTAGTTAAACAAGATGTTTAATGGAAAACTATATATGATTCATGATATTTAGAATTTAATAAAGGCCCAAGGATAGAAATAAGTGAATCATACCCACTTTTAACATAATGAAGTGGAATAAGGGAGAATTTGGATAGTGGATACCCAGGCGCGATAAGCCCAATCGATAAAGGATTTGAATTTGAGCAGGATGGGCCAATAAGATAGAAATCCAACAATCGAGGCCCAATCGATAAGATATTCAAAGGTCATCCAAACGCATTCCACTTTAATTCTCATTATTATCGACATTAAATCGCGGCCTACTCCATCCACGCTCCAAATCACAAGATATAAAAGATAAACCTCACCAAATTTGACGGTTTTACCTACTGATTTGAAATTCGAACCTTTGAGCTTTCTTCCCTCTCTCAGAAAAACCTCTCTTTAGCTTTCGCAAACTCAACAATGGTGAATCCAAGCCAAACCCCTTCAAGTTCTTCTCGTTCAAACCCTAACCAAGAGGGTTCAAGTGCCAATCCACCATCTCCAACTGATTTCTTCAAAGATGGGGAACAATTTCCTCATGCTAACACCACCGTCTCTGAATCTGAACTGCGAGCTCTCCGGATTCGATATCATGTTCCGGATAACTTTGCTATGAGGGCTCCAAATTCTTTGAGAGGCGAATGTACCAAAATGACAGACTATTTGGGTTGCTATATCTGCCGACTACTCTCTTTGGAAAAGGGATTCGCCTACCCTCCACGCCTTTATAGTTACCCTCTTGGGGTTTATTGGAGTAGGCTTCGCATGGCCGGTGCCCAACTCCTATATCCATATCTTGGCGTTCATCGCTTACGCCATGAATTAGGGGTACCCCTCTGTCGATCTCTTCTTCACCCTCTTCTACCGGGCGGATCCCGAGAACAAGGGTTCAAAATCTTTGAGCAAACAGTCCCCACGCCTAAACTCGAAATTCGAGAAGAGGCCCTGATGAGCACCCCTCGAAGCAACAAAAGGATGGCACGAGAAATGGTTCTTCGTCATTTGGTCCTGAATCTCCTCCTTCCTTATTGGACCATTTTGAGACGTATCTCTGCTGACTTCTGTGACATTCCCGAGGAGCGTGTGAGGAGATGGGTGACTTCATGAATAGGATCCTCCTCAAGAGTGGAGCTTCACTCTCTTGACCAAGCAAGCATGGTTGTATGACCATAAACGTGAGTCTCTAACCATTCTGTGATATAATTTTTGAAATGTTTATGTGAATACAGATTTTAACTTGTGATTATTTGCGGTGTCTTTGATCAAACCAACTTCCTCGAGTAAAAGACTTGGAAGATTTCTTGGCGGGGAGGATTATCGATGCAAATGAAGAACTCCCTAAAGAGAGCCTTCCCGAATCGAACCCCCCCCTCAACCAACAACAACCCTCTTCGGATGATGACCTCAAGTCGACAATCCTATCATCCCCGAAGAGGTCCTCCGACCTCGCCGAAGGAAGAAGGCCGCCAAAAGGGCCAGGACTCTTCGCGAGATAAATCCTGAAAGCGACGAGGAGGTACTTCCTGAGGTAAACCCACAACCAATTCCTTCAACCAACCCATAACAACCTCTCGAACCAACCCCACCAACTTCTCGAACCAACCCCAAAAAGAGGAGTCTCCTTGACATTCCTCCACACGATCGAAGGCGAAAGTCCTTCGTGCTAAAAATTAAGAAGCAAAATAATTCCTCTTCTGGCACCAATTTAACTCCGCGTCCCCCTCCTTCAACAACCAACCTTTAAATGAAACCCCAACACCTAACGCCGAAGCGGTCGGGTTTAACCCTTCTCCGTCTCCGAAAAAAAAATTTCTTGACGGTCAAATTTTGCTCAACTTCCGAACCTTCTTCAACTCCCGAGCCAATGCTACTCGATCACCTTCTCCAGAGGCAATGCATGCGGATCCTTCACCGGGTTCGCGATCGACTATACGCCTCCTCGAGGACCAATAACCTCCGAATTTCAAAGATGACGCCATGGGTCCACCGACTATGTGGCCTCGGTTCAATGCCAATTTCCTTTTCAACTGTTTGAGGCCTTCGTTCATGAGGCCCGATGACCATCGGTTGAGGAACAGTTCAAATGGGGACTTCTTCAAATGAAGGCATGAAATACTTTCAAGGCTAAACGACTCTTCTCTTCCTTTGCTTACTTATTTTCATACTCATACATCCGGTCGATTGAATAACACCGAACATATACAGCAAATGTTGTATTCTGACGTCTCAAGCGTCCCGGATCTATCCAAGTCAATCCGAGGAGGAGGCGAAGAAGGAAAATTCCTCCCGAAATCACTTTGCTCTAGAAAAAGGACTCACCGTGAAGGCCTTCTTTATACTAACGAAGGTCTTGAAAAGAGTCGTTATGCCTAAGGGAGAAGTGAAGGCCTCGAGGAAGAACTAAAGTCGATTAAGGCTCAAGATGTTTTGAAATTGTCAACATGAATGTCGACTTAGTTCAGAGGAGTGAACTGAGGATGAATAAGATCAAGGAGTTGAAGTCCGACGCCAAAATCTTGACCAAGACGATCCGTAAGATGGAGCAGGATGAAAAGCTTCAACTGAATATACGGCAGCAGCTCGAGCAAGAGATCCGAGAACTCAAGGCTCTTCGGGACCTTGGGCCTCCTTTAACTGATGCTCTTCGCAAAGAAATTTGTGAAGAGTATAGGAACTCGGACGAAATAAATGGAGAAATCATGAGGATTCACAAAGAAAGCTACGAGCTCTGCCGAAGTCTTGGCAAGGAAAGGTTGATCAAGGCTAACTTAGATCCTTACCTGCTGGACTCTTCGGATGATGATGGCGCTGCATGAAGCACCAGCTTATGGATTGTCTTCGGTCTTATTATGAATATTTGTAAAAATTTTATGTTATTTCCTTATTTGTAAATGAACTTAAATATTAATGAGAAATGATTTTCTTCCTTATGACTTGATTACTTTTTTATTTTATGTCAATACTTCAATATGAATTTATATGGACAAGTGTACAAAAAACCCTTTCGAGGATTTAACTTCAAATGATTAAGCATGTCATATAACAGATAAAGTGATGTTAAAGAACGAGGCATTCCGAACTCAACACTTAAATAAAATAAAGTACCACATACTCATCGGCTCCGAAGTGTGAGATCGGTCATTTGTTTACCACTCGAGGTGAAACAATTATATATGGACCAAGATATAAGGATCAAGATATAAGGATCAAGATATAAGGACCAAGATATAAGGATCAAGATATAAGGACCAAGATATAAGGATCAAGATATAAGGACCAATTGTGACCATTGACTTACCACCCTGGTAAAATCAATATAGGATCCTTCGTCTACCACTCGGGGTAGAATCGACAATAAACGGGTCATCGAATGGCCAAATGAGTCCTACCATACCTCCTTACACCATAGTGACCATAGGACAAAAATAGGACCAGGATCAATAGTGACCATTGATTTACCACCTGGTAAAATCAATATAGGATCCTTCGCCTACCACCACCTGTGGTAGAAACGACAAATGGGTCGCCATCGAATGGCCAAATGAGTTCTACCATTCCTCCTTACACCATAGTGACCATAGGACAAAATAGGACCGGGACCATTAGTGACCATTGATTTACCACCTGGTAAAATCAATATAGGATCCTTCGCTCACCACTTGGGGTAGAAACGACAAATGGGTTTTGTCATCGAATGGCCAAATGAGTCCTACCATTCCTCCTTACACCATAGTGACCATAGGACAAATAGGACCGGGATCAATAGTGACCATTGATTTACCACCCCGGTACAATCAATATAGGATCCTTCGCCTACCACTCGGGGTAGAAACGACAAATGGGTTTGCCATCGAATGGCCAAATGAGTCCTACCATTCCTCCTTACACCATAAAGTGACCATAGGACAAAATAGGACCGGGATCAATAGTGAAAAAGTGTCTTTTATTGATAATGAACAATAATATCTGAGACTTAGATGAATTAACTTGATCTTTATTGGAAGTATTTCCGAAACTCGCCAACAATGCCAAGTGTTTTGATTTGAACCATCTAACGCCTCTTAACCTAAGTGCTCGGTTTGGATACTTGACCACCTCATATGGTCCTTCCCAGTTTGGCATTAACTTTCCGTGTTTTGAGGTGTAGAAGCTTTGGCTACTCGAGGATCGAAGTCTCCTACTTGAATCTGCAAGCTTGACTCCTTTGTTATAATGCTTAGCTACTCTTCGTTGATAAGCGACCAATTTAAGTAGAACAACCTCTCTAACTTCTTCTAGCAGATCCAAATTGGCCTTGATCCTTCGTCATTGTATATTTCTTTGTATTGACTGACCCGAAGACTTGGAGATCCGATTTCGACAGGGACTAAGGCATCAGTACCATAGGCCAGTCGAAAAGGTGAATCCCCAATGGTAGTCCTTGGTGTAGTCCGGTAAGCCCACAACACGCCGAAAGCAGACTCCTCCGCCATCTTCCTTTAGCTTCATCTAGTCTCAAGCTTGATCCTGCTCAATTCGTCATTCGTCTGTTGGTCACCTCAACTTGCCATTTGACCGTGGATGAGCCACCAAGTCTTCTTATGTTGAATCCCCAACTCCTTTAAAAATGCTTCAAATTTTGATCCCACAAACCGACGTCAGTTGTCCGATATTAATACTCTAGGTATCCCAAGCGAAACACTACGGACTCTTTTATGAACTTCAAACATTCTGCTCAGAATTACCAAGAGTGGCTTCGCCTTTCTACCCACTTAGTCATGTAATCAATAAGAACTATGATAAAGCTAACTCGACCTTTAGCTTTAGGCAATGGACCCGATATATCTACCCCCTGACGGTAATGAAGGGTATAGGAGATAAAATCGAGTATAGCTTCTTCCTTGGTGGGTGATGTGATCGAATTTATTGAGTTGGCATTTTCACATTTTTGACATACTCTGTAGCTTCCTTGAAAATTGTAGGCCAATAGTATCCTTGTCGAAGTACTTTGTAAGCCAAAGATTTAGCGACCATATGATCACCGCAAATGCCCTCGTGAACTTCCCAAGAAAGCATATTCCGCCTCGGATGGGACCGAGCACTTCAAAGAATGGTGAAGAAAAAGGCCAATCGGTAAAGATCCCCATCAATAAGAACAAAGTTTAACGCTCTTGTATTTGATCTTCTTTGCTAACATCTCGATCCGAAGGAAGGACGCCATCCGCCAAATACTCGATGTAGGGGTCATCCAAAGAGCTAGATCGCTTCGATACACATCATCGCTTCATCTTTGAACTCTACCGGTGTTCAGAACTTCCAAGTAAAGCGATCCGTTAAAACATCTCGCATCCGTAGTAGCCAATTTCGACAATGCATCGGCGATAGAATTGTCATTACGCTCTATGCCCCAAATTTTACGAAGCGAAATCTCAAGTCGGTCCTTTAACTCCGCTTAAATACTTGATCATCCGATTTCCACGAGCTTCATAGTCCCTCGATAGGCGCTTGACAACCAACCGAGAGTCATCAGATGATAAGGTTCCGGACCTCTGAGACTTTCTTGCTAATCGAACACCCATAGCTAGCTCGCTTCACTTGGCCGTTGTTTTGTCGCTTTAAATCCAAATCGATGGCTCGTTGAACTTTGAACCCGTCCGGACTTGTCAAGATAATTCTGCCCCACTAATGCTAGGGTAGAGGAACCATCTGCATATAGAGTCCAAACATTCTACTCTCTGTTGAAGAACCGAATCGCTTTCGACGGAGGATTCACTTCCGATAACTCGGCATCTCGCTTCAGCCGAACGAACATTCTACTTATGAAATCGGCCAAAGCTTGGCCTTTGATAGCGGTTCGTGGATGGTATTCGATGAAAAATCGTGATAACTCCATTGTCCACGCCGCTAACCTTCCCGAAACTTCGGTTTGCCCATCACCTTCTTCAATGGTTGATCCGTAGACAACCGTGAGCCCGACCTTGAAAATATCGCGCCAAGCTTCCTACTAGTAATTATCAAGGCGAAGGCAAATTGCTCAACATTTGGATACCTGGTTTTAGCATCTCGCAGGACGTGACTAACATAATAGATCGAATGCTGCCTTCCACTGATCTCCCGAACCAAAGATCGCCCAACCGCTTAATGAACTTGCCGCCAGATCTGAGATATAAGGTCTCTGTTGGAATGGTTTCACCAATAAAGGAGTCAAGAAAGATACGCCTTTATGCTTGGGCGCGTCTTCACACTCAAGTCCATCGAACGCTCTTCGCATTCTTCTGACCCTTTCAATGTATCAAAGAAAGGAAGACACCTCTCTGCAGATTTGCGGCGAACCTCCTTATCTGTCGCATCCTCCCAAATGGACGTTGGGCGTCTTTGAATGACCGAGGAGTCTTCATGTCAAGAATGGCCTCGAATCTTCTCTCGATTGGCCTCGATACCCTTTCGACTAACAAGATAACCCGTAAACTTCCCCTTGCACCGAGGCCGAAAGTGCACTTGGCGGATTAAGCCTTAGTTGACGATGACGAGACGATCTTCGAAAGCATTCCTCTAGATCGTCCAAATGACTCAACGTGCATGCTTTTCACGATTATGTCATCAACGATACCTCCATGTTCCTTCCCAAATTTATCAAGATGAAGTTCATCATTCTTCTAAAGTGGCTCCGGCATTTATAAGGCCAAAAGTCATCTTCAGTAGGCGTACCGAATCGGTGTGTAATAAATGCGGTCTTTGGGATATCCTCTTTACACATGGATATTTGGTGATAACCTGAAAAGGCATCCATAAAGCTTAGTAATGCATACCCCGAAGTGGCATCGATAAGCTGATCAATATGGGGTAGAGGATAAAAATCCTTCTGACAAGCTTTATTGAGGTCGAGTGTAGTCGATGCAAACCCGCCATTTTCCATTCTCGCTACGCACCAACACCACATTAGCCATCCATTCGGGATAATCAATCTCATATATAAAGTCGGCAATAACAACTTTTGCTTATTTCTGATCAATAATTTTTTTAGCGTTGGTAGCAAGAAGATCCGCTCTTTTTTACACGAACCGACTTCTTCAAGAGGATCTACATTCGTGCTATGCTCGGCTATCTTCCGACTAACTCCGTGCATGTCCCTTGGTTCCCATGCAAAAATATCCGCGATAAGAAGTAGTAAGAGTTCTATGAGATTCGTTCGAAGAGGTTCGGTAGTCTGAACCGATCTTCACGGCCTTGTCCGGCTTTCAAGGATCAATTCGACCTCTTCCGTTTCCTCCCAGAATCACCATCTGCTCGTAACTACTTTCGGTAAAAGGCTCGATCTCAATTGTCATCGCTTTGCTTTTGTTTAACGACCCCACTCCGGAGGAAATAACAAAGATTCCGATAGCATCGTCGGGCTAGATCCAAGTCCCCGCCACCTCTCCTACTCCATGAGCCGTGGGGAACTTGATTTTGAAATGAGGGATGGAGGTCACCGCTGAGAGCGAAGCAAAAGTAGGTCTTCCCAAAGATAGCGTTGTAAAAGTCAATCAACGTGCACAACATAGAATTTACACACTATTTCGACTTTCTTTGGGTCTTTGTCAAGACAACCGAGAGTTCATAGTACTCGCAACTTTGATGGGATCATCATTGAAAGCCGTATAAAGGAGCTTCCGCCTCGACCTCCATTTTTCGCCCATCAAGGTGCATCCTCCGATAGGCATGGGCATACAGATATCCATCAAGATCCATTATTTATCATCATGCGCTTTCATGTCCACCGTGCTCCACTTCATACTGTGATCACCAAGGCCCCTCACGCGGCTCGATGGGCTCAAGGATAGTCGGCGTCGGTGAATGATATAGACATGATCCCGGAATGGTCTATCTGCTTTCGAGGAGCATATGTCACGATCATGGACCAAATTCGTAAGCCCTTCTCTTCCTCCCTATCAACTTCCCATGGACCCACCGGTTATCATCACATTGATAACATGCCTTGGCGGCGAAGATCGGAGCCCTCGAATCAGTCCCCGAATAAAGACGGTTAACGCTCATTGATTATTTACTACCACATACCGCACTAAACAAGCCGCCTTTTAATCTTCCTCTCCACAAAGTCTTTCAAATTGCAACACTCGTTAGTGTCGTGGCGGTGACTTTGATGATAACCACAATACTTTACGAAAGTTACCCCCCGATTCGGTAATTATCACGGGTGGCTCAAAGAAAGGTTGGTTTCGATTTGATCCAAAATTATCGATCTATCGTTGTTTAGTTTGGTGTAGATCTTATTCACCTTCGGGTAGGAGCGGAGGGATAACCGCTTCTTGCCGCCAGAATTATTGTACTTTTTCGAATCGCCTCCGTCCGATCATTATACCCCCCCGCTCTCCTCTATTCAACTTCGGCTTAGGAGCCACCGACTCTTTCCCCGACCAAAGAGGATGTTTCAGTCGTTCATAGCTTCTTCCACAACGATGTAGCCTTCGCTTTGTCAAAGGCTTCGCCAAGCTCTTCTGGATGATTGAACATCAACTTCTTCACCAACTTTTCTGGACTTTACTGATCCAATCCATTCTGAACAAACCTACTGACTGAGATCATTAAGATCGGACACCGACCGAATCGCTTTCTCGAACCTCTTTACATCTGGCCCAAAGATTCGCTAGAAATCTGCCGGATCTGTGCTAAAAGAACCCGTAAACTTTCCTCTTCTTCTGCTTGCTCTCGAACGCAGGCATGGAACTTATCACAAAGTTCGGTCCACGAGGATATGGAATCAAGGCAAAGTTCCCAACCACTGCCTCGCATCTTTTCTTAGCGTCAGAATAAAGGTGTGGCACTTGGCGTCGTCGAAGAAGTCGTAATAGTCCATTAGCCGCTTCGAACGCTTGCTATGGTCATAAGGGTCCCTTGCCCATCGTAACTTTCCATGCGAGGCAATTTTTAGTGATATCCGCCTTTTCCTTGAGAATATCCGAGGAAAAATGGGATGCTTTCTTTCCCGGGCGCCCTTCACTGCCGAACCTCGGCCGATTGCTTCCCCGAGCTCTTTAAGCTCCTTTACTAGAAAATCAACGCCTTCAGTACGGGGGAAACCTCTTTCTCATGAACAACATTATGTCTCCGAGAGGATCGACCCCCTCCCGCCGATCCTACCGCCTTGTAGGACTTCTTGATCCGCTTGATGACATAACTTTTTCCTTGTGGTGAGAATGATCACGCTGATAGTCCATTACCCGGACTTCGGCACGACCTCCTTCGACCTGCTCCTTTGTTGATAATCATCTCGATCTTTGAGAGGTAATTGGCCATTATCGCCTTCTTGAGGCCATGGGAGTTCTCGCTTCTCGATCTCCTCCTACTTGAGAATGATCCTAGAAAACACGTGTGGAACGCTTCTTGGCCCTTACCCTTTCGTCGAGTCTCCTCCTTATGCCCACTTCGCTTTTCGATTGATCATGGCTAGATGCTTCGTTCAAAGAATTCCGCCACCAAGCATCTGTTTCGGCTATATCTTCTTTTTGCTTTAACAGACCGCCACGGCTCTATCTCGCTTCGTCCGCCATCTTTGCCAACTTGGCGCTTCTAACCTCCTGGCTACTTTATGATAAATCTTTGTTGGTGAGCCTTCCACCGCCCTCGACCATGATCTCGCCCTCATTCGCATCGAAAACAATCTTCGTTGGCCCCGCCAGAATCTTCTTGACGGAGATCCCCGAATTATGCTTAGAAGTCGTGTTTCTGAAAGCACTCTCGAAGGACCTGACGATCCTTCACTCAAATACGAGGCAATGACGACGCTAATGTACCATCGCCTCGCCTCTTCGGTGTGTACCATCCCTACTCCTCATCATCTTCCAAAGTAGGTTAAACGATTGTGATTGAAAATTTTAATGACACTAGAACTCAACGCCTCCTCCTTACATACCAATGTTAACGCCAGATCTTCGCCACGTCCCAATCACGTAAGACGTCTCCGATCCTCCGCAGACAAGAACACAAATCGACAAAGAAAGCTTGGACGGCGGTTCGCACGGGGATAGCTTCGAGCGTGAGAATTAGTATGTGTTCACAAAGTTAACAATGGAGGAATGTATGGTCTAGTGTATTGAGAGAGAGAATAAATCTCAGTTGTGTGTGTATGGGAGAATATGAATAATCAATATATGTGAGAACGTACCTCTATACGATGGTTTCCTTGCTAGGTTATACTATCTTTACTTGAATTACTGTGCCACCCACTACTACCTGACACCCCCTCTGATCTGATGGGCTCTGCCGACTATATCGAGTTTATCTACCGCTTTTGGCCATCGCTTTCTACCACCCACGGCCATGATCCCATCCACATTAATGCATGGCGGGGAGCTCTCGTCAACCGTCATGCTTTTTTTCATCATTACAAGTCAAAGTAATGATATTAAAATATCTAATGGGTCGATCCAATGGGATCGACGGTCCCAATAGGATTAAATAAAGTTGACACAATAAATGGGCTCAAAGAGTCCCATGGCTTAATTATAAAAGCCCAACAGATTAAACTGATAAATGGGCCCAATATACCCGGCCCAAAATAGGAGAAATATCATGACCCAACAAGGTCAAAAGACATATTTGTCCCATGCAGTTTTGTGAATTCCCCCGGATCGGATCCATGCATGAGCGAGGCCAGGAAAGAGGCCGAGATGGTAATGTTTGGTGCCATTGATCAGCTCTTGGAAAAAGTATGTGAAGGTGAAGGTGAAGGTGAAGGTGAAGGATATTGGGATTCTTGTGTTGAACTGCAGCCTGTTCAATCCGACGCGGTCGCTATCGGCTGTAATTGTGAACCGGTACAAGCTTATATAAGGGAAATATTTTGAATTATAACCTTGGTGGCATGGGTTGTAGGCACTTATGAATATAGGCTATTAAAAATATAGAAATAAATAAAAGGTTAGGATTAGACTAAGAATAGATGGTTGAGATATTAGTAGACCTATATAAAATTGGGATTTTATTGACAATGATATTAAATTGAAATAAATTAAAAACATCTTCTCCATTCTATCTTCCTTCTCTATGTAAATTCTATCAAAATCTATCCAAAATTATAAATAGGTAACAGCTTGTCAAAATCAAGTCGGTCACAATCTACCCGCGCAAGCTCTGCACCTAATAATTAATACTAAATGGTTGAATAGATTTTCTCAAAGCCTTTTTTTTGTTCTTATCAAACCTATTCATTAAATACTGCTCATTCAGCTCCACAAACTTATCTATATAAAACATGATTATTCAAAGCATACAAGTGGTTGAATTGAAGCATCCAATAACCAAGTAAATCTACGAGTGAGAGAGACGTAAAGTTTGGGGCAATTTACAAGTAATTCTATGAACACAATTATTACGATCCCACATACAAATACTTTTTGTCAATAAACAAATCTTATAATACGTTATTTTTCTTTAGCCATACAATCTACACGAATCGGTATTTAATAATAAATCTCAATTGATATGGAATAAGTCTACCATTGACCAAATCAAAAGACATCTCACTTCTGGCCAAATAAGTAGTATCTAAAATACTTTCAAGTGATATAAAACTCTCCCAATTCTAATTAAATTATCCAATATCCATATTTAAATTAGACCTATTTTCTAATTTCTTTTAATTCTATTTTTTTTAGGAACCCGTAGCTTTAAGAAGGTTGTCTGTAGCTGGTGGTGCATTAATTAATAGAATACCTAAAAGTCGTGTAAAATTAATATAATGCAATTAGACCTATTAAAATCCTAATTATAAATGTTGGGACCAAAACAGACCTACTAAATGTTGGTTAGCATTCATAACGTGGCCTTCCCATTTTCACTCATTTATATAAGCATCATAAACACTCTCCTTTGGCCCGACGACCACGCATGTGTACGTATGTGTTTAATACTCCATTCGTTTCAGGATAAAAATTTTAGTGAATTTTTTACGCATATTAAGAAGAAGAATAAAATAATAAAATTGCCCATAATAATATGTCATTAATTATTTTTAATGTAAGTGAGAGAATGACTTTCTAGCTATTCAAAATATTCTCTCTCCATACTTATTAAATATGGAGAGAGAATTAGAATAAAAAAAAATATGAGATATTTAATGTTACGGACATAATAGGAAAAAATGTGTAAAAATTTGATTATTAAATAAAAGTAGACATTTAACATGGGACTACCCAAAATAGTAATAAGGACTTTTATAATGGGACGAAGGGAGTATATATCTCTTGTTTACAGTTTTGGTTGTACTCCCTCCATCCCATTATATCTGACGTTTTAGAGTACTTTTTTTTTCCTAAAATATTTGACGTTCTACAATACCAAGAATATTTGCCTATTTGTTTTCCTTTTTTACCATTCCTTCTCCACCACCATTAATGACTATTTTCTCTGTGATAGTTCCCCTGTTTTACCATTAATGGCTTCCTTCCCGTGTTTTCTCTATGAAAGATAATGACACCCAACACCGTGTGTTTCCTTCCCGTGGCTTCCTTCCCATACTGTGTTTGTTACGAACTAAAGAAGATTGGCCGGAATTACTTTTGACCATTAATGGTCAGATCTCGATCAGATCCGGCCGATAAGAGATGAAGAAGATTGGTCGACCGATAAGAGGTGAAGAAGATCGGTCAGATCTCGGTCAGATCCGGCCGATAAGAGATGAATAAGATCGGTCAGATCTCAGTCAGATCTCCATGGCACAAAAAGTTTGTACAAAAAAGGGTCATTAACTTGGGGCATTAGAGTTGAAATAAAGACTGCAACAAAGATTGGCAATTGAATACCTACATTTCTCGGTGATCCGCCTAATTGTCCATAGAGATGTAACATCTTCAAATATTTTGAGAGAGAGATATGAGGGTGAAAGTTGGAGATTTTGGACTTTCCAGTCATTGATTTGCCAAAAATTGCAACCACCACAATGGTGAGTTCGATTGTGTATGGACGGGACCACGAAATGGTCGCCAATAATATTGGATCCAGACTATTATCGGTCATTTAGACCAACGGAGAAGAGTGACGTTTATAGTTTTGGGGTAATTTTGTTGGAGTTGATAACGGGGATGAGAGCTGTGGACCAGAGGAGAGAGACAAGGGAGATGGCGTTGGCTGATAACGTGGGATTGGTTTGAGTTCAGGTCAAAGTACTAATTAAGGGTAAAATAGTAAACTTGCATCTATTCTTAATTTGTGTGAAAATATGTAGAACGTCAGATATAATAGGATGGAGGGAGTATTATATATATATATATATATACAGTCTAGATCTTAAGCTCACCCCTTATCCAACTCACTTCGAAGCACACCCTTTTTAACGATGCATCAGAAACGACGATGTGGTCATACAATATAATCGCCGTCATACTTTTTAGCGAAGGACAACATATATAGCGTCGCTAAAAGTATAAAGCGACGATTGTATAAGATGCTGTAAATCGTCACGTCCCGTCAATAAAAGTAGTGGTGCATAAATGGCTGTGATGGCCGGAGCACAACCTTGATCCGGCTGAGAGCCCGACCACGGTCAAAGCTCACTGGTCAAAGCTCTGGACCGGTCCAGCCCGTGGCCTGCACAGAAAGCAAGAATGCACCACGAATTAATAGCTCATATCCAAATGGCCTAGCCTTCCAAAAAGCTCGGCACGGCTCGGCCTCTGACTTTGGTTTGTAGCTGGACCGGTCATGCATATAAATTCTACTGCGACCAAATCAAGCCCGAAATCTTTAGTTTGGGTTGTACTAGCAAGTCCATTTATAAGGAAATCCTCCTTATACTTGCATCCCACTTTCAATGTGGGATTTAACATTTAAAAGATAAATATTGAACTTTTGGATTGCTATTATAGAGTGAAGTCTTATGTTCAATTCAAGTTCAATTCAATGTGGGACTTTGAGATTATAGACTATGGGTCACTGCAGAATCAATGAATGAAATCAACTTGGGAGGGATTTCTTTAATCCATCTCATGAAGTATTAGAAATACAAAGTTTATAGAATTAATTTGATCGTGGTTATCACCATCATTATGTTTGCAGAATTGGTATTGCTATGGGAAAGTCGTGGCGAAGAAAGCGGCGTGCGGGAAAAGGCAAAGCAGAGATGGGTGGACTTGGTGGCAATCAACCCAGTGTTGGTGCTCGGACCATTGTTGCAACCCACTATAAATGCCAGCATTGTTCATATCCTCAAATACCTCACTGGCTCAGCCAAGACTTACGCCAACTCCGTCGCTACCTTTGTGCTGAGAACTCGCTTTGTCAAAATTCTGGCCAACTCTTTTGTGTGTGTTTTACTTTCTTGTTTTTTTCCTTCACTTTTTTAATTAGTGGTGCTACAATTCGGTATCAAGTGTAGAATGGAATCCTTTGGCTTCTTGTTGTAAGGTGTACCAACTTTAGACTTATAAAAAAATTCAATTGGAAAGCTGATTGTTTTGACCCCCATCAATTGAAATTGAGGAGTGGTTTAGAAAAAGAAATAATGGGAATATTATTATCCACTAACACTAAGTTGGACCCATTATTTGCCTATCCAACAACCAATTTTCATCACGAGTATAGGAGGACCGAGGACCAAACATTACAAACATGAAACACCGCATTGTTTGGAAGAAAAAAAAAGTTTAGGTTAAGCACATTTTTTTTATATCAAATCTCTACCAAAGCACTTCCAGCCCACCACATTATAGTCATTGTAATGCAGAGTACACAGTCCAATTCAGGCGCTTGGTAACGTAATCCATCCCTTGTCCCACATAGTTTAGTTCAATTGCATTTTTGTTTCAAAGTCCCACATAGTCTAGTTTAACTTCTCTTGTCCCTACTTTTCTTCTATAAATAGAGGAGAGGTCAAGTCCAAAATTTTGAAGTGCAATGCACTTAAGCTTGTGTTGGGTTTGGCTTAAGAAATGCATAAGTCCCACACAGTCTAGTTAAAAAAAAATTGTCCCGCCTTTCTTTAATAAACAGAGGAGTAGTAAGATAAAAAATTTTAAGTAAAAAACAGTTGAGCTTTTGAAGCCTGGCTCGGCCCGACCTGTAGGCCTCAACAGACCGCACTTTTTTGTTCTAAACCCGACTGCCCTACTGCAAGCAAAAAGTCAAGGCCCGACTGGCTCAGTCAACTACTAAAACTGGCCCGGCAAATCTTATGCCGACCAGCCAGATGGCCTGTTATGCACCACTAGCTAAAGGGGTGAGTTCGGATGAATTGAATAAGGAGTGAGCTTAAGATCCGGACTATATATATATATATATATATATATATATATATATATATATATATATATATATATATATTTCTGATATTAAGTTCACCTCTTATCTAACATACCTTGTATACCCCCCTTTAGCGACGGATCGGGCGACGATTCGGTTCGTCGCTATAGGTTCGGTCTGTCGCTATATGGTGTCCATCCCTATAAGCTAAGACGACGGTTCTATATATAGCGAATAGTCGCCCAGTTCGTCGCTAAAGAGGGGAATGCAAGGTATGTTAGATAATGAGTGTGACGCCCCCAAAACAGGTCCATTCCATCCAACCCATTCTGAGTCGCCAATTACATGGTACAGAAACAACTACAACTTTATTAATACAATTGTCGTGCAAAATACGACAACACATAAACTGTGAGTTTAAATACAAATATTGTCTTCTAGACAATATCCACACTCAAATAAGTCCTCATTACAATTATTGATACACTATTTTACAAAATAGTGAGGACTACTAAAACAACTGTCTTGAACCATTACTCCACACCCCGACTAGTTCCCGCTATATTCTCGTCTCCTGAGAAGAAAAATGGAACAAAAAGGAAAAGGGTGAGCTCAACTAGCCCAGTACTAAGATAATGTACAACAAATAATCCTTAGTCTTCAACAGGGAAAAATCTGATAGAATACAATAGACAACAAGTTTTAGATCAACAACCGCAGCGGAAACAATAATTCCTTAAAAGAGTTAAGTAGAGAATGAAATCTACTATCATCTATGAATTTAAAAGTCCATCATCGATATTTTTCCCTGTAACATCAATCAATATACATCATAAATCAAATATTCATCTTTGCACTACAGGCCAAAGATATTCACCAGTTGGTCATGTTCATCTAAACACATGTTCATCTTTGCACTACGAGCCAAAGATATTCATCAGTTGGTCATGTTCATCTAAACACTTGTTCATCTTTGTACTACAGGCCAAAGATATTCATCAGTTGGTCATGTTCATCTAAACACATGTTCATCTTTGCACTACGGGCCAAAGATATTCATTATAAAATCATTCATCTTTGCACTACAGGCCAAAGATATTTAGTTATATCATCATTTAGGACTGAGGATGATGAAAAATATTTTAAAGAAAACGAATTTAGTGAAACAAAAGAACAAATATTAAGGATTCAGATTTTTACACAATCCAAGTTCAAAAATACTTCATAAATAATCGTAGTGGAGTAAAATTCAAGAATGAAGACCAAAACATAGATCCAATCCAAGATAGAATCATAATGACGATCTTGGACACGTAAGAAGAAAACTTAATTGTTACATGTGAATAATGTCGATTTGTGAATAGTGTCGATACGTGAATAAGAATCTCCGACACTAAAAGATAGAAATTTCACAAAAAAATCATCACGCTTCGTGAATAGTACTTCGTGAATAAGAAACTCGTGAATAAGAACTCGTGAATAAGAACCCCAATATGAAAAAACGTTTCAAATTTGATAAAAATTCGCACCAATATTTCGACAAGATAATGATATTGAAAAAATAATATCATTTACTGAAGAAAATAACATCCCTTACCTCAAAAAGACAAGATTTCCGACCGGAATAATCGAATATAAGGTCAAAGGAACTTGCAGACCAGATAGCAACACTCAAAGTATCAAAATACTCACAAGAATACGCTCAATAATATAGAGAGAGAAAGAGAGAAAACTTCAGTTTTTGGTGTGATTTTTAATTCTAACCTAAGCACCCTATTTATAGGAAAATGCTTAGAACACCAAAACAGAAAATTTAATATAATATTAATATAATTACAAAATATTCAAGCCCACCTCTAGATACTTGAATTCAGCCATTAACATGTGCAAGTGAGGGTCACCAAAGTACAAAAAACGTTTTTCTAACAAAAATCATTTAAACTCCAAAAATCAATTCACACCCGATATACCGAAACTTCAATAATTCACAATAAATAGCCCTTTTGTCAGAAAAATTCGAATTTTATGACTTTTTATAGGAAATTCAATTCTCTACAACTTTGCAAAAGAAAGTTTTTCTAAATTCCAAACAGAAATTGACCGAAATCCATAAACGGGCGATTTTACATGCTATAATCAAATTTCAGTCAAGAAATGGGGTCCACCGACGCACAAAACATGTGTTAATCATTTAATGCAACAAAAATACTCTTCCTCCTCATATATTCATATATATCCACATTCATTGTAAAATATCATCATTAATATATTATTAAAATAATATATTTAAATGAATTATTTTATCAAAAAAAGATAAAATATTAATTTTTAACAATTGTCACATTAAAAATTTTCTCTATTTATATCCACATAAAATCAATATTTTTCTCATCATATAAATCAATAATTAATTATTCACAAATAATATTACGTAATCATAAGATTAAAGAACTGTGCCGCTCCCTGTGAAAGAGGGGCTTTCCAATAAGAATTTTTCCTTACTTGTACAAGCAATTAGGTGACCAAACCTCTCCTTAGATAGAACTTTCTAGACATTGCCAATAATGTTTTCTAATAATATTATTCAGATAATATGAATTATTGCTTCGATAATGAAAAATACGTGTAAGTGACAATTATCAAAATAACAAAGAATATAAAATATCAACGCAAAGAATTATTGAATCAATAAAATAAAATAATCGAATAAAGAATTAATCTACGTAATAATTATTGAGTAGTGCCTTCTTATGTAAGAATCAATAATTGGTGCAATACCGCAATATCATCGCGTGCTGACAACGCCAGACATCGTATTTTAACCACCGGGTATTCCAACAAGATAATTGAGAATAACTACGCCAGTTATTTATAAATAACTTATACTTGTCGCTTACGCCATCCAATCGCTTTTATGGGCCCACACAAGGTCAATTGCGTCGTCATTTAATATTCCCCGACAAAGAAGAATATTCCACGACCAAACTAATATTCTCCGACAACAACGATGAGTATTTTATAACCACATGCTTATTTAAAATATTTATGATTTTACCCATAACTAACCACATTAATCAAATCAACCCCTTACTATTTCAAAATAATAATTAGAGAAATTAAATCTTTATTTATAAAAAGTTGGGGTCTTACAACCTCCCTCCTTATGAAATTTCGTCCTCGAAATTGACGTGCATGATACGCCTTCCTATCCAAGATTTTGACCGGTACCTCCTCGTGACGTTAAATCTTCCTCGCTATCTCGTCTGGTTCTAACTCAATAATGTGGTTCGGTCGTCCACATATTTACGTAACATCGATACGCCGAAAATGTTATGAACACGCCATACTACTTAGTTGTAAAGCTAGTCTATAGCCATAGTTCCTATTCAATCGAGGATTTCAAATGGACTAATAAATCAAAGGTTTGAGCTTTCCTCACATCGCCGATTCTCGCTTTTGGAATAACGACTTCTTGATCTTCTTCTTCATATTCATCAACTCCAAGTCTGTACCTTGAAAGCACTTTTAAATTTATCGATTAAAGTCGATTCTAATCGTATATTCGTTATCTTCACACAGGTTCTTGGGATCTTTATCTCTATCTCCATCTTCTGTAAGTCATACGAAATGGGTCTTTGTGTTAACAATATCGCACTCAGAACGCATACGATCTTTTACTCAACGCGTCGCCTACCACGCTCGCTTTTTTTTGTTTTCCAGGATGGTATTGAATGGTATAGTCGTAATCTTTCAACAAATTTCGAGCCAACGCGTCGTCATTGCGTGTTGAGTTCTTGGAAGCTCTTCTCACATTCCTCGCTCCATTCGAATTTTGTATCTCTACGAGTCAGCTGAGTTAATAGAGTATCGATTCGATAAAATCTTCCACAAATCTCCGATAGTAACCAGCTAAGCCTAGAAAGCTACTTATTTCGATTACTGACTCAGGTTGCTCTCAACTGTGACTCATATCCTAATCTTGAATAACACGTCACAATGACACCTATCAGTTTACCACCGCACAAATATGACATCCCCTACAGAGAGTATGGCTTCGATGCATTCCACAAAAGAAGTCACCAGATAGAGGCTCGGGTACAAACTTCTACAATTGAATTTTTTTTAACTCCTGAAGTTCAATAGGAGCCACGAGATTTTAGAAATGGGTTTTGTACCGGGTTTAAAGTCGATACAAAATTCAATATCACACTTTGGGAGTAAGCCAAGAAATTCTTCAGGAAATACGCCAGGAAATTTACTAACAACAAAAATATCATTCAAATCTGACGTATTTTTGTTCAAGTCCATAACATGGCTAAGAAAGCTTGACATCTGTTTTTCAATAAACGAATGACTTTACGGCTTGATATAAAAGAGTTTGACTTCAATGGTTTGGTTGTTTGAATTCGAATAACAGGTTGCTTAGGAATATGAAAACTAACAACCTTACAAAAGCAATCAATTTTAGCATAATGAGTGGTTGACCAATCAATCCCTAAGGTCACATCAAATGCAAGAATTTTTAAAGAAATAAGGTCAACAGTAATGTGATGGTGCCAACTTGAATCAAGCAAGATTTATAAACCAAAGGGATGTGATGAAAGTTTCTCCTAAACTGAGTTTCCACAGATAGGTCAAAGTCTAATTTCTCCTGAGTCAAGTTTAAACGTTGAGCCTAAGCGTGAGAGAGATAAAAGAATGGGTAGAACCCAGATTCTAATAAGGTATAAACTTCAGTAAAAATTTATAATTAACTAACCTGCTAACTTCGTTCGGGTTCTCGATTCTCGACCGGCCACGACAAACGTCTTCCGTGAACCGCTGACTTTGTCTTTTTCCGATCCGCCTTTTGGTGCTACTGCTCCAAATTGGACTTGATTTCGCTACAGTCAAAATCGAGCTATGTGACCATCTTTTCCACAACTAAAACACACCTTGGAAGGTCAGAAATAGCTTTGGACTTATATGTCCCTCCTCTCCGCATTTGTAGCATCTAACCGGCCCGTTTTTTTTCCCCTAGAATTTGTTGCTAATCTTTGGTCTTCACCGACGCCTTTCCGTCATCGTTAAATCTTCTTCTTAGATCGGACATCTCTTTCCACAATATCAACGCTGTCGCAAGCGACTTTTACCCATGCATCACTCATTCTCACTGCTCGCTTATTTCTTCTTTCAGCTCAGATTCCAGCTTTATCATCTTATACTTTGCCAAAGAGTGCTTCTGTTCAAGCATCACATATCGGGTAATTAACACAAGCTTGAATCGTTGCATCCTTTTGTTCCACGCCGATCACCGTCGTTTCTTCACCGCTTCTTCTAACTCATGAATACGATTTTACAATTCTACATTTTGATCATAAAATATCTCTAATAAATTCTCCTCGTGTACCTCTTCTTCCTCTTCTTCCTCCCTCTCACCGCTTGTTACTCTCATGACTATCTCGGGTGCAACTATCAATTCTTCACTCACCACATGGATATCTCTAATTCCTTCTTCGCCTGACATCACATTAGCCTGGTTGGTGACTAAAGGTGTCTCCACAATCTCATTCACTCTATTGTTAATGTTCTCAGTCGACATTCTTAAATACTGCCATAAAACAAGGGTTAATTAAACAAATTAACAAATCACATAATAGCCCTATATTATGACCGACCAACAAATAAGCTTAGGTAGGACACACTAGCGAAGGATTTACTCGTCTCTCCCCTCCTAGTTCTATTCCCCGATCTCCGTCAGAGATCATATCCCTAAGCTCTGATACCAACTGTGACGCCCCCAAAACAGGTCCATTCCATCAAACACATTCGGAGTGGCCAAATACATGATACAGAAATAACTACAACTTTATTAATACAATTGTAGTGCAAAATACGACAACACATAAACTGTAAGTTTAAATACAAATATTGTCTTCTAGACAATATCCACACTCAAATAAGTCATCATTACAATTATTGATACACTATTTAACAAAATAGTGAGGACTACTAAAACAACTATCTTGAACCATTACTCCACACCCCGACTAGTTCCCGCTATATTTTCGCCTCCTGAGAAGAAAAATAGAACAAAAATGAAAAGGGTGAGCTCAACTAGCCAAGTAAAGAATATTATGACTAAGATAAATGTACAACAAATTATCCTTTGTCTTCAACAGGAAAAAATCTGATAGAATACAATAGACAACAAATTTTAGATCAACAATTGCAGCGGAAATAATAATTCATTAGAAGAGTTAAGTAGAGAATGAAATCTATTATCATCTATGAATTTAAAAGTCCATCATCGATATTTTATCCCAGTAACATCAATCAATATACATCATAAATCAAATATTCATCATCTTTGCACTACGGTGCCAAAGATATTCACCAATTAGTCATATTCATCTAAACACATGTTCATCTTTTGCCTTCACGGGCCAAAGATATTCATCACTTCATGTTCATCTAAACACCTATTCATCTTTGCACTACGGGCCAAAGATATTCATCGATTAATTCATGTTCATCTAAACACATGTTCATCTTTGCACTACGCCAAAGATATTCATTATAAAATCATTCATCTTTACACTACGTGCCAAAGATATTCAAATATATCATCATTTAGGATCGAGGATGATGAAAAATATTTTAAAGAAAACGAATTCAAAGAAACAAAAGAACAAATATTAAGGATTCGTACTTTACACAATCCAAGTTCAAAAATACTTCATAAATAATCGAGTGGAGTAAAATTCAAGAATGAAGACCAAAACATAGATCCAATCAAAGATAGAATCATAATGATTTATCTTGGACACAAGAAAGAAAACTTAATTGTTCGTGAATAATGTCGATTTGTGAATAAGTCAGATACGTGAATAAAGTCTTATACGTGAATAGTAACTCGACACTAAAAGATAGAAATTTCACAAAAAAATCATCATGCTTCGTGAATAAGACTCTTGAATAAGAACTCATGAATAAGAACTCGTGAATAAGATCCCCATATGAAAAAAAGTTTCAAATTTGATAAAAATTTAGACCAATATTTTGGCATAATGATATTGAAGAAATAATATCATTTACGAAGAAAATAACATCCCTTACCTCAAAAAACAAAGATTTCTTATTTGAATATCGAATATCTTCTTTGAAGAGAACTTGCACCATATAAAGAACACTCAAAGTATCAAAATACTCACAAGAATACGCTCGATAATATAAAGAGAGAAAGAGAGAGAAACTTCAGCTTCTAGTGTGATTTTCAATTTTAACCTAAGACCCTATTTATAAAAATGCTTGTAACACCAAAAGCGTAAAATTTAATATAATATTAATATAATTACAAAATATTCAAGCCCACCTCTAGATACTTGAATTCATCCATTAACATGTGCAAGTGAGGGCCACCAAAGTACAAAAAATATTTTTCTAACAAAAATTATTTAAACTCCAAAAATCAATTCACACCCGATATACCGAAACTTCAATAATTCACAATAAATAGCCCTTTTGTCAGAAAAATTCGAATTTTATGACATTTTATAGGAAATTCAATTCTCTACAACTTTACAGAAGAAAGTTTTTCTAAATTCCAAACAGAAATTGACCGAAATCCATAAACGGGCGATTTTACATGCTATAATCAAATTTCAGTCAAGAAATGGGGTCCACCGACGCACAAAACATGTGTTAATCATTTAATGCAACAAAAATACTCTTCCTCCTCATATATTCATATATCCCACATTCATTGTAAAAATATCATCATTAATATATTATTAAAATAATATATTTAAATGAATTATTTTATCAGAAAGAGATAAAATATTAATTTTTAACAATTGTCACATTAAAAATTTTCTCTATCTATATCCACATAAAATCAATATTTTTCTCATCATATAAATCAATAATTAATTATTCACAAATAATATTACAGAATCATAGTACTGGCAACCAGGCCGTTCCCAAGAAAGAGGGGGCTTTCCAATAAGAATTTCTCCTTATCGCACGCAATTAGGTGACCAAACCTCTCTTAGATGATAACTTTCTAGACATTGCCAATAATGTTTTCTAATAATATTATTCAGATAATATGAATTATTGCTTCGATAATGAAAAATACCGTGTGTAGTGACAATTATCAAACAACGAATATAAAATATCAACGCAACAATTATTGAATCAATAAAATAAAATACCTTGAATAAAGAATTCATATAATAGCTTATTGAGTAGTGCCTTCACGTAAGAATCAATAATTGGTGCAATACCGCAGTGCTTCTTCGCTGGCAACAACGCCAGACATCGTGTGTTTTAACCAATCGGGTATTCCAACAAGATAATCTGTAATAACTACGCCGTTATTTATAAACAACTTATACTTGTCGCTTTTCTTCATCCAATCGCTTTTAGTTATTGGCCCACACAAGGTCAAGCGTCGCATTTAATATTCCCTTCCAAAGAAGAATATTCCACGACCAAACGAATATTCTCCGACAACAATGAGTATTTTATAACCACTTGCTTATTTAAAATATTTATGCATTTTTACCCATAACTAACCACATTAATCAAATCAACCCCTTACTATTTTAAAATAATAATTAGAGAAATTAAATCTTTATTTATAAAAAGTTGGGGTCTTACAATGAGTGAGCTTAAGATCCGGATCGTATATATATATATATATATATATATATATATATATATATATATTGTGACACCCCCAAAATTAGGTATACATCACCCATCTTGGGTCGCCGATACATGGTACAGAATTCAAATACAACTTACTAATACAACTGTCATGTACAATACGACAAACATAAACTGTGAGTTTGAATACAAATATTAACTACTAGAGATTATACAAACTCAAAAGGAGTTCTCATTACAATTATTATCACACTATTTTACAGAATAGTGAGGACTACTAATGCTATCCTCGGACCATCACTCCGCTCCCCGACTCGTCCCCAATTTATATTCTCATTTCACAGAGAGAAAAATGAAAGAAAGGGTGAGCTCAACTAGCCCAATAAGAAATATTATGACTAAGATAATGCGAATAAATTATCATTAGTCTCCAAAATGTTAAACCGATAAAATATAATAGACATCAAGTTTAATCTGCAGGTGAACAAGTAATCCATTAAAAGAGTCAAGTAGAAAAAAATCTACTATCTTTTATGATTTAAAAGGTTTTTCATCATCATTATCGCGAGACTCCTACTTAATAAATATTCCACATCATCGAATCACCCTCGCACTACTACCCAAGGATATTCTTTAGTATCACGACCACAATTATCCATGCACTACGGGCCAAGAATATTTGTGTATTCATTAATGGTCATGATCATGCCAACAATCATCCATCAATGCACTACGCCCAATGAGGACTTTTACCACATCATTTGTAACATTACGGTCAATATGCTTTACAATCGGTCAATAATCTCTCATAATAATCATACCAAGTCCATCTATGCACCACAAAGCCACAGATGATTTTCAACAAAATATAAACATGAGGATGATGACAATGATATAAGAATTCAATAAAACAAGTTCAAGAATTATTTTATCCAGAATTATTAACGTCCAAATTGTCAACATGATAATCTTTGTTTTGTAGAGTAAAATTCAAGAATGATCGTAAGAATATTTTCATGAAAAGATATTGGATGAAGCCAAAATATCAAGGATATTCTACTAATTTCATAGAGTATAAAGTCAAAATTTAACCAACCGAGTATAATAAAGAATGGAATAACAAAAAAAATCACTATGCATGCGATGCTTGCAGATAGACAAAGTTATTCCAACGAATAATAATAACGGAACCCGTGTCGCAAAATTTGCAAGCGAGTAATGTTCCAACAAAATAATAAAAGATTTTAACCAGTCCTGTAAAACACATGCATGTAATGTTCCAAATGTAATAATAATAATAGATTTTAACCAGTCCTGTAAAAACATATCATGACAGGATGTTCCAATGGAATAATAATAAAGATTTTAACCGTGTCCTGTAAAACACACATGCATGTGGATGTTCCAATGTAATAATAGAAGAATGTCACCAAGTATGAATAAAGTCACAGATACGTGAGTTATTCCAATAGAATAATAAGAAATGGAATAACAACGATTCTCTTTCATGAATAAGAAAGAATAACACCCCTTACGAATATAACAAATAATATTCCCTACCTTAAGAAGAAAGAGTATTGGATATATAAGTAGTGAAGTAGCAGAATATACTTTCTTCTTTCTCTCTATAGTTTCTCTCAGAGTTTCAAATGAATTCGTAATTAAAATAATGAATGAATGAGCTTCATTTATAGAAAAATGGAATGCATAAGAATTAACTTCATGAATCTAAAGAGATTGATTTACTTTAATCTGACGGTCCATATTTAAAGCAAAATTTTTAAATAAAATATAATATATTCTATTTATAATCTAATAAAACGAATAACTTTATAAAAGATTTTACCATGCAAACACTACGCAGCACTATCTGAAACTACTATGCATAATAAAATATAATATATTTTAATTATTATCTAATAAAATGTATAACTTTATAAAAGTATTCTGCTTTTATATAAAAAAATTTACTATGCAAAACACTATGCAGACACTTATGTAACACTATGCATAATAGAATATAATATATTCTATTTATAGAATAACTTTATAAAAGTATTCTCATTTTATATAAAAGATTTTCACGTATTATTACATTAATAATACCAACAAAACCGAGTGACTTATCACTTAAGCATCAATAATTAATACCGTGCGCTACTACGCAACCACGCATATTATCGTACTTTTAATACCGGGTGTTTCAACAGCTTAACTGTAAAACTTCCGCCGTTATTTTCATAAAGTATTTTTGTCGCTTTTTCAATCCGATAATAATTTCGTTAATAGGGTCCACCAATGATTGTGTCGTTGTACTAATATTCCCCGTTAAAACGAATATTTCCCGACCAATCGAATATTATATAACAACTTGCGTACTTTGCAAAATTTATAAATATTACCCACAACTATAACATTATATCAATTTCACTCCATAATATTCAAAAATAATATTTATAGAAAATTCATCTTTATTCAAAAAGTTGGGGTTTTACATATCACTATTCATGACAACCAACTTGCCAGTCGTAGATCAATTTAATAAAAGACTGAGATTGAAGTAATTTTATACCCAGCCGCTACATATTGTTCCGACTTCTAATTTAATAAGTGGGCCCCAGCTGATCATAAATGTGTTTCACTTTGTGATCTTTTATATTAAAAAAATGAGAACCGCTACACCTAGTAGCGGCTTGGTCAAACAACTTTTACAACACCATGTAGCGACTGTTACTTGCTTGGTACTCCCTCCGTTTTTAAAAGATTGTCGTTTTAGAAGAAAAAATTTATTCCAAAATGTTTGTCGTTTACAATTTTTGAGGAGAATAAATTATTTATTTTCCTATATTACTCCTACCTTCTCTCATTGTCCCAAGAAATTCTCTCCCTTGTATTAATAGTTTTCAACTTCCCATAAAGCTAAGGGTAGTGATGAAATTTCAAATAAATTTTAATTGCTAAATGATAGTATTAAATAATTTTTTTAATTCATGTACAAAAACTTTAAACGATAATCTTTTAGAAACGGAGAGAGTATAATGCTTTGCTTGGTTCCATCCATTATTCCATTATTAAATTGCTTGGTTCCATCCATTATTTCATTATTAAATTGCTTTGCTTGGTTCATTGTTGTATTTGCACCGCTACACCATGCAGCGGCTGTTCACTCTATCCCATTATTAATTGTTTTGCTTGGTTCCATTATCCCTTTATTAAATTGATTTGCTTTGCTTGGTTCCATTATTAAATTGATTTGCTTGATTCTATTGTTTTATTTGCATTACTATGTAGTGGCTTGCGCATTAAAAATATTATTTTATTTTATATTTTTTTATTATCCCATTATTAAGTCATTTGTTATTAGAAAAAAAAGTTCTTTTAAAAAAATAATCCGGAACACATGTAATAATAATAAATAAATAAATCCGATTTTATTATTATTATTATTAAAGTCGGATTATATCAAAAAAAAAAGATTTTTAATAATAATAATAAAAATCCTCTTTTTTAATATAAATAAGTCTGACCCTTTAAACGCCCTCTGATTTATTTTTCTTGCTTCAACCATGGGTTTCACCCAACTACCATAACTTAAAAGTTTAAATGCAATTCAATACACGGCCTACCGGTCTTAAGTGGTAATAAGTTTTGTTTTATGTCCCTTTTATTTCACGCGACGGCTTCGACAATTGGGCAATGTTTTAAATTAGTAATATATCATTTTAATTGGGCACATGATATTTTTAGTTTTTTAACTATAATTTCTAACACCCATATTAGGAAGAGTTTAAGATATAAGTAAAAAAAGAAGAAGGCTAGTTATCTAACATTATGTAAATACAATGTGATAACTAATAATATTACTACCAAATACCAATATATATATATATATATATATATATATATATATACGTATTAAATGAGTATATTTCCTTTCTCAATAAGAATATAATAATAATATTAGAACCACTTGGTGTTTTGAAAGTTGACATTGCTTGATTGTGATTTTGGTCCCCAGCTCAATCTCATTTCCAAAGAAAAGAACACAAGTAAAGATGACTGCGTAACACGGGAGTCTTGTATTAAGCTTCTTCTTTTACTTTACTTTACCTCCTCAACTGATAGCCCAAGAATATAAATAAAATTAGATTGTTATTGTTATTATTATTAATATATAAATTACATAAGATCACGTTCTGCGGTAATAATATAAGATAGAGAACTAATATTTTCACATAATGAATTGATATTTTTATATTAAAGATTATTTTAACATATGAAAATATCAATTTCCTACAAGATAACATCAAAACCATTGTCTAAGTCGACATCACCACTCTATCCCATTTTCTAGTAAAATTTTAAAATCCAAGATCAATATAAATTTATTTAATATTATTTTAATGCAATTATGAGTATTGAAAATAATCTTTAAAAATTGCCAGTTACAAAGTTTTTATATTTGAAACTTGAATATTATGCAGTCTAGTAAAATTTAAAACTTTAAAGTTGATATAAGAATTTTATTTAATATAAACTCACAAATAAGTCTCACATAAATACACAAAACAATTATAAAATATAAGCGAGACACTGCTTCTTTTTTTAATTGAATTGGATATTTTTTTCGCCTGTCAACAATACAATATTTTAGAGGTGAAAGTGGGCTTATTAAGTGGCCAATGTGTTTTACATAATCTAAGACTGAATTAAAAAAAAGTGATACTTATTTATAAGATGGTCAATAACTTGGTGTACTATGGTATGCTCCATTTTTATCATTAAATTAATTTTGATATTAACTAATACAGTATTGATATGTAAGTTAAAAGATAATCTCTCTACGTGTTAATATTATATTAATAAATTTATCATAAAGTTAATTTTAATAAATAAATAAAAAAAAATCTTGAAAAGTTTCAGTAACCCGTTGTTACTTATTGGTCACCGCGTGAGAGAGATTATAAATTATAATGCCCCTTAATGTATATCAAAAGGCACACAGTGCCAATTGGGTTGCATCAAAAAAAAGTAAAATTATAAGGGTTGACTGCATAATTCTTGTTCCGTTATTTAGTTTCTAATATTATCCCAAATAATAAATATAAATTTGATTCTTTCACTATTTTTTATCTAATAAATAATATTTTTTTTTTTAATACAAAAATAATATAAACAATTAATATTATATTTAATAATATACAATCATTTTCTTAATACTTGTACACAACTCTAAAACGACTTATATTAAAAAACGGATGGAGTAGCAAATTGATTAGTATTTGAGTTGCACCCAAAAAAAAAAGTACAATTGCCAATTGAATGCAGGTTCGATGTATTAAACTCCAAATAATTATTTGTTTGAAATGAGCAGACAATTATCTGGCATTATGTTCTGGAGCCTCTACCACAAATTTGGGAAATAGCAAGTACTCGTAAAAAGACAATTGTAAACACCCTCAGCGAACCGAGAGCATATCCTCTGTTCTTATTTTCTTTGTCTTCTTGTATCTCTACACTTAAATTTTGACATCTAATCTCTTACTTAACACCAATTAATTTTAAAATTAAATAAAAAACAATGTGTCAAAATTTTAGTGGGAGGACAGAAAAAATGAGAACAGAGATCACCACCCAAAAGAAAAATTATGTGGGACCCCAACCCAAAAAGGAAAATTATATTAATTCTGTTCCAAAATAAAATTTAAAAAATCTTGCATTTATATTTTATCAATACTAGTAATCTTTTATTTTGAAATAAAAAGTTATAAGGTTAAAAAAAATCAGTCCAAAGAACATAATTAGCCTTTATCTATTGAATTTGACTCCTCTACAACACATTTCCTTCCAATATTTTTAAATTCTATATGACATTTGTCATAAATCATTGTTAGTAAAAATCAGAATAATGTGATCGATTCTGCACAAAAAAAAAAATGTAATTATTAAAAATATTATTACCTTTAAAATTAACAACAATGAAACGTACTCAATTACTCTGATTTTTGACGTAATGATGCAACTCAACAATATAAATCATGGAAAATGTGTTGATTTTATATAATATTTAAACTTGTATATATATAAAATAAGATATAACCCAATTTGAATTTGGGCGAAAAAACATAAGAACGACTCATATTCACTCTAATTTTCAGATTCATGCACAGACAATTACTAGTATATATATATATATATCCTCGTTAGTCATAAATGATTAGGTACCTTCAAATGCATATCACATGGTAGAGTCGATGCAACTTGCATGTCTTTAATTTGATAGGGCTAACTACCAATTAATTTGGTGATTTGTAGAACTTTGTCCACAATACATGATTTATTTTGAAAAAGGTTCAATTGAAAGTTGAAACCCATAAAATGAAATATGCATGTAATTAAAAGTTTACACAAAAATGGAAAAGGGGAGCGCAACAAACTTATCCAAATCCCTAGAAATTGTGAAGATCGTACTCCATCCATTTCAAAATTAGAAATATATTAGTAATATTTTCTAGTTCATATCTCTAATTTTGGAACCGAATAACTACAAATCTTTCACCTATACATGTAAACTGAATCTATTTATTTAATTACTAGTCTTAACACCACATAATTAAAGGTGATTTCCTGTGAAAATTAAGCATATAGAATCTGTATGTATAGTAACATCATCATCATCAGGACATGCAAGAATATTAAGGAAACCCAACTCACTAATTTTCATTATGCAAGTCTTTTTCCTTTTGAATTACTACATCATACTAGATGAAGCTAGACTAAGGGAGTCGAACAAATTTAGAAGGCTTTTAAATAGGCTGAGAAGAAGAGTCCGGTCATTTCACTTTTTACATATTTGTCATCCTTTTTTAATAGCTGTGGTCCATAATTTCCAACTCCCCCATCTTCAGTTTTCAACCCTATAGATAGTAAACCTCTTCAGTTGCAAAACTATACACTCTCATAAAACAATATAGACATACAGGGAGGGAGGGAAAGAGAGAGAATGGGAAAAGAGTGCCATCCTTTACTACGAGGTGGAAGGAGAGAAACTAAGTACACTCATGGGTTGCCTTCATCTGATATGGAGACACTGACTAGCATCTGTGAGGTTCTTCTACCTCCTCTGTCACTAAATTCTGATCTAGATGGTACCAGAAAAGGTGGTCAAGCCGACGAATACGTTCAGTCATTCCTCAAAGCTTCTGGCTCTCAAAATCTTGTTCCAGACGAGGTGACAAACTCATTATGTCTCCCTCTCTCTGAATATATATACATATATAGGAGAATACTCTATAGTCACAATTAGTTGGTAGTCAATATTCGACATCTTATATGTCGTACGGTATTTTATACTAGCCGTCCAATTTATTATAATATTTTATGTCCAACAAGTGAATAAAAACATTCTGACATGAATATGTCAGACCGAATCTATGGATCAGGCCCATGTTATAACACCTTAAAAAACTCTTAACAGGTTGCTGAAATTGTGATGACTGGAGGATTTTTCGAAGCTGTGCTAGTAGTCAGACTGGTTATAAAGCTTCTGTCCAGCAGGCTGGGGACCTTTTTACTCTCTGGATTTCTCTGTATTGGTGATAAATGGCTACATATTAACAAGTTCTCAGATATCCCTTTGGAGAAGAGAGAGAAGATTGTCCAGAAATGGTTCAAGAATAGGTTTCTAACACCTATTCGACTTGGATTCGTATTTCTCAAATTCTTGTGCCTCATGGTTTTCTTCACTCAGGTAAATCTTCTCATGATCATAGTCATAATGGTGTGGAAAGTAATATTTATGTTTATATATGCAGATATTCACGTGTATGTATCCTACTAAAATTATAAATATGGGACTAATGATTAGATTTATAGCTGTTAAGGAAAATCTACTTATGTTCTAATTGGCAACCACTCAAATATATCGAGCACTTTCATTTTTCAGCAACTATAGACATCTATCATTACATTAGACAATTAGGTAGGAAACAAGATGTAGAACTCCATAATAACAAAAGAAACTTAACAAACATTACATGACAAATAAAATCTAAAATAATTAAATCAAAATTTATAACCAAATTGTACCTGCCAATATATTTTGCAAATCCATAATTCAGCAAACTACTTGTTGGATTCGATGAATCTTCCCGTGTGTCATGTATGTTAGTAATTAAATAATCCACCTGTTGCGAAATGTTGAGTTATAAAGTCATTAGTAAAAGGTAATTAGACTGATAAAAGAAGTAAACAATCATATAATATCCAGTGAAAAGGAAACCAGAAACCAGAAACCACAAATACTCAAACTTGGAACGTAAGACGAAACTACCACTACAAAGTAAATGATTCGCCCATTGTACTGATGGCATCACAAAAACGCAGCAAAATAGGAATTCACTAGCACTAGATATATTTTTTCTAAACGTGTGTTTGACAATATTATGTAAATGCTTTCTCTTTCACTATAACTGACAAATAATTGATTCATAGAAGTAAAAATCAGACTCTTGTTTAAAAGCTAGAAGATTGTTTGCACTTACAAAACTATCTTAAAAACAACTGGAATTGTGTAGTTAAAAGTATTTAAGCTTGTAGCCAATAATAGAAGTCCAGCATATCAATCACACCAAGAATCAGCTACTTTCTTTCTTTTATGTGTTGGACTGCATAATGGGTCAGCATCTCGGATTTTTAAAGTAATAAATTAATGACTATTTTCTTAATCAGCTAAATTAATAATTTGATTAAGATAGGATTATAAAAGAGTTTGCTAGAGAAAGTTGTTGTACAACACAAGGCAAAAGATTTTGTTTGACTTCTAAGTAAACTACATTGTTATTGTATACCTAATATACTAGATTAGATAGAAAGGGCCATTGTGTTTTATATATCAGTTCCATATTATATGATAAGGAAAAGAAAGATTGTTGTGACTGCTCTATTTATGGAGATCATGATAGGAATATTATGAGGTTTCAATAAACAGGTTAGCTGTTATCGAGGGTCATTTTACTTAATTGGAAATAATTTGATGCCTATTTAATGTCCCTTTCTCTACATAAGTTGCATAGAAGAGTGGAGCTATACATCAATATGAGGCTGAGCTGGTGAGAGTAACACGAACAGTATACAGTACACTGTACACATTAAAAAATAAAAATTTCACCTAAACTTTTACAAAAGGGAATAGATGTTAAAGTTTAGGTAAAAAGAGGAGAGAGTAAAAAAAAATTCTCCACTTTGCTTGGGAATTATAAGAGGGAAGATGACCTTGATTTGTTTCTTGTTAATTGTAACATGAGAAGAAAAGAATAGAAAGGGGAGAGTATTACTCTTTAACCATTAAAAAACAAAACTGGAAAGAATTAAAGGGAAGGAAGTTGGGGGGGTAACTTATCAGGAGAAAAAGAAGAAAAAAAAAGGAACCGGAAAGAATTTATAAGAGTGAACATTTATAAATACAAAACCTTTGTTTTCAATTTCATACTAGCATAATCCAGATGAATAATATCCAGAAGGTAACTAATTTGCTTCTTCATCATTTTAGGTCCATTTCAATCATATAAACGGTTCAGTTGCTACTATAAGGCTATCTACATAAATGCAAGAATTTTAACTTTCAACTCTGAAATTATTTTTACAGACAAATGTAAATTCAGATAATCCTGTGTGGAAAGCCATCGGGTACGATGTGGACATCAATGAGAACTTGTCAGAGGACAAGAAGGAGCGACCTCTTGATAAAGGAATGGTAGAAACAATGCATGAGACTGAGTCAACTCTTGTCCATTCCCTCACCCAGAAAGGCCTCACCGTCACAGAAGATCCTGACAGAGATAGCTACAAAATAAAATGTGATGTTGTAATAGTTGGCTCTGGTTGTGGTGGAGGTGTGGCAGCTTCTGTGCTAGCAAGTTCAGGGTACAAAGTTGTTGTTATTGAGAAAGGGAACTATTTTACAAAAGCTGACTATTCTACATTGGAAGGACCATCCATGAATCAACTATATGAAAATGGAGGGATTCTTGCAACTGTAGATGGGAAAATAATGATCCTCGCAGGATCAACAGTGGGCGGTGGTTCTGCAATTAACTGGTCAGCATGCATCAAAACACCAAAGTCTGTGCTCCAGGAATGGGGTGAGGACCACAAACTCACACTTTTTACGAGCCCTGAATACAATTCAGCTATGAGTACAGTGTGTGAAAGAGTTGGTGTTACAGAGAAATGTGTAGAAGAGGGTTTCCAGAATCAAATCCTCCGGAAAGGGTGTGAGCGCTTGGGACTTAACATTGAAGCAGTGGCAAGGAACTCCTCGGAAAATCATTATTGTGGTTCTTGCTGTTATGGTTGTAGATCAGGAGATAAAAAAGGTACTGATTCAACTTGGCTGGTTGATGCTGTGGATGGTGGTGCGGTGATCATAACAGGGTGTAAAGCTGAGAAATTCATTATAGAAAAGAACCAGTATGGAAAAAAAAGAGAAAATAAATGCCTTGGAGTGATCGCGAAAGTTTTGAATGAAAACATTTCTAAGAGACTGCATATTGAGGCGAAAGCAACTATCTCAGCATGTGGAGCTCTCTTGACACCCCCACTTATTATCTCTAGTGGGTTAAGAAATCAAAACATTGGCCGCAACCTTCATCTCCACCCAGTTTTGATGGCATGGGGGTATTTCCCAGAGCACAATTCAGAGTTCAATGGAAAAAACTACCAGGGTGGGATAATTACATCCGTCCATAAGGTTGGTTCCGAGTCCAATGTAAGAGCCATAATAGAAACTCCTGCACTATTACCTGGATCATTTGCTGCATTGTGTCCTTGGGTGTCTGGACATGACTTAAAGAACAGGATGTTGAAGTATTCTAGAACTGCTCATTTAATTTCGTTGATTAGGGACAGAGGATCTGGGGAAATCAAGGCAGAAAGAAGGATACGCTATACATTGAGCACAGAGGACAAAGAAAATATGAAGTCAGGGCTTAGGGAAGCATTGAGAATTTTGATAGCAGCAGGAGCTGTCGAGGTGGGGACCCATCAGAGTGATGGGAAGAGAATCATATGTAAGGGGATTACTGCAGAGGAATTAGAAGAATTTCTGGACACAGTTTCTGCAGCTGAAGGGCCAAAGTCATTGGTCGAGAATTGGACAACCTATTGCTCAGCCCATCAATTGGGGAGTTGTAGAATGGGAATCAGTGAAAAGGAAGGTGCGGTCGATGAGAATGGGGAGAGCTGGGAAGCAGAAGGTCTTTTTGTTTGCGATGCTAGTGTGCTACCTAGTGCTGTTGGTGTCAATCCTATGATCACCATCCAGTCGACTGCTTATTGCCTCTCAAAGAAGATAGTAGAGACTTTGAAGTAAGAAGCAAAAATTAAAGTAAGTTAATTCTTCAAATTAGTTTCTGGTCATGCACACAATGCATTACATACATGTATTCACATTGTGGTAAAAGTGTTAGTAGAGCAGCCTATCATTTTTAATAGCTTTAGTTTGTAAAGCAAGGGATAATAAGTAATAACAATATATAGAATAATGCTTGCATTTTAGAGATAACTATTTTCATTCAGATATAATATTTTTCTTTCTTCTTTACGGCATGGGTTCCTTTAGGGGTATTTTGTAGTCTAGTCTTTGTATAGATTGGAGAATTTATCTCTTTTGAGTTTTTTTTTGTATTTCCACTTGTCATAATGTGGGTGAACTCCTTGTTCATCCTATGCTTGTATTTTCTCTTTTCGACTAAAAAAATTTCTTCTTTTATTAAATATATATATATATATATGTAGAATACGCTTTAAAGGTGTAATTGGGCTACTTTTTTTTATAAGCATTTCTTTATTGACTTAATTGTTGCAATTAAGTGCATTTTCTGATATAAAGAGAGTTTAAAACACAGGTACTGTGTGTTCGATCTACCGTTACCTACTTCCAATGAACCTAGAAAGAATCATTAGTATTATATGAACACATTGATAAGACAAAACAATTATTAGGTTACCATAATGATTCTAGCTTAATATTTTCAAGACAAAAAGGCTAATCAATTAGGACATGTGTACAGAAAGCAGTGCCTGAAGCATACCAATCTTAAAGATTTATCTTATATTCTTGCAGCTGCAAAGAGAAATAAGACATGTAGCCTCAAATAAAGAAATATGAAACAAGAAAGCAACATGCAGGTAAACTGAATGCTAAGAGAGCATAGAATAACTTCACCTGCCAAATAATCTGACAGGAGAAATTTGGTCTATACTATCACCACAACTAAATGTTGAGTATTAAAGACGAAAGAAACATTTCGATGAAGAAGTCTGGTAGCTGGGTAAAATGTGAAATTTTAGACACTAAACCACCAGTCACATGAAAGAGCATTTGAAACAGGTTAAATCAGAACTACAAGTCTTGCTCAAGCTTAGTAAACGAATTATTTTTAAAACATTATGATCTCCAATTAGATGCCAAATTTACCCAAAAGTGAAATTTGAGTACATGATCCATCCATTGAAAAAATTCTACATTTGTCCAGAATCCTAACTGATTATCGACATTTATTATCCACTGAGATTAAGCCTTTGTCAACAGCACAATTAAACACAACTTTTTCTATAAATAATTTTCCAGTTACAAATTTTGATGTCCAAACCTCAGAGTGGCAAATGCACTCTCAATTTACAGATTGTAAGAAGCAAATTTTCCTTTAATCCATTAATTAACAACGACTGAAGTGTGGAAGCAGCTAATTCATTACAGTACATTTCAATATCCATCAACAAATTTCTATAGCATATCGGAGTACTATGCAATAACCTCAACACGTAGCATCTCCCAAGTAAAGACAAATATCAAATTTGGCAGCAAAATTAACTGGATAATGGAACACGTATATGTTATAATATATATGTATATATATGAACTGTGCCCTCTTCTGCGTGACATAGATAGAGGATCTCACCGGTTGAATTAAAGGATGCTTAAAGCGGCGGAGCTGCTGCTGAGTTTTCCGGCGACCGGAAGGGAGCGAGATATGATATTTTGTGGGTATATATGATTTCTGGCCATTTAATTGAAGCGAAATTAGAATTTAGAAGCAATGGGGTCTGGGCAACGGGATATGAGAAGAGGAATTATTCCCTGCGGATGATACTTGTTCGTGCAATGTACCCTACGGCGGGCTCAAAAATTGATTTTGAGTCAGATTACTTTAGTACCGTACGAAAATTTATTAAATTATTAATATATAAAAAAGACAATAATGTTGTTATCACATAAAAGTATCACATGTATGGGTGACACCCATGTATTTGTTGTTGAGTTAAATGGGTCATATCAACAACAAATTCATGGGTGTTAACCCATGCAGTATGTGTGCGATATGTGATAATAACATTATTATAAGAAAAAGGTTTAAAAATAATTTATTACCCTAAACTATAGGTCATATTCCACTTCGATGATCCACCTTTTAATTTTGTCAATTAGATGATTGAACTATTAATTTTTTCTAATTGCAACAAATTGAGTCTGCCACGTCAGAAATCGCTGACGTGGCTATTTGAGTGGGCCATTAGTCAGCTGAGTTGTAACTAAAAATAGTATTTTATTTTTTCTTTAACACATTTAAAGGGCAAACTCGCCAAATCACTTTATATTAGACATTAATACTAATCAAAAACAACATATTGGATGGAGGAGCTATTTCACGGCGGAAACTTCAACATATTTGTCTCCTTCGTCATTCACCCAACCCCAAAAAATAAAAAAAGGAGAAGAAAAGAGGCAAAGAGTGCTTTGATTTCTTCTTTTTTGGATCTGGGTATGCAAAGAGGCAAGATTTGGTTGAGATCTACTAGATCTGAGAAGTGAAATGAAGATACATCTGTGGGTTGATTTGGGTACGTTTAGAGGCAATGTTTGGTTGAGATCAAATATGATGGTTTGATGTTTTTAATTGTTGTGTGACGATTTTACCCTTGAATATATTAAAAATAATTAATAACAAAATAAAAAATTAATTTTTTATACACATCAGTTGATTAATGGCCCACCTAGATAGTCACGTCAGCAATTTTTGACGTGGCGTGTTAAATTTGTTGGAATTGAAAAAAATTAATAGTTCAATCATCTAATTGACAAAATTGAAAGGTGGATCACCGAAATAAAATATGACCTATAATTTAAAGTTATAAATTATATTTAAGACTAAGAAAAAATGATACTTACCCCACACTGAGTGATTCAGAATTTATACATTAACAAAATTTTATTTGAAAGAAAGTGTAATTATATTTAGACCACCGAGTAATTCCGAATTTATACGTTAAGAAAATTTTATTTGTAAGAAAGTGTAATTCGTAAAATTATATAATATATTTTTCATGTGGTAACAATTATATTAAGTTTAATTTATCAAGTGATTCATATAAATTAACTTGGCTCAAACTCAACCATACCAATAGTTTTTCTTTGTGATTGTTATTGTTAGCGTACTCTTGAAGGTGGATATGAAAATTGAACGAATTTTATTTATTTGTATTTTTATTTATTATTGAAGTCAAATAAATATACCCCTATTCAATTTTCATATAAAATTTCAATATCCACTTAGAATTTTTGTACTAATATTACACGTGGTGGTCGAATGTGGTCTGTACATGATAACAAATCAGATACTTGACGTACGGCATTTAATTTGTACGTTTAACTAATAAATGATTATTAGTCTATCAGAAAATGGTAAAGGAACTGTTTTAACCGCTCTATACTTGCCAGCAGTGTTCAAATGTTCGTTCTCCAGCCTGCATGCGCATGCGGAATCATTCAATTTTTCACAAAACTTTGAAATTTAAAAACAAACGAGTTGATTAATTAATTTTACAAAAACCAATTAATTAACAGTCTTAAATCTTTATGATCACGTACGTATACGTATACGTATACACGTACCTGTAGAAATTCCAATGCCCTCGTCGAATGACCTGTAATGAGGCCAGAAAAAAGTCTAGCAATCTTGACTCCAACAATCCAATGTCAAATCGCATCACAGTCTCCACCCAAGCAACTCTCAAAACAAAATTCAAAACCTAGTAATGAAATTGAATCTAATTAATTAGCTAGATTGTTCCAAAATGCTAGCTAATTAGTTGGGCTCAAATTTTACAAATATATATATATAGAATGGATCATGTAAGAACCCGAATTTTATGAAATAAAAGTATACAACTTTTCTTATAATTACTATTCAGTAAATGGTTAAATTGATAAAAGTTAAAGTTAAGGGTGATATATGAATTTTTTTTCAAAATACACAAGTGGTTATAAAATATTCATTGTTGTCGGAGAATATTCGTTTTGGTACGTGGAATATTCTTTTGTGTGGGGAATATTCGCATTTACGCCAGCCCATTTGTGGGCCCCATAATGTAATAATAATCACGTATGCGTGAAAAAACGACAAAAATTAAATTTTTATAAATAACTACAGTAATCGTTACTGAATTAACACCGTTGGAATACCCTTGTTGGTAAAATAAAGTAATACGCGTTGTCGCACAAGAAAGACACCAGAAGATACGATTTTTGAATTATTGATTCTTACGTAAAGAAGACACTACTCAATAATTGTTACATAATTCTTATTCGATCAATTTTTATTTAATTGATTCAATAATTGCTGCGTTGATATTTTATATTATTGTTGTTTCAATAATTATCAACGCATGATATTTCTCATTATCGGATCAATAATTCATATTATTTGAATAATATTATTATATAGCATTATTGGCAATGTCTAGAAAGTTCTCACAAGGAGAGGTTTGGTCACCTAATCATGCTACAAGAAGAGGAGAAATTCTTATTGAAAGCCCCTCTTCCTAGAACTACCGGTTGTCATAATTATGATTCTGTAATATTATTTGTGAATAATTAATTATTGATTTATATGATAAGGAAATATTTGATGTGGATATAAATGATGGATTTATTTATGTGGTTATAAATGAAGGAATGGATTATGAACAGGAACTGTGATTTGGTATAACCATGATCTTTGATGTTTCAGGTAAAGACATGTGATGAAAATTATATTCGTCTTGGGTACGAAGAGGAATTTAGAATCACAATTATGATTATGAGATATTCATATAATTGTAGAAAGGAACTGTTGATTGATGTTACAGGGATAAAACATTGTTGGTGGACTTTTAACATGGAGAAGATAATAGTATCGTATTGTCTATTTGACTCTTCTAATGGATTGCTTCGTTCATTTTGCAACTATGGTTGAAATTTTTATCATCTACCATATGTTCTAAATCTACGATTTGTTATTGATGAAGGCTATTGATAATTTAATTATCTTTAGTCATGATATTTTTTACTAAGCTTAGTTGTCTTTCACCCTTTTGCTTCATAATTCCTTTCGTGTAATAAAAGTGTAAATTTGAATTGAATGGGTAACAAGAGGAATAGATCGGTGGTCTCTAGTCGTGGAGTTCTCCCTAAACAATGATAGACAAGTGTGTTGTATACATCTTTTAGTAGTTATATTTGGTGAATAATATAGGGAGAGACGAACCCAACGTTGGAAGGGTGTTTTGCCACTATCATACAAGATGTCTAATTACATACAACCTCGTGTCATCATAAAATGCGGTCAGTGCTCATCCACTCTCTTGAGTATATTTACGAGCACTACCTATATAATCTTGGTGTTTGTTTGAAGTATAATTCTCAATTTGAGATAGTGGAGATAATGATAAATCAAGAGAAGACTCACCATTGGGTAGAATATGATAGTAATCTTCTCGCTTTTCTTTGGGGTCTATTGGGTTAACCAAGGATAATTACGTGGCCATATGATATCTATCATAACCTGTAAGCATGGCCTCCCATGTATACGAAGGTTTCTTGAGCACTTCCCAAAGATTTTAGTTTCTAAAACAGCTTTTGACTATACCTTTATGTAAGGTGTCATCGCTGTGAGTCTTGTCCACTATTTGGGACATGTGTCACATTTGGTATATATTTGTATCCAAACTCACAATATATGTGTTGTTGTATTTTGCACGACGATTGTTGTAATAAAGTTGTAGTTGTTTTTTCAGAAGCATGTATTTGGCGACTCAAAATGGGTTGGATGGAATGGACCTATTTTGGGGGCGTCATGATTAATATCGAGCTTAGGATATGATCTCAGCGGAGATCGGGGAATATAACTAGGAGGAGAGATGAGTAAATCCTTCGCTAGTGTGTCCTACCCGAGCTTATTTGTTGGTCACCATAATATCGGGATATTATGTGATATGTTAATTTTTTAATTAACCCTTATTTTATGGCGAGATTTGAGAATGGTCACGGCTTGAGAATTTAACAATGGAGTGAATGAGACCAGGTGGGAATACCTCTAATCACTAACCATGATAATGTGATGTCGATCGAAGAAGAATTAGAGATATCCATGTGGTGAGTGAAGAATTGATAGTTGCACTTTTAGATTGTCATAGAGAGTAATAAATGAGAGAGTGAGGAAGAAGAGGTACCGAGGAGAGTTTATTAGAGGTATTATATGATCAAAATGTAGAATTTCAAAATCGTATTCATGAGTTAGAAGAGCAGGCTGAAGAACGACAGACGGTCGTGGAATAAAAGGATGCAAGCTTGTGTTACCCGATATGTGATGCTTGAACAGAAGCATTCTTTGGCAGAGTATAAGATGATAAAGATGGAATCGAAAATGAAAGAAGAAAAAAACTGAACGAGCAGTAAGAATGAGTGATGCATGGGTAAAAGCCACACGACACGTGGATATTGTGGAAAGAGATGTCCGATCTAAGAAGGCTAAAATAGATGACATAAATTTCTCTTTTTGGAAAGCAATTGGGAGAACCCAACATCGAGTTTTGAATTACCACATATACGCTGCGGTAACCCGAATTCGATATGGATCAAGATTGATGATTCAGATCATGAAACAGAGTACGACGAGGCAAATGAGGGAGGAATATGTCCTATAGAAAAATATATTCCAACGGTAGTGATGACGCCAAATCTCGCCTGCACAAGTCAAAGCCGGGTAGTTCGAGGGATGGCGGTTGTCACGACTTCCCAACAAATGAGGAACCCAAATGAAGTTATCACGGGAGATGGAGAAATCATGATAACCGAGGAGATAGAATCTGAAATGGAAGCAAGGTATTCTCAACTTTTCGAAATACTGTGTACGTAAATTTCGGGGACGAAATTTCATAAGGAGGGGAGATTATAAGACCCCGAATTTTATGAAATAAAAGTATTCAATTTTTCTTATAATTACTATTCAAGAAATGGTTAAATTGATAAAAGTTAAAGTTAAGGGTGATATATGAAATTTTTTCAAAATACACAAGTGGTTATAAAATATTCATTGTTGTTTGGAGAATATTCGTTTGGTCGTGGAATATTCTTTCATCGGGGAATATTCGTGCGACGCCGAGTAAACCATTTGTGGGCCCCTATAATGTAATAAAGCATCTTGATGAAGAAAACGACAAAATTAAGTTTTTATAAATAATGGCGTAATCGTATCAGTTAACAATCATTGGAATACCCGGTTGGTAAAATAAAGTAATACGCGTTGTTGCACAGTAACACACGGTATTACACAGTATTTTTGAATTATTGATTCTTACGTAAGAAAACACTACTCAATAATTGTTACAGTAATTACTGTTCAATATTTTATTTTATTGATTCAATAATTGTTGCGTTAATATTTTATATTATTGTTGTTTCAATAATTATCAACGCATGATATTTCTCATTATCGATCAATAATTCATATTATTTGAATAATATTATTAGATAGCATTATTGGCAATGTCTAGAAAGTTCATCAAGGAGAGGTTTGGTCACCTAATTGCATGCCATGAAGGAGAAATTCTTATTGGAAAGCCCCTTCACAGGAGCGAAATTTCATTGTCATAATTGTGATTACGTAATATTATTTGTGAATAATTAATTATTGATTTATATGATAAGGAAATATTTATTTTATGTGGATATAAATAATGGATTTATTTATGTGGTTATAAATGAAAGAATTAATGTTGAGGTATTTTATCAATATTTTTGTCGGAATGAAGGTATTAAAAATTAAACCAGTGTTTTTGAGATATATTGCGTGAGTTATAATTTTTAATCCAACTGTTGGATCGTTGTAATTTTTGGATATGTTATACATATATAATTTGAGTTTATGTCCACAAATTTTGAACCGTTAAAAATGAACGTATGATTTGTTATGAATTTTAAGAGGTGAATGGTTCAGAAATTGTTGAAGTATCCGAATTTAGCATTTTTGCGACGCCCCAAAATAGGTATACAACACCCATTCTCGAGTCGCCAAATACATGGTACGAAAGCAAATTACAACTTCAATAATACAATTATCGTGCAAAATACTTACAACACATACCGTGAGTTTAAATACAAATATTGTCTTCTGATAATATCCACACTCAAATAAGTCCTCGTTACAATTATTCAAACACTATTTTACGTAAATAGTGAGGATCGCTAAATCATCTTTCTAGAACCATCACTTCGCACTCTCGACTAGTTCCTCGCTATGTTCTCACCTCCCGAAAAATGGAACAAAAAGGAAAAGGGTGAGCTCAACTAGCCCAAAGAAAGAATATTATGACTAAGATAATATACAACAAATTATCGTTAGTCTTCAACAGGAAAAAATCGATAAAATATAATAGCCAACAAGTTTTAGATCAACAATCGCAATGAAATAACAATAATCCATTAGAAGAGTCAAGTAGAGAATGAGTTCTACTATCTTCTAAGATTTAAAAGTCCATCATCAATATTTTATCCCTGTAACAACAATCAATATACATCTTTAATTAAATATTTATCTTTGCACTAGAGGCCAAAAATATTCATTTGTATCACCAGTTGGTCATGTTCATCTAACCACTTGCTCATCTTTTGCACTATGGGCCAAAGATATTCATCAGTTAATCATTTATCTTTGCACTACAAGCCGAAGATATTTAGTAATATCATCATTTAGGACTGAGGATGATGAAAAATATTTTAAAGAAAATGAATCCAGTGAAACGGAAGGACAAATAGTAGGGATTCAGATATATGCATTTATCCAAGATCAATAATACTTCATAAATACCAATTTTGAAGCAGAATTCAAAAATAATGATCAAAACATGGATACAATCAAAGATAGTAACCATAATAGACAACTTGGACAAAAAGAAGAAAATTTTATTTTTTTGTGAATAGTGCCGTATTCGTGAATATTGTCGTATACGTGAATAGTGTCGTATACATGAATAGTAACCCCGACACAAAAAATTTCAAATTTGATAAAAAGTTCATACCAATATTTTGGCATAATGATATTGAAGAAAATATCATTTAAGAATAAGATAATATCCCTTACCTCAAAATATCAATACTTCTGATCGGAATATCGGTATAAGGCTGAAGAAAACTTGCACTGATGAATAGAAACTCACAAAGTATCTAAATACTCACAAAATATACTCAATAATCTAGAGAGAGAAAAAGAGAAAGCTTATGTTTCTGGTGTGATTTTCAATTCTAACTTAGCCCTCTATTTATAAGAAAATATTAGCAGACTTAACCTGCAACCTGATGGCTTTACCTGCTACTATTTTCACCCACCACATTTGAAATAAAATTCAGCACATTTCTTCACCAACCATAAATGAGGCCCACCAATTCTAGAATTTTTCACCAAAATGATAAATTCCAAAAATTCAACAATTTCTGAACCAGTCACCTCTTAAAATTCATAACAAATCATACGCTCCTTTTTAACGGTTCAAAATTTGTGGACATATACTCAACTTATATATGTATAACATATCCAAAAATTACAACGATCCAACGGTCGGATTAAAAATTATAACTCACACAATATATCTCAAAAATCTTTGTTTAAATTTTAATACCTCATTCCGGCAAAAATACCGATAAAACACCTCAACATTAACTCCTTCATTTTTAACCACAATAAATATATCCAACATTTATATCCACATAAAATAAATATTTCCTTATCATATGAATCAATAATTAATTATTCACAAATAATATTACAAAATCACATTTATGACAACCGGTAGCTCCTCAGAAAGAGGGGGGCTTTCCAATAAGAATTTCTCCTTATCAAGCCACAATTAGGTGACTAAACCTCTCCTTGATGTAACTTTCTAGACATTGCCAATAATGCTATCTAATAATATTATTCAATAATATGAATTATTGATCCGATAATGGGAAATATCATGCAAATGACAATTATTGAAACAACAATAATATAAAATATCAACGCAGAGAATTATTGAATCAATAAAATAAAATATTAAACAAAGAATTCATCGTAACAATTATTGAGTAAAGGACTTCTTACGTAAGGATCAATAATTCATCAATACTTACCGCATCCACGCCAGATTATCGTATTTTAACCACCGGGTATTCTAACAAAGTTGTTAATTCGTAATAACTACGCCGTTATTTATAAAAACTCAAACTTGTCGTTTTTTTTCTCATCCGATAATTATTCTACATTATGGGGCCCCACAAATCTTCGCTTCCACCACTAAACGAATATTCCCAAACACAATGAATATTTTATAACCACTTGCTTATTTTTTAAAATTTACACATTTCACCCATAACCAAAGTATTATATCAAATTATCACCTTATTATTCACAATAATAAATAGAGGAAATTCAATTTTATTCATTAAAAAGTTGGGGTCTTACAACCTCCCCTCCTTATAAAATTTCATCCTCAAAATTGACGTACGTACCTGGTGTATCGAAAAGGTGAGGATACCTCGCTTTTCATTTTTGATTCCAACTCCCAGGTCATTTCTTCAATAGCATGGTTTCTCCACAAAACCTTAACTTGTGGTATAACCTTCGTGCATAGGACATGTTCCTTCCTATCTAAGATCTTGACATATACATCCGCGTACGTTCAATCTTCGGCTATCTCGTCTGGTTGTAACGCAATAATGTGGTTCGGGTCGTCCACATATTTACGTAACATCGATACGTGAAAAATGTTATAAACACGCGACATACTTAGCATTAAGGCGAGTCTATAGGCCACAGTTCCTACTCGATCGAGGATTTCAAATAAATCGAAGGCTGGAGCTTTCTACTCTTCATCGACTCTTAATTCTAGAATAACGCATTCTTGCACCTTCTTCTTTATATTCATCACCCAATTAGTGTAGCTTGAGCGGTTTTAACTTTATCGATTAAAGTCGATTCTACTCAGATATTCGTTATCTTCACGTGGGTCCTAGAGTCTTTAACTCTATCTTCATCATTTATAAGTTATATGAAATGGGTTTTGTGTTAACAACGTCGCACTCAGAACGATATATGATCTTCTACTCAACGCGCTACCATTACCACGTTCGCTTTCCCACGATGGTATTGAATGGTACGATCGTAATCTTCAACAAACTGAGTCAACGTCTTTGGCGCATTATATGTTCGTTTTGGTTGAAGAAATATTTAAGGGTTTTAGAAATGGGTTTTGTCTTCGGGGTCAATAAAAATTCGATTTCACTTTCTGAGGTAGGCTAAGAAGTCCTTCGAGAATACGTCCGAGAGATTTATTAACAATAGAAATATCATTTAAAATCGTGACTCTCATCCAAGACTTGGATAAAGACATGAAATGAAGGTTTCTACTAACGAAGTTTCAATCGATAAGTTAAAGTCTAACTTCTCAGAGTTAAATTTAAACATTGAGCGTAAGCAGAGAGATAGAATAATGGGTAGAACCCAGATCTAATAAGGTATAGACTTCACTAGAATTTATAATTAACTAACCTGCGTTAACTTCGTCGTTTACTTTCGCTTCTTTGAGAAGTCACAAAAACGCTCTTCCTGAAACCACCGACTTTGTTTTGTCCATATCCACCTTTGGTTCCACCGTCCCAACTGGACTTGATTTCGCTACAGGACAAAATCGAGCTATGTGACCGTCTTTTCCACAATTAAAACATATCTTGGAAAGCTGTGAACAGTTTGGACTTATATGTCCCTCCTCTCCGCATCTCAGAAGATCTAACCGATGGTCGCTTCTCCTCCCTAGAATTTTTTCTTTGGTCTTTGGTCTTTATTCGACGCCTTCCCATCATCGTTAAATCTTCTTCTTAAAATTTCCACTTGAATCATTTCTTCTATTATCTTGGCCATGATTACCACCAAGTGGTTACCATTTCTAATGATAATTTCTTCCACGATGGTTATCATTGTTCCGACGACCGTTGTCACCAGACGATTATTATCGTTTTTGTTGCTCGTTATCCTTCGGTTGGGCTGGCTCATTATCGCGCTCCACTAACTGAGCCATATTCACAACATCTGAATATAAACAAAGTTTGTGAGAAATGAGGTATTGACGTATTTCGGGTTTCAAACCTCGCAGAAACATTCGTGTCATTCGTTCCTCATTATCAACCAAATGAGATGCAAATCGGGATAACTCCGCAAACTTAGCTTCGATCATCGCGACATCGCTCATATTGTTTTGCTCCAAACTTGATGAACTCAACATCCTTCATGTGACGAATACTTTCGGGAAAGTACTTGTCGTTGAACAATTCTTAGAACTTCTCCAAAGACATCTTCAGTGCGGCAGATTGAGTACACTTTACAGATTCCCACCAGTAATCTACCTCTCCTCGCAACATGAAGGTGGCAAAGGGAACCTTTTGCTCCTCGGAACATCCCAAGACATCAAATATCTTGGTGATCTGCTTTATCCATGTCTCTGTCGTAAGTGGTTCTGGTTTTCCCAAAAACTCTGGTGGTCCCAGCTCATTGAACTGCTTAGCGGTGACCAAGCGTGGGTTGCCATTGTTTCCACCTGCATTTTGAATAAGATCCGCTTTCGCATGATGTTGCATGAATTACATAAAGCCTCTGAACATCCCATCGTTCACTATTTCATCGGTGTTATTGTTTACCTGAGGATTATTGTCTTCCTGCTGCACCTTATCCTGGGTATTGATTAAAGGTGTTTTCACTGTCTCATTCACTCCATCGTTAATATTTCCTGATGCCATTCTTAAATACTGCCATAAAACAAGGGTTAATTAACAAATCACATATTATCCCTATACTCTGACCGACCAATTAAATACCAAATAAACTTAGGTAGGTCATACTATTGAAGGAATTCCCCGTCTCTCCCCTCCTAGTTCTTGTCTCACATCTCAGCCAGGGATCATATCCCTAAGCTTTGATACCAACTGTGACGCCCCCAAAATAGGTATACAACACCCATTCTGAGTCGCCAAATACATGGTACAGAAAGCAAATTACAACTTCAATAATACAATTATCGTGCAAAATACGACAACACATACTGTGAGTTTAAATACAAATATTGTCTTCTGCATAATATCCACACTCAAATAAGTCCTCGTTATAATTATTCAAACACTATTTTACGTAAATAGTGAGGACTGCTAAATCATCTTTCTAGAACCATCACTTCATTTTCGACTAGTTCCTCGCTATGTTCTCACCTCCCGGGAAAAATGGAACAAAAAGAAAAGGGTGAGCTCAACTAGCCCAAGAAGAATATTATGACTAAGATAATATACAACAAATTATCGTTAGTCTTCAAACAGAGAAAAATCGATAAAATATAATAGCCAAACAAGTTTTAGATCAACAATCGCAATGAAAAATGAAAGAATCCATTAGAAGAGTCAAGAGAGAATGAGTTCTACTATCTTCTAAGATTTAAAAGTCCATCATCAATATTTTATCCCTGTAACAACAATCAATATACATCTTTAATTAAATATTTATCTTTGCACTAGAGGCCAAAAATATTCATTTGTATCACCAGTTGGTCATGTTCATCTAACCACCTGTTCATCTTTGCACTATGGGCCAAAGATATTCATCAGTTAATCATTTATCTTTGCACTACAAGCCGAAGATATTTAGTAATATCATCATTTAGGACTGAGGATGATGAAAAATATTTTAAAGAAAATGAATCCAGTGAAACGGAAGGACAAATAGTAGGGATTCGTATAACAGTTTATCCAAGATCAATAATACTTCATAAATACCAATTTTGAAGCAGAATTCAAAAATAATGATCAAAACATGGATACAATCAAAGATAGTAACCATAATAGACAACTTGGACAAAAAGAAGAAAATTTTATTTTTTTTGTGAATAGTGCCGATTCGTGAATATTGTCAGATATCGTGAATAATAATAAGATATACATGAATAGTAACCCGACACACAAAAAATTTCAAATTTGATAAAAAGTTCATACCAATATTTTGGCATAATGATATTGAAGAAAATATCATTTAAGAATAAGATAATATCCCTTACCTCAAAATATCAATACTTACGATCTAATATCGGTATATAAGGTCAAGAAAACTTGCACCGGGAAATAGAAACTCACAAAGTATCTAAATACTCACAAAATATACTCAATAATCTAGAGAGAGAAAAAGAGAAAGCTTATGTTTCTGGTGTGATTTTCAATTCTAACTTAGCCCTCTATTTATAAGAAAATATTAGCAGACTTAACCTGCAACCTGATGGCTTTACCTGCTACTATTTTCACCCACCACATTTGAAATAAAATTCAGCACATTTCTTCACCAACCATAAATGAGGCCCACCAATTCTAGAATTTTTCACCAAAATGATAAATTCCAAAAATTCAACAATTTCTGAACCAGTCACCTCTTAAAATTCATAACAAATCATACGCTCCTTTTTAACGGTTCAAAATTTGTGGACATATACTCAACTTATATATGTATAACATATCCAAAATTACAACGATCCAACTATTTGGATTAAAAATTATAACTCACACAATATATCTCAAAAATACTCGGTTTAAATTTTAATACCTTCATTCCGACAAAAATACTGATAAAACACCTCAACATTAACTCCTTCATTTTTAACCACAATAAATATATCCAACATTTATATCCACATAAAATAAATATTTCCTTATCATATGAATCAATAATTAATTATTCACAAATAATATTACAAAATCACATTTATGACAACCAGCCGCTCCTTCGTGAAAGAGGGGCTTTCCAATAAGAATTTCTCCTTATTGGCGCGCACAATTAGGTGACTAAACCTCTCCTCGATGTAACTTTCTAGACATTGCCAATAATGCTATCTAATAATATTATTCAAATAATATGAATTATTGATCCGATAATGGGAAATCATGCGATGACAATTATTGAAACAACAATAATATAAAATATCAACGCAACAATTATTGAATCAATAAAATAAAATATTAAACAAAGAATTCATCGTAATAATTATTGAGTAGTGACTTTCACGTAAGGATCAATAATTCATCAATACTGCAAGATCCACGCCAGACATCGTATTTTAACCACCGGTATTCTTCTAACAAAGTTAATTGTGAATAACTACGCCAATTATTTATAAAAAACTCAAACTTGTCGCTTTTCTTCATCCGATAATTATTCTCATTATGGGGCCCACAAATTCATCGCCATTATTCCCTCAAAATAAGAATAATATTCCCCAAACAACACAATGAATATTTTATAACCACTTGCTTATTTTTTAAAATTTGCACATTTCACCCATAACCAAAGTATAATATCAAATTATCACTTTATTATTCACAATAATAAATAGAGAAAATTCGATTTTATTCATTAAAAAGTTGGGGTCTTACAATTTTGGTGGAAAATTCTAGAATTGAGTGGGCCCCACTTGTGGTTGGTGAAGAAATGTGCTGAATTTTATTTCAAATATGGTGGGTGGAAATAGTAGCAGGTAAAGCCATCAGGTTGCAGGTCAAGACTTATAAAATTTTCCTATAAATAGAGGGCTAAGTTAGAATTGAAAATCACACCAGAAACAAGTTTTCTCTCTTTCTCTATCTAGATTATTGAGTGTATTTTGTGAGTATTTTGATACTTGGTGAGTTGATATTCATCAATGCAAGTTTCCTTCAGTGTCATATCCGATATCCAGTCAGAAGTGTTGCTCTTTTGAGGTAAGGGATAGTAAGGGATTTTAAGGGTTATTATGTTTTTCAGTTCGTACTTCTTCTGACCTTCAAAAAATTCTGGAAAAATTTGAAATGATATGTTAATGAGTTTTATTGATTGTTTCCAAAAATGATGATTTTTGGATGTATAGATTAAGAGTTATGAATTTTATGAGAAAGACTATTTTAAAAGTAACCGCTTATAACTCCTTGTGGTTAACTCCAAAATTGATGAAATTTTTATTGGGAGTACATCTATATAATATCAGTGTACTCTATGAATTTCGGAATTTTTGGATAAAAGTACAATTTATGATAAAGTCTAAATATTCGGTGGTTTTGGCCATATGAAAAATAGTAAATGAATTTTAAAAATTCTAAGAAAAATATATGTTCAATATGGGACTATATATTCGCTAAATCCCGTAAAAAAATATTTTTGGAACTGATTTGGTATTTTTCATGAAAATGGACTAGTTATGAATAAATGAGTTAAATATGTTATGTGAAGGAAGAAAATTGGAAAATATGATTTTATGGCTTGAGAATCATATATGTGGTATATCAGATTTTGATGATGGGGTTTTGGTTATTGATGATGAAATCTTATAAGTTTGGCATTTTATGATGATTAAATGCATTATTTAGTAAAGTGTAAACAATTAAAATAAATTGTTTATAAGTTTAAGAAATGTTATTCTTTCAATATCATTATACCGAAATATTGGTATGGATTTTATTGTAGAATTTCTACCTTTTTGTGTCAAAGTTACTATTCATGATATGGATTTTATTGTGAAATTTCTACCTTTTTGTGTCAGAGTTACTATTCATGAGTTACTATTCACGAGTTACTATTCATGAGTTACTATTCACGGATACTATTCACTACAAAATTGGTTTCTTTTTCTAACCAAATTATAGTTGATTTATGAATATTACTCTGGAGATTAAAATTATATATTGATTTTATTATCATATATAATATTTTTATAACCACGATGTTGAAATTCTCTTTCACCTGAGTGTAAAGATGAGTAGATTATTGGTATGATCATGACTAGGGTTCTCTTTTGCCGAGAGTGAAAAGTTGAATTGTGGATCGGTATGATCATGATCATTGAATTTATAATTGAATATCTTTAGCTTAAGTGCAAAGGTGAATTGATCAACATGGTTATAATTATTGTTTATATAAATTCAAATGATTATATATTTCTTTGAGATATTAATATATTTGGCCCTGTAATACAAATATGAATCTGTTGAGGAATATCTTTGGCACATAGTGCAAAGATGAATTGTTGATGAATATCTTTGGCCGAGAAGGTGCAAAGATGAATCTGTTAATGAATATCTTTGGCCCAGTAGTGCAAAGATAACCTTGTTGTTGAATATCTTTGGCCGATTAGTGCGAAGATGAATCGTGGATGAATATCTTTTGCCCGTAGTGCAAAGATGAATTTATTAGTATGATTATGAATGAGAACTGTGATTTGGTATAACCATGATCTTTGATGTTTCGTGTAAAAGACATGTGATGAAAATTATATTCGCTCTTGGGGTACGAAGAGAATTTAGAATCACAATTATGATTATGAGATATTCATATAATTGTAGAAAGGAACTGTTGATTGATGTTACAGGGATAAAACATTGTTGGTGGACTTTTAACGTGGAGAAGATAATAGATCAGATTGTCTATTTGACTCTTCTAATGGATTGCTTTCGTTCATTTAAACTATGGTTGAAATTTTTATCATCTACCATATGTTCTAAATCTACGATTTGTTATTGATGAAGGCTATTGATAATTTAATTATCTTTAGTCATGATATTTTTTTTTAAACTAAGCTAGTTGTGCTCACCCTTTTTGCTTCATAATTCCTTTCGTAATAAAAGTGTAAATTTGGGTCGAAATGGGGTAACAAGGAATAGAATCTGTGTCTCTAGTCAGGGAGTTCTCCCTAAACAAAGATAGACAAAGTGTGTTGTATACATCTTTTAGTAGTTATATTTGGTGAATAATATAGGGAGAGACGAACCCAACGTTGGAAGGGGTGTTTTGCCACTATCATACAAGATGTCTAATGACATACAACCTCGTGTCATCATAAGATGAGGGTTGTGCTCATCCACTTCTTTGAGTATATTTACGAGCACTACCTATATAATCTTGGTGTTTGTTTGAAGTATAATTCTCAATTTGAGACAAAGGAGATAATGATAAATCAAGAAAGACTCACCATTGGGAAGAATATGATAGTAATTTTCTCGTTTTTCTTTTGGGGTCTATTAGATTGACCAAGGATAATTCTGCATGGCCATATGATATCTATCATAACCTGTAAGCATGGGCTCCCATGTATACGAAGGTTTCTTGAAAGACTTCCCAAAGATTTTAGTTTCTAAAACAGCTTTTGACTGATATACCTTTATATAAGGTGTCATCATGAGGTCTTTGTCCACGATTGGGACATGTGTTACATTTGGTATATATTTGTATCCAAACTCACAAAGATATGTGTTGTTGTATTTTTTGCACGACAATTGTTGTAATAAAGTTGTAGTTATTTTCTGCACTATATATTTGGCGACTCGAATGGGTTGGATGGAATGGACCTATTTTAGGGCGTCGACAGATCAAACCGGAGTCCTGACCGATCAAAAAACAGACAAATTTTTTTATTTTTTTGCTTTTTTTAAAAATAACTAAAAAATATATTTAATATTTTATGGGCCAAATTTTTTCATAATATAATGTTTTGGGTGTGATTTAAATACATATACCAAAAATGGTGAATACAGCTTTACATGCATCGTATATACATATTTTGTTATACGTACCTAAAACACTGAATTATGAAAAAAATTCAATTCCATAATTTTTTATTTTTTATTTTTAGTTGTTTTTAAAAAAAAGCAAAAAAACAAAAAAAGTCCGGACATTAGATCCGTCCAGACTGGATCTTGTCCCTATATATTAATATATATATATATATATGGGAAGGGATCCTGTCCGGACTCCCGGACAGATTTAAAATACGGACCCCATTTTTCTTTTTCTTTTTTTTTAAAAAACAAATAAAAAAAATAAAAAATAATTATGGAACTTGAATTTTTACATAATACAGTGTTTTGGGTGTGATTTAGATACATATAACAAAACATGTATGTACATACTGCATCTGCATCGTACCATTTTTGTATAGGTATTCAAAACATTGTATTATGGAAAAATTTCAGTTCCATAAAATATTAAAAAAAAATTTAGTTGTTTTTTAAAAAAAAGCAAAAAATAAATAAAAATTTGGGTCCGTATTTTAAGCCTGTCCGGGAGTCCGGACAGGATCCTCTCTCTCTCTCTCTATATATATATATATATATAGACCGGATCTAACACGGACCAAAAAGACGGACCAAACTGACGGACCAAAGCTAAAAAAAGACACGCATAAGCGGAAAGGGAAAAAACACTGTCGATTCGAACCAATTTGAAATCTTTTCTGCCATTCGCGAATCTATATTGCCGATTATCTCTCAAAGCCCCTTTCCCCGATTCTCATTCAAACCGCAAAGCTGAAGCTAGATTCGCGAAATCGCCGGACATCTTCGCGAACTTACGATTGTGTTACAAACTTGTGTTGAAGAAGATTGTGAGTAATAATACATGAAAGAGGGCTTCAATCTCAGCCATAAAGCAATTATTCAAAGAATTCAACCAAATCACAACAAGAGGTATAATAATTCTTTCTTTTCTAATTTATAGAAATTGATTGAAGTTTAATGGTTAAATTGTTAGAAATTATTGTGGAAGGTTGTATTGTTCGTGAATCGGAAGGATTCGTGAAGTTATAAGGATGGAATGGGTTATGGAGTTGAAATTTATACTTCAATATCCATATAAAATCTTAACTTATGTATGTTAGGTGTTTGTAAAAATGTCTCAATAAGGTTATTTTGATTAAAACATGAAAAATTAGTTTGTTTTCTCTCGTAAAATTGTTGAGGAGATAATGAGTTATAGATTAACTCAATTGAGTTACTCATTTTCATAGTTTCCTACTATTGTGCTAATAATGCAGTGATATCCAAATACTTCATATGATTGAATTATCTATTTATAAAGATTTCATAATTTTATAAAGCTTTATATAGATGATTATTCCTTATATGTTTAAGTAATTTAGCGCTTCTATATCACGAGAAAAGACAATAAATAAGTTTACGCATACATTCAAAGACCAACTTTGTACCCACAACCATGTTAAATAGATAAGGTTCAAAAAATCGATTATTCTGTATGAATGAAGTTAGAATCATTATTACTAAAAATCATATGGCATTGATCATAATATAATTTAGGTGTTAAAATTTTAAAATCTTATTAAAATGCTTCTCACCGATGTGCATATTCAAATACTTACCTTGTTATAAATCTCATTGAAAGAACAATTTTTTATTTTTTTTTTGCAATTCAATTAATTATTTTAATAACATGTTTACTGCATCAAGGTGACTCTTAGAATACCCGTACATTGCATTTGATGATCTCTTATTCGATCGATTGTCTTGACCAAGGAAGTGCGATCAAGAAAGTACTTGTCTCGAGTCTGCAACTTCTGAAGCGAAATTTAAAGTCTCCTTTGAATGAACTTCCACATTTTGAGAGTGATTTTGGATGCACCTCTGTTGTTTCAAGCTCTGATTTATTGAAGAAAGTTGGCTGTGATGTCAAGTTGGAAACATTAAATCGGTTGTAATTTTGATAATTATTTTCATTATTTAACCAACACGTTATGTATGAGATTGGTGGATCTATGGTATGAAAATTACTATGTTCTAAATCTGGATTCTAAATCGGTTGTAATTTCTTGTGTGTTTGATACTTATAATTTATAAAGATTGTGCTTCAATCTTTTAGGGACAAGAATTATATGAGATTGGTAGTTGCTTTCCCAATTCTTAGAGGCCTCAGCTAAATTATTGAAAATGCCTACTCTTCATGCAGAATACTGCATCAAATTGCAGTACTAAGTAAGGCTAAAGTAATTGTTGTCATTATTTGAGTTGGAAAGTGAGTTAAAGAGAATCAGAATCTAGTGAGAATCGCCCCTTTGCTTCAGCTCTCTGAATTCGCAAAATGGTCGGGTTTGAGGTAAAGGAGTATGAGATCTCTTTGCTTCAGCTCTGCCAAATTCACGAAATGGATGTAATTGAGAGAATCGCAGCTCTGTGAAATTCGTTTGTATTAGATCTGTGAAATTTGTTTGTATCTGCCAATTATCGAGTGTTTCATTTGGAAATAGTCTCTTTGAATCGACTCGGATCTAAGCGAATTTGACCCGCGTGTTTCCTTTAGTCCGTCAAATGGTCCGTCTAAGATCCTATATATATATATATATATATGCATATATATATATATATGCATGCACGTACTAAAACAGAGAGATCTTACAATGGAAATGTAGTAGGTGCTTTTATTCTTTAGTATTAAATCATCTCTAAGCCAAGGGTTTTTGGATTTTGGGTTGAGAAGTCCCCAATCTTTAACAAAGTCCCAATATAACTGATATATTGTGGCCACCAATGAAGTCACCAAGACTATGATCATCCATATTGTTGTTGGCTGCCTGGCATAGGTTAGCCTGGCCCCGGCTGCTTAACCATGGCGGACACGTATTTCCCCAAGTTGGCCAAGTGCTTCACGTCACATTCATCAAACCATCGTCTTTCACACTAGTAGATAATTACGTACATTTATAAAAAATATATATGTTAATTTTACTAATTACTACATAGGAATTTGGATGAAAAATAAAATAAAATACTGATACAGATGGCGATTCCAGTTAGCAAATGAAGTCATTTTATTTGCAATTTGACTAGGAATTAAAATCTACCTGCATGGCACGCCAATAAAATGGTGCAAATGATATAACGTAAGCTAGTTCTCTGTACATTTTTCCCGATTTGCAGCTTGTATATCGGTGTGTTTTGAAACTTCCAGCAACGAAATAGCAGCCTGTCGATTCCATGTGCCTCATCGATGGAATCTGTACTACATAGGAAAAAAATAAATCAGTATAAATATTTTAGCCAACTCGAGAGAAAATTATATATATATATATATATATATATATATATATATATATATATATATATATCTGTAATTCATTTTCAAGCAGCTTTGGTTTATAGGTTTAGTAAAGGTCCTTACTTGACTAGTAAGTTGGTCCGCCATAAAAAAGTCTACCATCAAAACCTGCATGCCCAATTGTTTATTGATCAGTACAATATATATTACTCCCTCCGTCCCAAATTAATTGTTTAGTTTTGACTTTTTAATATAAAATTGACCATTTTTAAAACTAATCTTTTTACTATTTTTGCTAAAATATAGGTGAAAAGATTATAACCAAAAGAAAGTATATACAATTTATTACTAATCTCAATTTTTATAATTTTAATAATATATTTATATATGCTTACTTATTAATTCTAAAAATAGTCAATTTAACTTAAAAAAGTCAAAATTGAACAATTAATTTGGGACGGAGGGAGTATCTTTGATTGCTTCATCTAATTAAACATCCACATTAATTAAATTAAATGACGAGTGCAAAAAAAAAAGATTGCGAAGCACCTTGTAAAATGGAGAGCACACAATGTTGCGTATCACTCTAAGGAAGCAATATCGTGTTGGCCGATAGAAAATGTTCAGCGGACATATGACAAGGGTGACTAAACACTAAAACAAATTAAATGCCAAAAAGGATTTATCAATGTTCTGCTAGCTTAGCTTAAATAGCAAAAAATGATGTTGGCACTTGGCATATATAGCAAATATATATTTAGTGACACTTTCGTAATATATTCTACTTATTATATTAAGCGAAAGTTATTACTCTGACAATTAATTGATAAATTTGTGGTAATATATATATAGCGCTAGCTAGCTTACGAGAAGGAGAATGCCTGGAATGGCATCAACTTGGGGCGGAGAAAAGGCTTTGGAGAGTAAGATAAGGTGGATTACCATGGCTCCAACTACCGCAGTCATGATGCAGGTACAGATTAAGAAGGCGTCTCTCATGTATTTGAGTGAGGTGCTAGGTCGAAATTCAAATATGAAATTGTAATTGATCCTTGTGCTCTTCCACATGAACATATTGCAACCATACATGAACAGGTGCAAGCTTAGCAATGCAAACATGCTGCAAAATTACACAATCTTCTTAATCATTACTTATTCATCATTGTATTCAAGTCCATGGATGCATGTACTGTACGTACAATTAATTAATATTTTGTATCGAAAAAAGCTGGTATATACCTGAAAATAGGGTAGACAGCTTCCATATAAGTTGGTTTTGTTGTAGGGGAGAACATGCCATTCAAATGCGCCAAGATTGCGTATAAACTAAATAGAGTTAGAAAAGAACCTGTAAACAAGCCTGAAGCAATGGAAGCAAAAACAAAAAGATACTTTCAATTTAACATATATAGGAAATGAATATTTTCAATAATGTGGATTAAAAATATATCCCCATCTTGTATATACATATTTCAAGCATGCATGTAAACTCCTTTTATGTCTTTTTTTTTTTGTAGAAGTGTCTTTGATCATATACTTTCGAAAATAGAAAATATTACAGTGTGTTGGGGAGAGAGAGAGAGAGAGAGAGAGAGAGCATATATACCAATAAAAAAGGTGAGCATGTGAGAATCTTTGTTTTCAAGAACTTCATAGCCTTTTTTCTGTCATTGTTGGCAAAGTGGTTTGTGAACAAGGACTCCACTTCGTCCATTAGTCTAACCACCTAAATCAATTAAGAAAAACAATTATATTCATCATCACGGCCCATCAATATATTAAATATTTATAAACCCCACTTATCTAATTTGGTGTAATTAGTGCTTCATATTTTGTGATTAATTTTTGTTGCTTGCATGTGAACGTAATTATCATCAAAATTATAAGTATGTCCATTTTAATTATTTATTTTTCCGGCAAAAATGAACCTAGCTATTTATTTTTATTTTTATTTTTCTTAAATTTCATGAAATTAAAAGTGTACTCAACACCTCTTTTAAGGGAAGGAGTATTTTGGAATGAAAGACGTATATATGATTTAAAAAACTTTTTAAAGTTAATTAATTTACAAAATTAACTTGATATTACTTGCACGAATCACGTTAATTAATTTTAAAATTATATTTTTACGAAATGATCAACTCCCTTTTTCATATATATATTTTAATGGGTGTGTCAACATCCTCTTTTCCCTTCCAAGTTTTTCTATAATCCTTTTGATATATATATAACATGATGGATTGTGGCCTCCAACAAACATGTGTAGTTGAATATTTTGGATACGTAACAATCAAATTTGAGTTTCTGTCTTAACGATTAATTAAGAGACATTAAGAGGTAAAAAAAATTTATCAAACAAGATTTGTTTCTGACCGAATTAGAGAAAGGTGAATTAAGAGACATTCAGACATAAACAATCACTGCCTCACTCTCGTGCGTTTCCTCACTTGGTTGTGTTGAGTGAGCTTTTGCTTCTTCCACCATGGTCTCATAGTATTATGACATTTTCAATTTATAATATGAAAGAAATGCAGGATATGAAATCTTAGTAAGTAATATCTTTGTTCTTAAAAGATTGTCGTTTAAAATTTTTGCACATGAATTAAGAAAGTCATTTAATACTATCATTTAACAATTAAAATTTGTTTGAAATTTTATCACTACTCCTTTATGGGAAGTTGAAAATTATTAATACAAGGGAGAGAATTTCTCGGGACAATGAGAAAAGGTATGAGTGATATAGGAAAATAAATACTCCCTCCGTCCATAGTTATAGGCTGATTTCTTTTGGCACATAATTTAAGAAAATCAGTTTAAGTGAGAATTTTTAACATAATTTTCCACATATACCCCTTAATATGGAATTAATGAATAAGTTAATTATTACTTACTTATCACATTGGAACTCTCAACTTCATTGATTGACGTGTACTGACCATTAGAGTCCATAACCATAGAACTTAAACCAAAGAGAGTACAACAACATTAAATGTGGTGATAAAAATAATGATATTGAATGTTATTTCTTCAAAAAAAGAGTAATGGTTGAATATTTATTATAAGGGCATAAAAGTAAAACAATGAACCAACTAAATTTTATAAATAGTAAGTAACCTATATATTGGGACATCTCAAAATGGAAAATCAACCTATAACTATGGGACGGAGGGAGTAAATTATTCTCCTAGAAAGTTGTAAATGACAAATAAATTAGAACAAAATTTTCTTCTAAAACGATAATCTTTTAGGAACGGAGGGAGTATTAACTACATTCCATAATAATTGAATTTTTAGAATAAAAAATTTGTTCAAATTTATTTGTTGTTTATAACTTTCTAGAATAATAGTAAATTATTTATTTTCCTATATCACCATTAACTTCTCTCATTGTCCCAATAAATTTTCTGTCTTGTATTAATAGTTTTTAACTTTTCATAAAAAAGTAGTGATGAAATTTCATACAAACTTTAATTATTACTCCCTCCGTTCCTTGATATAGGTCGTTTTAGACATGTGCACAAGCATTAAGGAAATGATTGAAAAGCATTAACTATATTATTAATTGTCTATAATACCCTTCACCTCACTTATCTCATAAATATGGATTAAAAAATTAGATGGAGTAATAAGGGGCAATTTGGAAAAAATAGTAATCAATTCTCCTAGATAATCACAAACGACAAATAATTAGGAATAAAAAAAAGTCTAAAACGACCTACATATAGGAATGGAGGGAGTAAATGATACTCCATTCGTTCTATAAGATTGTCGTTTAAGGTTTTTGCACATGGATTAAGAAAATCATTTAATACTACCATTTAACAAATAAAATTTGTTTGAAATTCCATCACTACCCCTTTATGGAAAATTGAAAACTATTAATACAAGGGAGAAAATTTCTTGGGACAATGAGAGAATGTAGGGGTAATATAGGAACATAAATAATTTATTCTCTTCAAAACTTGTAAACGACAAACATTTTGGAACAAATTTGTTCTTCTAAAACGTCAATATTTTAAGAACGGATGGAGTACTACATAAAAGAATAGTGTTAAATAATTTTCTTAATTCATGTGCATGAAACTAAAACGACTATTATTATGGAACTGATATAGTATCATTTATTGAACCAATGCAAACTTTAGTTATTCTATCGTTACAAAGAAAAATTATTGAAATCAATTGCTTTACTCTACTGCAGAGACAAAAAAATAAAAAGAGAAGTTTAACTACAAAATAAAATCCAAAATTCATTCTAAAAAGTAAAATTTGCCCCCAAAAAAATTATGTCTACACGTTGAAGACATATTTCGCTCCTTTCTTCATGATTACATACATATTTTTATTAAAATCAATATTTTTTTTAACCAACTCGTAATTTAATTACTTTAGATCTGAAAATAAAATTACATGTGACAGATCCATATTTATTTTCTTACTTGAATATATACTACCTCGGAATTTACAAATTTTAAAGATATATTTTTATTACATATATATTTAAACATAAATTTATTAAATGTGGGAAATGATATTTTCACATTACTTTTTTATACTTCCACATGTAAATCTCACATATTAACTAATAAAAATTTGACAAATCAATTAATATGTAAATCCACGTGTGAAAATATCAAAATAAAATTAATATAAAAATATCGATTTCCGATCCGGTCTGAATTTTAAAACACTGCTGGGAAGTGCCAAACAATATATCTCAACTCAGTAAGATAAGCAAATGATACTAATATTAATTAATTTATAGATCCAATAACAAAATGGCCAAGAGTCTAGACTACATACATAAACATATGATGAAATTATTATAATGATTTTTATTTATTTATTTATTTTTGTAATTAATTATCCTAGCTAGCCATGCAGCCATCATCATCATACACATTTGTATCATCAATCAAAGCAACAACATCGACCATTCTGGCATTTCCCACTCTTATGCTTATTATGCATTTTGCAACTGAAATCGCACAACTCTGTTGGAAATTTTTGTGGGTCACAAAACAGAATGCAGTTTGGTGGGACCTACAAAAAAAACATATATTAATTAGAGATAATGCAAAAAATAATTGAAAAAAAAAAAGAGATGAGAAGGATCTATATATCATCTATATAGATTATAGAGAGAAGATTAATCACCATTCCTAAGAGAAGCTGCAGGAGAGGAGTTTTCAGTGGTAACAGAAGCTGCTGCTGCAACTGAGGCTACAATGACAAAAACAATAATCATTTTGACAAATTTAAATTCCATCTTCTTCTTCTTCTTCTTCTCAACTGAGGCTACAATGACAAAAACAATAATCATTTTGACAAATTTAAATTCCATCTTCTTCTTCTTCTTCTTCTTCTTCTTCTTCTTCTTCTTCTTCTTCTTCTTCTTCTTCTTCTTCTTCTTCTTCTTCTTCTTCTTCTTCTTCTTCTTCTTCTTCTTCTTCTTTGTTTAATTCTCTTGTGATTTGTAAATGGTAGTAGTAATATTACTGTTGGGCAGAGGTTATAAATAAGCTGGTATACCTACCTACCCAACCTAGTTGGAACTTGTTAAAAAAGAAGTAGTAACTAATATATTATGGCAATTAATAGCTGGATAAGGAAGGCATTAAAGGATTATCGTTTAAGATTTTTATATATGGATTAAAAAAGTTATTTAACAATTAAAATTTATTTGAAATTTCATTACTATCCCTTTATGGAAAGTTAAAAACTATTAATACAAGGAAGAGAATTTTTTGGGATAATGAGAGAAGATAGTGATATAGGAAAGTAAATAATTTATTCTCACAGAAAGTTGTAAACGATAAATAAATTGGAACAAATTTTTTCTTCTAAAACGATAATCTTTTAGGAACAAAATTACTAGTGGAGATTATCATAACAAAATTAATTACAATTAATATCAAGATTATCTAAGGTATCAGGAGAATTTTATGAATTTGTTTGATAGCCTTAGCATTACCTTTTAAATTATAATCTTCATTAAATTGCTCTATACAATCTATGCTTTAATTAATTAGTATATTATAATTAGATTGTGATAATTTCACTACCACTTATATTTTGGTAGTCACTAAATTAATGTGCAACTTGTGGGTTGTACTTAATTATAGATAGATTCCTTTTACCAATTGGGGGCCTTGGGTGGCTCTGGATAATTTATGAAGGGAAATGATATTTTTATATATAATTTTGATATTTTTATATGTATTTTTTTTATATAAAAGTGAGACTCACTTTACTATCTTGTGAAAAAAGATAATATGAAAATATAAAAATTACATACAGAAATAATACTTCCCTTTATAAACGGTCGGAAGCCAGGTTGTTTTATACGATAATGCGAAAGAAAAAGAAGAAAATTGGTTGTAGACTATATATAGTGGCATTCATATGGTGTTTGATAAAATTGAGTAATTAAAATTTTAATAGTTAGTATATCTTAATAAATTAGATCATCTGAATGAATGAAATAATATATGAACTTAAAAAACTGTTTGGTATGTAAAAAGTATAAAACATCTGAATGACTAAAAACTGTATGGATTGATAGAATATTATTAAAAAAATTAGTGTTTATTCCTAAAAGTATATTACTAATAGTATGTTCTATCAAAAATTGTTCACAAGTTTATATTTAATTTATTCTTAGATAATATTGTTTATTTATAATTATATAATAAATTTGTTCATAATAGCCCAGAAGGTTAAAATAGCGAAATACACGTATTCATATGTTTTAGATAGACGATTATCAAACACATCATTTCATTCTATATTCAGAACTTCTATTTCATTCAGATTCTTTTATACATTCAAAACTTTTCATTAAATTTTATCAAACAACACTTTAAGTTATTTTGGGTCACAACTTACTGTTAAAAAAAATTAATTACTACGTCTTTTAACAATAATTATATTTTATTTTCTCTTTTTTTTTTAACTTCCTCCTTTCTCTCTTCCACTCTTTATCACCTTTTAAATTTTCTCACATAATTTATGGGTAAAATACAAAGTAGACCACTGAACTTTAAGGATTTTTGGGTATTGAGCCCTTTTCTTTTGGTCAACGCAAATTGAGCCCCTTTCTATTAAAAAAATTAGACTTCGAGCCCCAAGCGCCACATGTGCGTTGACCTGCATACGTGGATCCTACGTGGCACACATGGCAGATCTGATGTGGATATTTTTTATTTTATTTTACACGTGGACGCTGACGTGACGAATAAATATTGAACTTAATCCCAAAAATTGTGTTGCCATAATTCGAACTCTTGACCTTTAGTTTAAAACTTAGAACCAATGACCAACTGAGCAAAGAAACCTAATTGTTATAATTTTGCAAGGATTAATATTTATAACTGAAGAAATCATTTCCTCCAAATTAAAAGAAATCTTCTATCCTTAGATCTGTTATGTACATAACTAAAACAATAACAACAACAACAATAATAATAATAATAATAATAATAATAATAATAACAATAAAAATAAAAATAAAATAATAATAATAATATTACTAAAAATAAAATAATAATAATAATAACAGTAATAATTATAATAATAATAATAATAATAATAATAATAACGTGTATCTCCCATACAAATAGGTTCATCTTACACTGACGAACCATTTCAAGCTTGTCTCATGTGTTGGTCCCTTGAACATGAACCCCCATTCCTTATTAGCTTTCGGACAAGCATCCGGCTTTTTTTCCCATGCACGAACAACGTAGCTGACTATGAAGCCTTGTTTATCGGAACTTTGCTTTCTGGTTGGGAAGTGTCTCTGTCCTTTTCACTTCTTATTACTTTATAATAATAATAATAATAATAATAATAATAATAACAGTAATATTATTATTATTATTATTATTATTATTATTGTTATTATTATTATTGTTAATATTATTATTATTACTGTTATTGATATTATTATTATTAGTACTATTATTATTATTATTATTATTATTATTATTATTATTATTATTATTATTATTATTATTATTATTATTATTGTTCCCTTGTATTATTATTATTTGTGACGCCCCCAAAATTAGGTATACGTCACTTATCTTGGGTCGCCACTTACATGGTACATAAATTCAAATACAACTTACTAATACAATTATCGTGTACAATACGACAAAATATAAACTGTGAGTTTGAATACAATTATTGTCTACTAGAGATTATACAAACTCAAAAGGATTCCTCATTTTAATTATTATCACACTATTTCACAAAATAGTGAGGACTACTAATGCTATCCTCTGGACCATCACTCCGTTCCCCGACTCGTCCCAACTATATTCTCATTTCCTGAAGAGAACAGTGAAAGAAAGGGTAAGCTCAACTAGCCCAGTAAGAAATATTATGACTAAGATAATGCAGAATAAATTATCATTAGCCTCCAACAATGTTAAACTGATAAAATACAATAGACATCAAGTTTAACTGCAGCGGAACAAGCAATCCATTAAAAGAGTCAAGTAAAAAATAAAATCTACTATCTTTTATGATTTAAAAGGTTTTTCATCACTGTTATCGCTAAGACTCAGCTAAATAAATAATCCACATCATTAAATTATCCCTGCACTACAGGCCAAGGATATTCTTTAGTATCATGACCACGAATTATCCATGCACTACGGGCCAAAGATAATCGTGTTTTCATCAATCAGTCCCGATCATGCCATAAAACAATTCATCTTTGCTCCTCGGTCAAGAGAATCCATAGCCATAATCATACCAAAAAACTCGCCCATATATCAATGCACTACGGGCCAATGAGGACTTTTAATTTTCACATCATTTGTAACATTACGGTCATGATTATACCGAATAATCCCTGGTCATAATCATACCAAGTCCATCTATGCACTACAGGCCACAGATAACTTTTAACATAACATAGACACGAGGATGATGACAATGATATAAGAATTCAATTAAACAAGTTCAAGAATTAATTTATCCAGGAACCAATAACGTCCAAATTGTCAACATGATACTGCTTTGTAGAGTAAAATTCAAGAATGCTCAGAAGAATATTTCTACTAAAAGATACTGGATGAAGCGCAAATATCAAGGATCCACTAATTTCATGGAGTATAGAAGTCAAAATTTTAATCAACTGAGTATAATACCGAATGGAATAACAAAAGATATCACCATGCATGCAGTATCTTGATGTAGGCGGTTATTTCAACAGAATAATAATAATCTAACCAGTCGTGAAATTGAAATTCACACTGAGCGGGATGTTCCAAATGTAAGAATAATAAATCTTGAAATAATAAATGATAGAACCAAGTCCCACAGATATAAGATGTATGTGATATTCCGAGAATAATAAAGACGGAATAATAAAAATGGAACCAGTCCTACAGATAAAGATGCATGCTGATATTATTCGACGAATAATAAAGATGTAATAATAGAAGAATGTCACCAAGTATATGGTAGCTCACAGATATCACAAAAGTTATTCCAATGTAACAATAAAGAAATGGAATAATGTAAGTTCTCTTCTTGAGTACAAAAGAATAATATCCTTACTGTAAAATAATACTTGATATAAGAGTAGTGAAGTAGCAGAAAACTTTTTCTTCTATCTCTCTATAATCTATCTCTATAGTTTCTCTCTCTGTAGAGTTCAAAGAATTCGTAAGAAAATAATGAAGGAATGAGCTTCTATTTATAAAAAAATGGAATGCATAAGAATTAATCCATGAACTAGTCCGATTGATTTACTTTAATCGACGGTCCATATTTAAAGAAAAATCTTTTAAATAAAATATAATATATTCTATTTATATAAAAAGATTTTTACTATCTAAACACTATCGCGAGCACTATGCAAATACTATGCATAATAAAATATAATATATTATATTTATAGAATAACTTTAATAAAGTATTATGTTTTATATAAAAAGATTTTACTATACAAAATACAATGCATAATAGAATATAATATATTCTATTTATAGAATAACTTTAATAAAGTATTCTGTTTTATATAAAAAGATGTTTCTATTTTATTACGTGAATAAAACAAAACTTCTAAATCAACAATAATTGAATCAAATAATGTGAGATACTATGCAGCAACTATTATAGCAATAATTGAACAAAACTGAGTAACTTCTCACATAAATATCAATAATCAATACCGTGTGTTACTATGCAACAATGCGATTCATCGTACTTTTTACTACCGAGTAGTTCAACAGTATCAACGATAAAACTTTCGCCGTTATTTTTAATAAAAATATTTTTGTCGTTTTTTCAATCCGACAATAATTCCGTTGTAGGGTCCACCAATGATTGTCTTGAGTCGCATTTAATATTTTCTCATTTAAAACGAATATTCCCCGACCAATCGAATATAATATGACAACTTACATACTTTGTAAAATTTATAAATATTACCCACAACTATAACATTATCTCAAATTCACACCATAATATAAAAAATTATTTCGAGAAAATTAATTCTTTATTCATAAAATCCGGGGTTTCACATTATTATTATTATTATTATTATTATTATTATTATTATATTATTATTATTATTATTATTATTATTATTTTATTTTTATTTTATGATTATTGTTATTATTATTATTGTTAATATTATTATTATTATTGTTATTGATATTTTTATTATTATTGTTATTATTATTATTTTTAATATTAATATTGTTATTATTGTTCCTTGTATTATTATTATTATTATTATTATATTATTATTATTATTATTATTATTATTACTATTATTATTATTATTATTATTATTATTTTATTTTTATGATTATTGTTATTATTATTATTATTGTTGTTGTTGTTGTTATTATTTTAGTTATGTACATAACAAATCTAAGGATAGGGATTTGTTTTAATTTGGGGGAAATGATTTCTTTAGTTATAAATATTAATCCTTGCAAAATTATAGTAGTTATGCTTCTTTACTCAGTTGGTCATTGGTTCCATGTTTTAAGCTAGAGGTCAAGAGTTCAAATCATGGCAACAACATAATTTTTTGGGATTAAGTTCAATATTTATTCTCCACGTCAGCGTCCACGTGTAAAATAAAATAAAAAATATCCACATCGATCTCATCACGTGTGCGTGAAAAGGCACCACGATGCGTCAGTCAACGCAAATGCCATACGCGGGTTCAAATTCAATTTTTTAATAGAAAGTGGCCCAATTTATGTTAACTAAAAGAAAAAAGCTACCAATACCCAAAAAACCCCTAAAGTTCAAAAAAGTATCTTTTTACATTTTATCCCATAATTTATATCTATCAATTATAAAAAAAATTATCCATATATTATTAAATCTTAAATTATAATAACTGTAAAATCCAACTTAAAATTATACACACGTATCGAGTGTGCGTGGGATACACGTATATATGATGCGTAACTTGAATCCATCATATGTATATATAGCCATTGTTGGCTATGATCTATAACCATCGCTGACTATAAATCATTTTTTGACCATCTAATATGTAGCCGCTCATTCTAACAACAGACGACCAAATTAAAAATGAGATGATTATTACCCGCACGAAGTTTTTGTGCGTATTACTACTTAGTACGTATCCACAAAATTTTCTTACGGAACGTTAAAATTCAAAACACTCATTCTCCCTCTTAAAACATAACTTTCTATTTCTTCACCCAAATTTTAAATTTTTTTATCTTTTTCGTTATAAATTTAAAGTTGTCAATCTATATGTCATTGACGAGGGCTCGAAAAGACCTTTAAAATAAGAGACATTGTTGATATTTGTTGATGTAGTTAAAATGTTAAAAGTTGCAACCAAAGTTTATAATAATGTATTACAAAATATAATATTTTAATTCATGTTAACAATAGATCTTGTTTTAAACATGTTAACGAGAGTTTTAAACAAATAATTATTTCTCCGTATGTATAATTTTAGCTAAATAAAAAGATGTCAACAATAGATCTTGTTTTAAACATGTTAACGAGAGTTTTTTAACAATGTATATATTAATAATTTTTGATTTGTAACAAAAAATTATTGAATTTTAAAATTTAATTGAAGAAAGACAAAAAATTGAGTTAAAAGAGATAATGAGTAGTGTGACCCTTTCTGGGGTTTTAAGCTAAATAACTATCCGCAGTAAATTCTTGCGAATACTAATTAATATCCTTAACAATTTCTTACAGATAATAATCATTCTTTTCTAATTTTGGCCGTCTGTTACTGAAATGAGTAGTTACAGATCAACTCCATAACTAGCCGTTACTATAAATTATTCTCCATGTATATATGTTTATATGATAAAGTACCTAATTTATCTTATATTTTACATTCCTAAATCTGACGAACTTTATTGTAAAATGAAAATTACCATATACATCATTAATGATGGTGTGCTGCCTAAATTGATTCCATATTTTCTAAAAATTAAAAACGACCACTTTTAAAATAATGATAAATATCATGTTATTTCGTAATTCTCAAATATTTTATTTATACCTATAAGCTGATACAGATCAATAAACTATAAGACTTGATCAAGTTACAATCATGGACCCATCTAAACTCATATATCTGGCCAGGCCCATTTAATGATATTACAAAGTTTTTTGTCTAACATAAGCTTATCTTTGAAGAGGATTGAGTAAGAGAATCAAGGCCCATCTTTACACAACAAAAGCCCACATATTAACAAATCAAAACTCTTTTTCCTAACAAATGTTTGATCAACTCTGGTTTGTGTTTCATCCAAAATTTATTTAGTTCCAACTACATATATTATTAAAAATATAAATTAAAAATAAACATGGTATTTTAAATTTTATAATGAACGAAAAAGAAAAGATCGTGAAGAAGACATGAGTTTTATGTTATATTATTTTGATAGTGATTTTTTTAGTAAATAAAAAAAATTGACTAATTTTTTATTAAAGTTTTGAAATGAACAAACTTAAAGTTTTATCCTATATACTTTGTCGCTAAAAATTAAGACTACGATTTTTTGATATAGCGACGGACCGAACTGTCGTCCGATCCGTCGCTAAAAAAGTATGTAAGATATATAAAATAAAAGGTAAGCTCTGAAATGGACTATATATAAATATATATATATAGTCCGGATCTTAAACTCACTCATTATCCAACTTACCCGAGCTCACCTCCCTTTAGTGACGAACAACATATAGCGTCGCTAAAAGTATAGACGACGGTTGTATGACCGAACCGTCGTCCGATCCATCGTTAAAGGGGGTGAGTTCGGGTGAGTTGGATAAAAAACTTAAGATCCAGCAGGTATATATATATATATATATATATATATGAATAAAAAATGAATAAAAGAAGATCAAGACAAAAAAAAATACGGTCGGTCGATCAACTCAAGTGTTTTTTCGACCCATCCTGCCCGCACGCGTGTTTTTTGCGCTTTCATAGCTTTTTTCTTTCGCTTTTATTTGGTTCATTTTAAACGATTTCAGATATATATATATATATATATATATATATATATATATATATATATATATATATATATATATATATATTCTATCTCTCCTTATAAACTCACCAACAATATAAGAAAACATATAAATTTTCTACTATTACTTTTGTTATGATATCATAATTTAAGTTATTTATTTATTGTGGTCCAAAACTCAGAAATAACTTTATTTCTACTTTCTTCTTCCTCCTCCTTTCCATTGCCGACCCTAAAAGCTCCCCTCTCCTAAACCAAACTGAGTCAGATAGGTGACAAGGCTGTGGTCAGCCATAGCTGTGGTATATTGCTGAGCCGAAACTTTTGTTATTACAAAAATTCAATTCTGTTCGGAGGCCTGAGGGTTCTACATTTTCACCCAGTTCTGGTAAAAAATATATTACTTTCTCTCCCTCTCAATCTGCTATATATGTATAAATATATATAATTGTATACACAGCAAAAAAATATGCACACATACACAGACTGTGGTTGTAGTCCCTGAATCTCAGAGCCCTGAGGTATATATAATTCATTAGTTGTGGGGTTTCATTAAATCTAGATAACAAGTTAATTTTGCATTTTCAGTTTTGGAAGTTGATAGGTATACTTTCCTTTCTTATGTACAATTACAGTTTTCAGATAGCTCAGTTAGACAATAAAAGGGTTTATGTTGTTCCCTTCAAGGATTCCGACATTTATGATCCTAAATAAGGAAGGAATGACAACGATAGCCTGGATTCAGTATCTTATGCATTAATATGAAAATATAGATAATCTCATATATATAAGGATTAACAAGTTTTAGTTAGCAATTTGCTTGTGTCATAATGATTTGAATTTTCTAAATAATATGAAGCCGAATGTTACCCTCAAAAGCTGGTGACAAAATCGAATCCTCATGATCCAATTTACTTTAATATTGTTAAATATCTGATCCGTGAATATGTTAGCTCTGGGAGGCCCTAATGTGGTTATGTTCTTGGCTGTTCCATTGTGTTAGGAGTTTATAATCAATCTTGTCGGTGCAAGATGTTTTGTTTTCTTGCCTTCTTGGGAAAAAAGAAGTGCCCTTGAGAGCTGTCTCCTTTTAGTTATAATATGTTTGTCAATGTGCAATAGCCTACTTATTCTTTCTGATTCTGCAAAAAGTTTCACCGTGTTTCGCCACTGGTTATGATAGAATTCATCACACTTTCCAACACTCTTGTTTCACTTGGAATCTGGTATAAAATTTCTCTGTATGTAATTTTATACAGAATTTCCTCTTGATACATTTTCATTGTTTCCTGATTCTATTATGGTTTTAGTTAGTATTGTCTTCGAAATGATTTCACTTTCACTCTTTGTCTCATTTCAGATGGAATTGATGGATGCAGCAATGCCAGATGGCGGAACAATGGGGCCAGTAAATCCTGATGTCAATGCTACAAAAGTGGAGGATATTGGGCATCGTGTTGATGAAATGTTCACAAAGGTTGATAAGGTGAGTTTCGGTCGATTGAAACCAACACTGCATATCTCTCTCTTGGCTTCTTTGTCTGAACCTAAATTTTGGTCATAAAAGTCATCTTCACGTCTTAAAAGATATGACTGCTCTGTATATTTACATCCATTCATATCATCTTCATGTCTTATGGTTATAACTGCTTATTTGTATTTTTAGATTTTTATCGGCAGGTTAAATTTAGGTATCTACTTGATCATTTATAGACATTCCAATTGAAGAAGTTGTGACTTGCAGCTAGTGCTTTAGATACAAAACCGATCAGTTTGTGATGATGGTAATTTGGCAGAATCATTATTATCTGGAGTAGTCAATAGCATTAGATAATTAGTATTACTGAAATGAATGGCAGATGAAGGAGCATAGATAATGAGGAAGTTCCTGGAATGTCAAGACATTACAATCATGAAAGAACCAAAAAATATGTTCTGATTATTTATTTATGAATTTTGATGAGTAATATAATCTGATTAAGTTTTACTCCAAATTTTCAATGTATGCCACATTTTAAAAACAGGAATTTTAAAAACCATTGCTGTTTTTAAAATATAACATGGAAGTAGATTCTGATCACATGCGTAATATATTCTATTTTTGGAGATAATCTTCTGCACAGTGAATGTGTAACAATCATAGTTGTTAAGGCGTCGTCGCTTAGGCGACGCTTGTGCCAAGCGTCGATCAATCGGTGAAGCAAAAGCAAGTGCATCAATGACTTGGTTCAAGATCGCAAGTCGGGCACTGGAAAAACAAAGCGACGCCATGGACGCCTTCCTCCGACGATCTGCAGTAGGGCCTTTTGGGTTTTAAAAAAATCAAAAGCGACGTCGTTTTTTCCATCATCGCCTCTAATCCTAGATCTAATCGCGAACAAGAGCGAATCAAGAAAACCGAATCGAACAAGGAGTAGGGAGGAGAGCGAGCGATAGTACTTACCGAGCGACTACGAGCCGAAGCCGATTTACGACGAGGCGATTTATTTGACGCCGACGGCGACGCACGGCGATCTTCGGTATGGGTGCACGAGTTATTGCTTCTGCTTTTTTTCTTCTGCTTCTTCTCTGATTTCTTTTCTTCTCTTTCTTTTGCTTCTCTCACATTAGAACTCGTGAGTCGTGATATCTTTGCTTCTTTATTTCTTTTACACCTCCTCCACAATTTGTCAATTGTCACATATATATAAATTTATATATTTATGTTTTATATAATATATATAAATATAAATTTTTATATATATATATATATATAAATTTATATATTTATATTTTATATATGTAGTATGTACAATGTAATTTGGATTTTTTTTTTGCAATGTATTGATAAAATGATGGAATTTTTTTTTATATATAGATAAAATGCATTGAATATTAATTAAGTTTCATAATTGTCATCATTTTTACACTTTATGTATATGTATTTTCCACTGTAATATGAGAGTTGTTTATTGTTTACAAGTAAAAATAAAAATATGTCAATGTCTCAATTGTCTCTAATATATTGTTTGATTGATTGTATTTTGTAGAAACTAGAAAAAAAAAATGGCGGAAAGTTCTAAATAGATAATTATGATATAACGAAGGACTCTAAAAGAAAAGCTAAATCGAACGATCCGGGTTGGAAATATGGATATCGGCCGGGATTTAAGTAACAGGATGTCGTCTGATGTACACTTTGTGAGAAGAAATGTCATTCGGGCATCAAAAGGCTCAAACAACATCTAGTCGGAAATTATGGAGATGTAGCTAAGTGTCCCAAAACAACAATAGAAATTATGAGGGAGATGCGGCGCGGTTTTGAATAGTAAAAGAGGAACAAAGCCATTTGAGCTAGATGATGATGATGATGTAGTAGAAAGTGCAAGAAGAACAATCATCTGCTCGCCCAAGCATGGCTTCCAATACTTCTTCTAACACTATCCCAAGTTCGGGACTGACTTCTAAAAGGAAGAATATCAGATTTCAATTCCAAGTTCCACAACCAAAAGCTAAGACGGTTGAAACACTTTTAAGGAAGACTCCAAAGAAGTTGTAGAGAGAGATAAGTAAGCGTTTGAGCCAAACGAGTATTGAAAGTCGGTTGAGGACACCCCGACGAAAAGGAGAGAGTCCAAATGCACGTTCTTGGATTTTTTTCTACGAATGTGGCATACCATTTAATGATGCAAATTCAAGGAGATTTGAAGTAATGGTCGAGTCCATAGGGCAATATGGGCTGTTTTCGAGCCTCCAACGTATCACGAGTTGAGGGTTCCTTTACTTGAGAAGGCAAAGAAGAAAACCGATGACTTAAAGAATAAACATGAAGTTGCTTGGAAGGAATACTACCGCTTTCACTCATGCCGGATGGTTGAATGAGATAAGAGGGAAGACACTTATTGAATTTTCTTGTTAATAGTCCCAGGGGACTTATTTCATGGGTTCTGTTGATGCCTCGATCGGTCTCTCAAGATGCCACATGTTGGCAAATCTACTTGATAACAAGATCGAGGAAATTAGCCCCAGTATGTTGTTGTTTGTGGTCACAACAATGCCTCTAATTACAAGGCAAGGTGGGCATATACTAAATGGAGAGGAGACTCTATCATTTTGGACACCTCATACCACCACATTTGCGATCTTATGTTAGAGGACATAAGCAAGTTGAAGCAATTTCAAATTTCACAATCACAAATGCAAGGAGAATTACAACATTCATTTATAGACATGGTCGTCTTCTCAAAGGTCACGATGAGGAGAAAAGCGAATGGGAGGGATCTTGTGAGACCCGCAGCTACTAGATTTGCTACACTTTCCTCACCTTGCGAGTTTGTACAAGAATAAAGATGCGTTGAGGCATTTGTTCATCAAATGAGGATCGGTCGAAAATCAAAGTTGTTGACCATCTCTTGAGCGGGGAAGAAAGTATGTGATATCGTTATTTCAACAACATTTTGGCATCTTCTTTGAGGATTGCATTAGGCGTCACAACCACTTCTTATAGTCTTGAGGATTGTTGATAGTGATGAGAAGCTGCTATGCTCGAAGTTATTGTTGCGATGGAATGCGCAAAGAAAAAAATCAAAGATGCATTTGATAACAAACAAAGACTGTATAAGAAGGTGATTGAAATTGTTGAGCGGCGATGGGAAAATGAAATGGAGCAAAAATTATATGGGGCTGCGTTGTTTCTCAATCCAGGCAAGTACTTTGATATCAAAGAGGAACGTCGGGTGTTTGCTAATGCTTTACGAGATGACTTCAATGACGTTCTTGCAAAGATGGTGCCCGAGTTAGATTTGTTAGACAAGATAAGCAATCTAGCCGACAACTATGATGCTTCTCGCGATACTTTTGCAAGAGAAATGGTGATTAGGCAACGGAAAATAAAGAATCCTCGTACGTATATTAAAATATATATAATAAGATATATTTTGATGATGATTTATATACATTTTTCATTTCCTCCCTTTAAAAATATTTATATTTCTTTTAAATGTTTGCTAGTTGATTGGTGGAATGCTTTTGGAGCGCGAGCTATTGAGCTATCCTCATTTGCAAAAAGAATTCTAGGCCTATGTTTTTCTTCTTCCCAATCTGTGAAGCCTTGATTGGAATACATTTGAGTTTGTAAGTACTTTCTATTGTTAGTTCAAATTTCAAAAGGAATAAATCATTCACTATTATTAAAATTTTATCATTAATATTATTATTTTTTGTTCTATTTATTTTAGATTCATACGAAGAAGAGGAATAGATTGGAACACAAACGATTGAGTTACTTGGTGTATGTCCAATACAATCGAAAGATCGACTCAAGGTTCCAAAAGAGGCGTGAACTTGGCAATAATTTTGATCCATTAGTCATTGATGACTTTGAATGGGGTAATGAATGGATCGATAATGATGCCGATGTTGTTCATCCCGGGGGGATCTTACATGGAATGATGTGGATCAAGCAACCGGTGCATCCAACACGCTTGAGGGTCGCAATCTTTCAAGGAATGCTCGTGCTAATACTAGTAATAATCTAGTGACATACTCTCGACGTGGTGGTGGTTCAATTTCAAGGGAATCAAGGTTGATAGATTCCGACTCCGATAATGAAGTTGATGAAGAAGAGAGAATTCCAAATGATGATGAAGATGTGGAGGATGATTTTGGAGAAAAACCACCACCTATGCCTTTGAATGAGAGTAGTTCTCGTGGAAGAGATGGAGATGACCTTTTTTATGATGATTTTGATTGAATGATGTTTTTAGACTAGTGTAGAGAGTCTAAATATTATTTTGGCTTGCTATGGTGGTGTTTTATTAGTTATTAGACTACATATTTGTGATGGTTGGTTACAACTCTATTTTCTATGTGGTGTTTGTTGAATTCTTCAACTCTTTTACTAATTTTTAATATCAAGTGAGTTGTTTTTGGATTGTTATTGATAAGTATTATGATAATTATGCCTTTAATGTTATTCTATAATGTTATGTTTTGAGTTTTAATGTATATAAAATTTTATTACCAATATACTTGTTAAGTAAAATAAATATCATATAAATTGCACATTGTAAACAACTTGTCGCCTTACGGACGCCATGGCGGTCGCCTTGTCGCCTAGGCGTCCAGGCAGTCGGCTACCGCCATGACTCGCCGTGGCGCCGTAACAACTATGGTAACAATCTCATTTCCTCTTTCTTTAATCACAATTACTGTGGAAGTAAATATTTCAAATGTTCTAACTTTAGACAAAATCTTCTGCACGTTGAATGTGCAAGAATGGTTATTTCCTCTTTCTTTAATCTCTGTCACTTTTACTTGGAATCTGAATGAGTGTGTTTGTGAGAGTGTGATTGAAAAAGCCTGTATCTTTTGTTTTTTGGCGTAGAATGTCCGAGTCAAAACTGTGGACAAAACTGGATAACATGTTACCTTGTCACTGTTTCTGTAACATAAATGTGCATTTTTATGCCATTACTATCATAATTATAAATTAATAATTCTTTCACGGCCATTAGTGACGCTGCATTTGGCAAACCATTGAATGGCAAAACTTCTTTTTGCCACATTATACATCCATCACATTGTAATGCCACAATTGCACCACTACCCTCCTCTCACCAACTTAATCAAAATCAAAAACAAAAAAATTAGAGCTTTAGTAACTCGTATAAACAGTTTACTTTTGGTTTAATATAGTTCAAATTTGAGGTCTGCTATTATTTCAATCTGAAAGCCAATTTCAAGTCCTTCTATAGGGCCAAGCCCTGCTCTTTGGCTCCTCAAATCCAAAAAAACCCCTTAGACAAAGTTATCATTTTTCCTTTTTAGTTATTATTTTTTCTTGGTGCAAAACATGTGAGGTAGGTAAGGTATCCCAAACTCCCGGCATCCCGGCAGGGCACATTGTGCCTACAACAACCACACATCTACTTTTATGCTAAGTCCTTAAGGATTCTGAACCAGTGTTATTGATTATGATTCTGCATACTAAAGATTATGCATACTAATATTTATGTATAGCCTACACAATCTAAATGTAGTGAGATTTAGAGGATGAAAACTGATCCTGGATTGGTGCCACATTACTAAATTACCATGTAAAGTTCCCGAATGATTATCTTCGAGATTCTTCCTATTAAGTTAGTTCATGTATTAGAAATTTAGAATGGTGCGATCTGTTAAAGATAGATTGAGATTCTAATCTTTGGATTTACTTTCCTATGTCAAAAGTGTATCATCTTATTCTATTGCAGCTTGAGCAAATACTCAACGAGGTTGAGCAGTTCTACTCAACATCAAGTAGAAAGCAGCTGAATACTTCAAAAGGTAGCTCAACTGTAAAGGACAAGGATAAGGAGAAACATCTGGCTAGCTACAAAAAACGGCAACAGGATGCATCACGAAGAGAAGCAGCAGCTTTAAAGAGAATGCAAGAGCTTATGCGACAGTTTGGCACGATATTACAGCAGGCAATATTAATCCTTTGCAAGTCTTTTTTGTAAATAGTTAAATATATAACTGTCTACTGAATATATGAGCCGTTTGGAAATACTACGAGTTTTTTTTCTGCCATTGGGTCTTACTTGAAACTTGTGCTGATTCAAGCGAAGTTCTTATTCTTTCTAGACTCTACATTATAAAAATACAACGACGTCTCATTTTTCCTTGGAGGTATTATTATTATGGAAGGTTGTGCTTTGCATACGGTCAAGTGCTCACTTATGAAATACTTAGTCACGGGTTCAACTCTTGGAAACAGCCTCTTTATTTAGGCTTCATACATATGACCTTCCCCAGACCCTGCTATTTGCGAGAAGTTCCTTGTGCATAGGGAGCATGTTATTTGGTAAAGGTAATTTAAAAGGAGATATTGGAATTGTCTAAATGCACAGAAGAAATACAATGGGAATATGAACATATAGTACCATTAATAGTGCATGTTGCTTCTTTAATAGTGTATAAAATTCATTTCAGTAAGCTGATGCTCAATTTAAGTTGAACAGACGTACTATTGCTTAAACATGCTTTAAAACAGTGCCAAGGGCAAATAATAGATCATGGTGTGGATTCTATGTACTGTACTATTTTAGATATTTGAAAATCATTTTCCTGTACATAGGCAGCAATACTAATAACATTTTTCTAATATAACTTACTCCCTCGTCCTACCTTTTTTCTCCCCCTTTTCCTGAGTGTTTGTGGCACAGAGTTTAAGACATTATGAAAACATATTTATGATTGAACTATTATTTATACATTATTAATATAGTTACTGTATAGTATATAAATCTGATAAACATATTTCTAAAGTATGATCAGGTTGATCTGTTTTCGGAACATCTTAAATGTGTGATCTGTTGCAGTGTCCTTGTTGCTTCTATATATATAACTCCAAATTAGTTAGCAAGCTCTATTTGTCAACATTTTAAACAAAATACAGGTCATTAGTCAGTTGTAAAATACTTATGAGTTTTCCTAACATAGTCCTGGTTTGCTTGCCAGATCACTAAGCACAAGTGGGCAGGCCCTTTTATGCAACCTGTGGACGTTGTAGGTCTTGGTTTGCATGACTACTATGAGGTAGATCTTTTCACTGCCACTTAAGTTTTCTTCTTTTTGAACCATATGTCATTGTCACTAGTTAAACTCTGTTCCCAATATTTATTGTCACTTTTTTCAAAGCATTTTTCCGTTGAGTAATTTGTTTTGAATTGCGTATACTAGGTTATTGAGAAGCCAATGGACTTTAGTACAATAAAAAACAAAATGGAGGCCAAGGATGGTAGCGGATATAAAAGCGTCCGGGAAATATGTGCAGATGTGAGATTGATATTTAAGAATGCAATGAAGTATAATGATGAAAGGGATGATGTTCATGTGATGGCAAAAACATTGTTGGCAAAATTTGAGGAGAAGTGGCTGCAGCTTTTGCCAAAAGTTGATGAAGAGGTAAAATTTTCTATCAGAGGACTTGATGGTTTTAGTATACGAAAGGGGTGTGTTAAGTTTAAATTTTGATAGTTAGGAGGTGAGGTTAAATATCTGGGTTCTTTTTTCTAAATTTTATCCTGAGATTGTTGGTGAATTTTTAAAACTATTACTTGCAGGAGAAAAGTCGAAAGGAGGAAGAAGCAGAGGCGCAGTTAGGTATGCAGCTAGCCCAGGAAGCTACTCATGCCAAAATGGCAAGGGATCTAAGTATTGAGGTATTTACTATTCGAACCAAAACAAACATCAAAATAAAAATTTAAAACTATATGATTTCATAAACTTCCACCTGCATAGTATGTCGGTTTTTCTGTTTGAATATGTAAGAATCTTCATTTTAATATTTTTTCAGCTTGATGAGGTTGACATGCAGCTGGAAGAACTCAGAGAAATGGTGCTTCAGAAGTCCAGGTTTGTTATAAATAGCATAACGTAAAATTTTCACCCGTGCTGGTTCAGTTTCATACACAACTCGAATTTTACTAGTGTCTAGGATTGATTTGTTTTGTGTAATTCCATAGTGATTTTCTTTTCAAAGCTTAATAATGCAATATTAGGAAGCCTGACTCCTTTTAGATGATCTACTAAACACTTATACCAATACACCGCAATGGCTTAGGCTTGTTACATGAAAACCTAGTATGGAGTCATTTTTCGCTTATCTTTTTCCTTCAAGGGATTTTATAAGATCTCTGTTACAGTAATATATCCAGTTAAAGTTGTGTATTTCAGTACATTGTTTTACCATATCAGCCTCGTTAACCCATGCTGAACTCAAAATAACCTTTTTAGGAGGATGTCAACTGATGAGAAAAAGATGCTGGGGACAGCTCTCACCCGTTTGTCACCTGAAGATCTCAAAAAGGCACTACTAATGGTTGCCCAGAATAACCCGAGCTTTCAAGCAACAACTGAAGAGGTCGACCTTGACATGGATTCCCAGGTCATATCATCTGTCTATTTTTACGATGTTAGCATACTTTATTTATCCTATAAATTACAAGGAACATTTTACTGAATGATGGCAGAGGGAATCTACACTATGGAAGTTGAAGTTTTTTGTGAAGGATGCTCTGCAGATTCAAGGTAAGAGCTCAGCGAGCATGGGTGGCAACAACAACCAAAGCAACAATAACAAAAGAAAAAAGGAGATTTGTGATGCTCTTGCTAAAACTTGTCAGAAAAGGAGCAAAAAACTCCCCAACTGATATAGCGCATGTAGCCCATATTTTGCAAATCATTCCTTGAACTAGTTTTCCTTATCTGGGAGTTCCTTACTTCTAGACAGATTTCACAAAATCGTTGATGTTGGGATCTTTTCCTACAAGCTTGAACATGATTATTTTGTATATATTTGCAGATTTTCTTTTTATATTTCTGTCTGCTACTTTTGGTATTATCAGCTGCTGTTATTTTTGCCAACTAGATTGAGATTTGGAACACATTTTAAGTGATTACCTAACTAAACCTACCACAAGGGCACCTGGAGTTAAGGGTGTAAATGTGGAACCAAAGCGAGAGAGTTGCTCGAATTCGACTTGAAACGTTAAATTCATATTCGAATTCAAATTATACTTAAAAATTTTTATTCGGATTCGACTCGACTATTTATTACTATCGAATTATATTCACAAATTACTCGCGAGCTTTAAATAGTTCGAATTTGAGTCTTCAAATAATAACTAGATTTATAATAAATATAATTATAAATTAAATTTGTTATTTTACTTAGAATTGAGAAAATATATTTACTATTATATTTTACAAATATAAAATCACAATTAAAATAAAAATAAAACAAAATAATAATAATTAATTAATCTAATTTGATTTGATTTGATTTAATTTGTATATATTATAAAGAGAATATATCGAGTATCTAATTGAATTTGTATCAATCGAGAATGTATAAAAAATCACAATTGAGAAATCGAGTAGTTTGAATTTTAAATGAGCCGAGTATAACCTTGCTCAGATTCTATTCGTATTTTTATTCGAACTATTTTTTATACTCAGATTTGAATTATATATTTTTTCGAGTTGAGAGGCCGAAACAAGCCTTACCTGGAGTATGATACTCCTAGAAACATAGGGTAGGAATATGATAATTTTCATGCATTACGGAGACTTTTCAAGTCTTTGTATGATTATAGTGATCTTTCATGATTTTCCAATACCGCGTTGTGAATCATTTAGATAATGATTGTACTGTTTTATCCAAGAATATTATTGGTCTCTCTCAGTTAATGGCTCGGCAGTGTGTCTATTGGTCAATTGACCCACTTACCTCAAAATAAATTTCATATTAACCACTTCTGTTGCGATTATACTATTGTGGCATCTTGAGCTTCATCTCTTGAATTGACACTATGAATAAAAGTTAACTACTCATGAACTCGGGATAGATGAATCATGCAAAGAGCTCAAGATTCAACTACTGTGTGTTCACAGTTAGTTTGAGAGAATTGATATTTTCATAAACAAAAATAATAGTTCTCTCTCGCATGAATAATAAATATATCTCACAATCAAGTGAGAGGAAGCTTGTGAAAATTTCAAATTTTACTATGAAAATATAAATTCTCTCGAACAGTCAAAAATGATGTATTATTAGTTAATGAAATAGCCAAATTATAGTATAGCCTTGCATATTTGAGTCTACTTAATTTCATAAAAATAAAAGAGAATGAAGAAATATGGAAATAATTCATAGTTATATACAAAAAGTTTTAGCCTTGCAAATTCATATTTGAGTCTACTTGTCCTTGCCAGTAAAAAATAAAAGAAAATGAAGAAAGAATTGGTTATGTTGTGAATTGTTGCTTCTGATTGACACAGCCAATATGATGGTTTGGGTTAATTGTTTTGTCGCTTTTTACCACTACAATTTCTTTTTCAATATTCCCTCCCCTTAAAAGTCTCAATCAAGTCAAAAAGATGAGGAATCCCACAAGCTCACAATATTTACTCCCCTCCGTCCATTTACAATTATTTTCTTCTCCAAAAGATAAAATAAATTACATAAAATGTGTGTATATATATATATATATATATATATATATATATATATATATATATATATATGAAGAATAATTCATAACACGTACTTGTTATAAATTATAAATGAGCATATATAAAGACCCCAACTTATTATTAATGAAATTTAATTTTCTATTTATTATTTTGAAATAGTAAGGGTTGATTTGATTAACGTGGATAGTTATGGGTAAAATACATGAAATATTTCAAAATAAGCAAGTGGTTATAAAATATTCATTGTTGTCGGGGAATATTAAATGCAATTATTGTAGTTTTTTGGGCCCCATAACTAAAAAGAGATTGGATGAAGAAAACGACAAATATAAGTTGTTTAAAAATAATCTACAGGCGTAGTTATTACCAATTATCTTTGTTAAAATACTCGGTGGTTAAAAACACAAGAAGCATACCAGGTATTGCACCAATTATTGATTCTTACGTAAGAAGACACTACTTTCGATAATGGTTACGATAATTCTTCAAAGATTTTATTGATTTAATAATTCTTTGCGTTGATATAATTGTCATTACACGTATTTTCATTATCGAAGCAATAATTCATATTATCCTGAATAATATTATTAGATAATATTATTGGCAATGTCTAGAAAGTTACATCTAAGGAGAGGTTTGGTCACCTAATTGCGCTGCCAGGTAAGGAGAAATTCTTATTGAAAAGCCCCTTTCCCGAGAATCTGCTGGTTGTCAATATTGTGATTACGTAATATTATTTGTGAATAATTAATTATTGATTCATATGATGAGGAAAATATTGATTTTATGTGGATATAGATGGAGAAAATTTTTAATGTGACAATTGTTGAAAATTAAAATTTTATCTTTTTCTGATAAAATAATTCATTTAAATATATTATTATATTTTAATAATATAATAATGATGATATTTTTACGATGAATGTGAGATATATGAGTATATGTGGAGGAATATTTTTGTTACCAAAAATATTTAAAGCATGTTTTATGTGTCGATGGACCCCATTTCTTGACTGAAATTTGATTATAGCCTGTAAAATTGTCCGTTTGTGGATTTCGGTCAATTTTTGTTTGGAATTTGGAAAAACTTTCTTCTGCAAAGTTGTAGAGAATTGAATTTTCTATAAAAATCGCGAGTTTCGAATTTTCTGACAAAAGGGCTATTTATTGTGAATTATTGAAGTTCCGAAGCTCCGAAATAATTGATTTTTGGAAGTTTAAAATATTTTAAATAACAAAAACGTTTTTTTCATTATGATGTGTTACACATGTGAGTTGAATGAACTGAATTTAGTTCTTGGAAGGTTGGCGTAGGAAAATTTAATATATATATTATTATTATATTAAATTTTACGCTTTCAATGTTCTAAGCATTTTCCTATAAATAGGGTGCTTAGGTTAGAATTGAAAATCACACCGTAAATCAAGTTTTCTCTCTATATTATCGAGCGTATTCTTGTGAGTATTTTGAGTATACTTTGAGTATTGCTATACTGGTGCAAGTTCAAGTCATAGCTTTATATCCTGTTTTTTATTTAGAAATCTTGTCTTTTCGAGGTAAGGGATGTTATTTTATTCGAAAATGATATTATTTCTTCAATATCATTATCTTAGAAAATATTGGTTGAAAATTTTTATCAAATTTGAAATTTTTTATTCGGAGTTACTTATTCACGAGTTCTTATTTACGATTCTTATTCATGAGTTACTATTCACGAGTTACTTATTCATGAGTTCTTATTCACAAGTACTATTCACGAAGCGTGAAGATGTTTTTTTTGTGAAATTTCTATCTTTTGGTGTCGAATTCTTATTCACGATATCTCTGGCCTTTATTCACGAATCTGACCTTTATTCAATAAAAAATAAAATTTCTTCTTTTTGTCCAAAATATCTACTATGGATACTAGCTTTGATTGTATCCATATTTTGATTATTCTTGAATTTTACTCCACTCGGTTATTTATGAAGTATTTTTGAACTTGGATTATTTAAAGTATGAATCCTTAATACTTGTTCTTTTTTGTTTCAACCGGATTCGTTTTCTTTAAAATATTTTTCATCATCCTCTCACCCTAAATGATGATATTCTTGAATATCTTTGGCTGTAGTAGTGTAAAGATGAATGATTTCTTGATGAATATCTTTGGCTCGTAGTGCAAAAGATGAGCAGTGTTGAGATGAACATACGATGGATCGATTAATATCTTTGGCCCGTAGTGCAAAGATGAGCAGTGTTTAGATGAACATGACCAATGATGAATATCTTTGGCACGTAGTGCAAAGATGAATATTTGATTCGGATATATATTGATTGATGTTACAGGGATAAAATATCGACGATGAACTTTTAAATTCATATATAGAAGATAGTAGTTTGCATTCTCTACGTAACTCTTCTATGAATTATTATTTTCGCTGCGAATATTGATCTGAAACTTGTTGTCTATTGTATTCTATCAGATTTTTCCCTGTTGAAGACTAACGATAATTTGTTGTACATTATCTTAGTCATAATATTCTTTACTGGGCTAGTTGAGCTCACCCTTTCCTTTTGTTTCATTTTTCTTCTCAGGAAGCGAGATTATAGCAGGAACTAGTCGGGGTGTGGAGTGATGGTTCTAGATAGCTGTTTTAGTAGTCCTCACTATTCTGTAAAATAGTGTATCAATAATGAGGATTTATTTGCATGTGGATATTGTCTAGAAGACAATATTTGTATTTAAACTCATAGTATATAGGTTGTCGTATTTTGCACGACAAATGTATTAATAAAGTTATAGTTATTTCTGTACCATGTATTTGACGACTCAGAATGGGTTGGATGGAATGGACCTATTTTGGGGGCGTCACAGCATATATCATCATTATCATATAAAATAGAATCCAACAGACATGATTAAAAATGGGAAACCACCCGTCCGTTATTATTAATAGCGGACGTAACCCGTCGTTTGCAACTAATAGTCGCAAATGTAATATTATTTTTAATTTCAGTTCGCTTATAATAGATTAATAGTAGCAAACGAGGGGTTACGTTCGCTATTAATAGTAGTAGACGGGTCATTTTTCTCATTTCTAATCTCGATCGTTGGTTCTTATGCCCATTTTTGATCCATAACAAATACGTGCTATGAATCATTCCATATATACACACAGACACACAAGGACTTTGACTTTCATGCTTTACTCATATAATTTAGCCTTGAAATCTCCTCTATTTATAAAACAAAGATAGAACTGTTAGACAATGTGAGACTTTAAAAGTCCAAATAGAGAAACAAATATGATTATTGAACTTGGAGTTACAACACTTTAAATCCGATGTTGTACTCCTATCTTCTGTGTAACTGTACAAGTACTTGTAAACTTAGAGAGATTGAAGCTCAATCTATTTAGCCAAGAATATTGATGGTGCATAAAAGAATAATTCTTTTTTCTTTTAATAAAAGGTTGAACATGTGCCTGAATTCATTATTGGAACAAGATGCTCGAAAAAGAAACAGAGGAATAACGGGAAGCAGGAAAGTCTGAAAGGTATCCGTCCCTGATGCCTCCAAAAGCGGTATGGTAACCTCCATGCCATGCTTTAGTACTTCATCATGAAGATGGTAAAACAACAATATGCACACAAATATACAGTTTTTACCTCTTGAAAGTGTCTGTATGGGGTATGAAAACACCAATTACTTTGCTATCAGATCATAAAGTCGATTCAATTGTACATCTGAATTGGTTTTGGATGCTAGATTTGTTGTATCCTTTTCTTACTGGTTTATCATTTGCTTCTTGATAATATTCTCTTATTCTTGGTATTTTAGACTTTATTTTTTCCCATCATCTAATTATGTGTCGTCAAAACAAATATATATTCCAAGAAAATTTACAACATTAGCAGTTAGCCACTGTAATCAGTAAAATGTATACAAGAATATGGTTTAGAGGAAACAATCATATTATTACATTTAGAAGAAAATGAACAAATTATGGTGGTTATACTATTGGATATACTTTTCATTTTGTTGCACTAGGATCATTTTAAGGGATTTATGTAACTAACTGGTTAACCACAATCACACACACGTATATATGGTAATGATTCATAACATGTATTTGTTATTTATCAAAAATGAATATACACCATCTCTATCATTCAACAAATGACAACAATTTATTCAAAAAATACCAGGGCGACGCACACATATACATATGCGTAGACATACACACAGACATACATAGGCTAAGGCATGATGAACTTTTGTTTTAAATGACAGACGAAAACCTCTCTTCTAGTCTCTTTGTACTTGAACCAAAAAAACGAAAAAGGAAACTTCTCAATATACTTTGTGGTTTGTCTTTCCTAAACTAGTCTCTCATCTTTGGGATAGGGTTTCACAAATTCATCGTCTTTGATGATGTGTTATTCAATAAAACTAATGGTATCTTGTGACATAACCAGTTACAAAAATATAAAATAAGTACAATAATGACATTTCATTTGAAATATTATTTAAGACCATAATAAAATATTTAAAACCTATAACATATTATCCTAGTTAAAAACATTGATCTTTTGATGCCACCGAACACTAGAAACATAATTTTAAATAGCATGATGTGTTATTCTTTCGATTCTTATTTGCTATGTGAACTTGATGGTGAACTGTTTTAAATATTTATTGCAAATAGCATGATGTGTTATATATATATTGAAAGTATGAAATGTTAAAGTTAACTTATGAGTACGTTGATTGAGTAATGAATGTTGATTGAGTAAGGAACTTAATCTTTATACTTGTTATATGAACTGAAGCATGTTTGTTATGTTAGTTTAATGTTTATGAGATGTATGATAAGCATATTATTATGTACTACGTGATGCATGAAAACTGTTAGATTTGCTGGGCTGTCGAGCTCAACCTTGCAAATAATCACTTTTGCAGGTTAAGGATTCAAGGTAACGTTATGTGCTACTTGAAAAACATAGGTCAGATGTGATACTTGAAGATTTTTACACTTTGACTGAGTTATTAGTATTTGAACCATGTTTAAGGTTCCGAATAATGTATAATGTTTAATAGATGTTGAGTTATAAAGTTTAAGTTTTGTTTGTTGTATGAAAGGGTATTGAACTTGGATGTAAGTTTTGAAAAAAATAATGATAATCATGAATATACCAAATTAAATTGAGTTTTTAAATATATTCAGATTGACTCGTTTAATAAACGAATTGTTTAGAATTTTTGTTGAATTCTTGGTTTTTTTTTATTCATGTATATAAGTTGACAAAAGATCATGGCTATTAATTGCCGAAAATGCATCACAACACCTACTTGGGAGTCATCAACTAAATCATCCATCACACAAATCAAAACCTTCAACTACTCTCTGTCTCTCTTACCATCTTTCTACCTAATTCTCACTTCTCAGTCAGTAGCATCATAATTTATAAAATGAACCGTCACCCCCTTCTGAATTTTACGAAAAAAATCAACCCCCATCAGAATGACTCCAAATCCGGTGTTAAATTTAATTGAAGGATATGTTCTTATGGCACCAATATGCCTAAAGAAAATTTGTATATTCCCAAGACTTTATATAGTAGAGTATATGGTGATTTATCAAGAATAGTCTTGAAATAAATTGAAAATATAAGTTGTGTTGACTTTAGTTTAAAGTAAGGTTGTAATGGTACATATATCACATTAAAAAAGAGATAAATACATTTTTGGTACCTTTACTGGGACCCAACTTACAATTTGTTACTCAAAGTGAAAAAACTTACAAACTGGTTGTTGTACTCGAAAATTGTTGCAATCCGTTAAACAATAGGGTTTCATCCATGTTCCGTTTGAAAATTTGACAGGTCAGATGCAAAGGATGACATGGCGATGACTGGGCAACAAAGTTTAATTGATGTATATTTCCCATTTATAAAAGATGATCAATAAAAACCAAGAGAAGAGATCCAAGCTCGATATTTGGGGAAAATTTTTTAGGGTTCTTCTCATTCTTCCTTCTTCTCTCGCTCACCAAAACCCAAGAGATCGAACAAAGAAAAACAAAGAGCTCGATATTTGGGGGAAAAAATTAGGGTTCTTCTCTCATTCTTCTTCTCGCATTCTTCCTTCTTCTTCTTCTTCGGGTTTTCAGTGTTTAATTGAAAGGATGAGCTCATCTTGGAGTGGAATTGTAAATGAAATCGGGGAAGAAGATTGTAGTTCATGCAACAAAAATGAATGGATTACACCAGACTTTCCAAGTCGGTGTCACTGTGGAGCAATGGTGCAAATGTGGGAGGCAAAGAAAGATGGAACAAAACATCTAGGAAGGCGATTCATTGGGTGTATTAATTATCGGGTAAGATTTTGGAATGATGTTTTTTTTATTTCTTTTCATATGATTACTGATGACAAAATGGTTTGGTGTGTTCATTGTGTAATAGGACAGGAGAGCTTACTGCGGTTTCTTTAAATGGTACGATCCACCATTTCCTGAACGAGCCAAAGATGTTATTGAAGATTTGACATTAAAGTTGAAGATGAGCAGAGAGATGTTGGTTAAATTGAAGAATGAAAATAGTGAGAAGACCAAGGATTGGAAAGAGTTGGCAGAACTTAATTCAGTGAAGACATTGGAGAAGGAGGTTAAAAAGCTAAAGAAGATTACTGTCAAAGCTCAACAAAAGGAAAAATGTTTATGGTTTCTTTTAATTTGCTCATGGATGTTAGTTGGCTGGTGTTGTTGGGGTTAGAATTTGAATGAATGATGCTTTGTTTTAATGTATTAGTTAAGTTGAAGGTTTATTTTTGGTGGTGTTTCAATGGATTGTGATGTTTGGTGTTTTAATGAATGCAGGATGTTGTTGTTTCAATGAATGAATAATGTTGCTGTTTCAATGAATGAATGATGTTCTGTTTTAATTAATGAATGAATTGCATGCTCTGTTTCTTGTCTTTCTAGTTTGTTGTTGTTTCAATGCTCTGTTTTTTGCAAATTAAGGATGCTTTAACAGAGGCTGGTGGCAAGTATTATGGTCACCATATCCCACAAGATATATAAATAAGACACAAAGCTTAATTAATCCGACTACTACATGCTCTGCAAGATTAAACTACTAAAGAATGTGTCTAGCAAAACTAAGTTAAAATTCAAGAATAAAGATAAGCTCCTCAAGTTCATCCACATTGCATCCTTGCTGATTGAATTAGGACTAGCCAACATCCATTAAGCTCAAATTATTTTCTTCTTCGTCATAATACAGACTACTGAAAGAGCACTTCATTGAAAGAGAAAAGGAAAGGAAGTAGATAGATATGTTCTATTTTAATCAAAGAAAATGCACTGCCAAACCTCACTCAAATTGACCAATTGGTGAAAATGTTAGGAAGGCCTTATTGGTACTTTGCAGAACATAAAAAAATGTCATCATTTAATTCAACCATAAAAATGAAAAGGATTCAAGCCAACCATAAAAGGATTCAATTCAACCATAAAAATAAAAAAAAATTTCCTTCACCACGTTTTAAAACTTGATATTAAACAATACATTGTCTTAAACAAACTTGAAAAAAGCTGCCATCAGTCAATCATTTCAATCAACACATTGTCCAAACTTGATATTAAACAAAGGTCATAAATATTAAACAAAGTTCTTAAAAATTAAACTTGGATATCTCATGTCCCTACTGACTTCCAACTTAATCTCTCATGTTCTCCATTGTGCTTGAAGTTGGTGGATTGTTGCTTGATGTAAGTAGGGTTCTATACATTCTTGTAGCAGGAGGTGTGTTATTTCTGCTTGATCCATCTTGATATATGACTTCTCCCAGAGTTGGCATCCGCGATTTGACATAACCAAGCACAAGTATGGTTACATATGAAAAATGACAAATAAAAGTAACATAAATACTTGCAATTTAAAAAAGTTGTAACTCACAAAAACTAATCCGAGTTTTGTCCATTCATATTATCTATTACAGACTCCTCAGACTAACATAAACACCAAATCCTCACTTGGTACTTTAAGCGCGAGTCTTTATCCTCTTAACTTGCAACTTTGGTGTAGTATTAGTCCGTATAAAAGTAAAGAAAGAGAAGTGTAGTATTAGTCCAGATTCCACTATTTAACATCCATTTCATCTATCGACGATTAGCTTTCAAGATAAGCAAATTCAATACCTTGTTAGAATTTCTAGAATTGTTATGTTTCTTTTTGGATCTGGCGATGTAGTGCAACTTTTCCTCTCGACACCCTACTTGCTGCACGATATATAGATAAGCCATTCTTTGTTGGAATAATGTTGGAATGCTATAAACAAAATCGGAATGCTATAAACAAAAATGGAATGTTGGAATGCTATAATACTTACATTGCTTGATCAAGTCCATCTGTTTGTGCCTTCGATGGTAGGACAAAGGCCCTTATTGTGCCTCTCGTCTCATGCACATTTTGAGCAATGCATTTTCCTTCCTTCCTTGTTATCCTTGTAGGATTTTTTGATTCTCCCATCCTTCTTTCTTTCTCATTTTCTTAGGTCTTCCCAATACTTTATTGCATATTGGAGGAGGTAACATCTTATGAAAACTTGTTTCACCCCAAAAACCGCTTATAACCTCTACCATGTGTGTGTAGGCTTTTAGGTATGTTTCCTTCTTGTACCAATGAGCAAAGATAAGCTTCAGTGCTCTTCCTCCCTCGAAATATATTCTTTGAAATTGCATGGCCGCATGGAATCCTGTCAAATCCCACTTTCTGCAAGTGCATGTCTTCGCTTTCAATGTTAACAACATATGTGTCTCCTCTCATCTTAACTTCGAAATTGATTTCCTCCACCCCATGCATATGAACAATAACCAGACTCATCATAGCTTTTTATCAAGCTTTTTTCTCGATCCTAGGACATATAGTATCACCCCGACTTCTTCATTGCATCCCTTTTAGTGTGGAGCCTAATCATAACCTGGGTCCTTATTTCTTCTAACATATCAATACAATTCATCCATCTTGCTTTCACAATCCAAGCGTTAAAGCATTCTGAAATATTATTCTCCACCACATCTGATTTGCATACAGTTTTAAAAAAAGCCTTGCTCCATACCTTAGGATTTAGTTCTTGAAGTTTATCATGTGCATCCTTGTTGAGTCTATTCACCTCTTTCATGTTTCTCTTGAACTCGGCTTCATATGTTGACATTGATGCTGCCCAAAAAGCCTTCCTTAATGCTAAGGATGAGAATTTTTTTCTGAAATTTGCGTATATGTGTCTTGAACAATTCCTATGTTCAGCAAAAGGAAGAACCTCGTCGATAGCCACTTTCAACCCTTTTTGTTGATCACTGACCACTGTCCACCCAGACCCATCACCTCCCTCCAGGTCTTCAACCAACAAATTTAGAAACCATCTCCAACTATCAGTGTTTTCAGTCTCCACAATAGCCCATGCAATAGGATACATTTGATTGTTCCCATCTCTACCCACGGCTGAGATCAATTGTCCCCAACAACAATGCCTTAAGGAAACATCCATCTAGCCCAATTATGGGTCTACATCCCTCAAGCCAACCCCTTTTCAAAGCATGAAGACATACATAGAACCTCTGCAAGTAAGGCTGATCTGTAGGATTGCTTCAGTGTGGAAGAACATCAATTGTATTGTTCTTGTTGGACTTGATCAATTCAAAGGGCATAATCCCAAATTTTTTCATAATGTTCCACTAAGAAATCCCATACATTGCTTAAAGCCCCGCTTCTAATCCTAGAACATTTACAAATAGTAATGTCCAACCCAAACTTCCTCTTGATCTCATCTTGCATGTCTTTTAACTTCCAATCGAGGGTTTTTTCTAATTTCATTGCCATAAAACTCAAATGATGAATTTGACTGATCCTTCCTGCTTTTGAAAGCCCTCGCTACATGTATGTTTTTTCCGGTATGTCTTAACTGCGATTATCTCGGATGAGCCATCCATTCTCGCCTTCTACAAACAGCTCCCAATGACATTTTGGGTTTTTACACTTTAGCTGAAACTTTTTCCCAGTATTTCTAAGGTACCTTACATCCTTTCCTTTTCCCAAACAATATCCTCTAATAGCCTCTCTGAATTCGCGAGGCCCACTGAACATCATTCCAACACAGAAGTCAATATCTTTTCTCTTGGTCAGGGGTCAAATGTTATCATCACTCTTTCCACATTCTTTTTCCTACTTAGCCTATCTGGTTGATTTACTTCTTCAACATCTTCACTCTCTTCATCACTGTGTACATCCATAGACCTCATCTGATCTGAATCTTCATATTCACTAGGTGACCACTCCTTATCAGTATCATCTGTATCTCTTCCATCATCATCAGAATTTGCGTGATGTTGTTCTTTGAACATTTTTTACGTATGTACACGAGTGTAGATTAGTCTCATCTTCATGTGTGTACTTGTTTGTACATTAGTCTCATTTTCAGCCTCCTTTTCTCCCACCTCTTGCAACTCATGTAGATCAATACCACCAGCATCATCAGGATCTCCAACCTCTCTAATTTGTTTAGTATACTCCTTAAATTTTGTTCTTGCATTTTGGTACTCTTCATCACTGCTTAATTGTTCATCATCACCGGTCAAGTCAAAGATCGGAGGCCTCCGAACTTTCATCACTAGTGAAGTCACCATTCATAGCATTGTTCCCTCAAAGATTCACCCCATTGTTCTCCCTCATTTTCATTTTCTTCGAGCTTACTAAGTAGATCAAGGTTCTTCGATAATCGGGTGATCCTTGTCAAGTTTATGATCCACAAAAACTTCTACGATCATATCTTTTATAAACTTTAATTAAATCTCTAATCGAATCATCATCATGAATTAATCTAAACACTTCACCATATTTAAAGAAAACCTTAGCAGAGTATGGTACCTTAATATATGAGCCATTTGTTCATTTATACGTGTAGTGCACAAGAAATCGTCGGATCACTAGGACAACTTTTTCAACCCTCCTACATAATGTTCTCAGGGCTCACCGACAAACTCTCCACCATAGTGCACAATTAATGAAATCATATCTCACATCGTAAAAAAACAAAAAATAACATAGAGTAGTAGCAATGAGAGATTAAGTAAGCAATCCGACAAAATATAAAATCTAATTCTCCAAAATAGAAAACTAATATATAAATGAATGATATAATTCAAATCATCAAAACGGTGATACAGAAAGACAAGAAAGACAAGAAAGCACAAGAAGACAAGAGGTGTTCTTATTTGCAGATTCAACACATATCATTAATTCAACACCAAGAGCACAAAATTTGGGAAAACAACCACAAACATCCAACAAGGTGGACATTAACCACATAAAGTATGCATAAATAAAGATTAAGTTCAAAATCGAGTGTACGTAACAAATCTTTAACACTCGAAATAAGGGTTTGGGTGCTTACTCAAAATGGAACACAAGAATCAAAAATAAGGGTTTGGGTGCTTACTTTTTGTTGTCGAACTGTACGGCTTGAATCTCTGTAAGGGTTGAATAGACTGTAAGGCTTGAATCTCTGTAAGGGTTGAATAGACTGTAAGGCTTGAATATCTGAATCTCTGGATGAGATCGACTTCGAAGCTCTTCTCTCTCTGTATTCTGTCTCTCGCGTTTAACCCTTATTTCTTCCTCACTTGGTCACGTGAGAAGTATTATTCCCTCCAAAACTGATGTGTCTAAGGCCTTATACATATCATTATCCGCGTCGTATAGGAAGCCACATCGAATTTTCCATCTACTCAGGTTAGTCAATTTTAACGATTATTTCAAAATTGTAAAGTACAAGCACCAAATCTAAACAATTTTCGAGTACAATAACCGGTTTGTAAGTTTTTTCACTTTGGGTATCAAATTGTAAGTCGGGTCCCAGTACAGGTACCAAAAGTGTATTTAACCCCATTAAAAAATTAATATTTTCATATGTTAAAATAATATTTTTACATGAATTTCTCTCGCATGGAGTTGTGACCCGCTCACTAATAATATAAACGTCATTAAAAATATCAATTTTTATGTAGAAATATCAGTTCCCATCCCATTATCATCCTCGAATCTCCTTCCATATATACCCACATATTAAAATGATTTTAATACACACACATAAAGGTAAAGAAAGCTCCCGAAGATAACAAGTTTAAATTGCATAGAGTACTTGGACAAAAAACATACTTAGAATTAGATTATTTTTCTTAACTTAATATTATTTCAGATTATTTAATCATTTGATGAGAGATTATTAGTCCCTTAATGTGAGATTATTAGTTCCATAATTAAAGTCATTTGATAACTTAAAATAAGAGGGACTATTAATCCCACATTTATCATGATATTATATAATATCTTATAAATAACCTTAGAAATGACAAAAAAATAGTTCATGAGACTATTTAAAGGACTATTAATCCCTAATCACAGAATAAAATAATCTAAAATAGTGTTAAATTAAAATAAATTGTTTAATCTCAAACATGCTTTTTGCAAACAAATATGGCCTCAATTCCTTCTATTTAAGCTATATCTTATATAAACAGTTGTTTGAACTTACTTTTTCAATATATATAAGTGTGTAGGCCATTACAACAAAAAGACTTATCAGCGACCGCATATAGTCGCAGATGACTATTAGCGACCGCATGCGGTCGCTAATACTAGTCGCAGATTATCTAATCATTTGAAAAGACATCAATGACAAACAATCTCAATCGCGTGCATAGCGACCGCAATCAATCGACCTCAATAATCATTATTCGACTCATCTTTGAGTCATCCGTCAAAGTGACGTGGCACACGTGGCGAATGACCGTAATAATGCCATTACCGCTAATCATTGACGTCAAAGAAGATTACTCGGTCGCTGTTAAGTTTTAGCGATCGTATGCGATTGTTGATATATACTAACGACTGGATTAAATCACGGTCGCAGATACCGGTCGCAGATGTTAGTATTAGAGACCGCATATGCGGTCGCGGATAGTTTTGGTCGCTGTTGGGCATTTTTCTTGTAGTGGGCAATGAAATCATACATTGCGTGAATTAGGGTTTCGAGTGAGTTGAGAAGAAGAGAAGTCCATGTAGAGTGTGAAAATGATTGAAGAATTGAAGAGGGTAGAAGAACATGTAGACAATTACTCTAGCAACGCGTGACAGAACTCTCAGAGAAAATTAATGAGTTCTTGGGAGCCTTGGGTCTAAAGAGAATCCAAAAATCTCTTCTATTGAAATAGAATGAATTAATATTTATAGAGTTTCCTGTTATTATGTCATCATATGTCTGACACATGTCTTGGTTATGTGTCTGGCATGTGATCTCAGGTGAAATTCTAGAAATACCCTTAATTACCAAAGTAATGCCTAAATCGTGTTGTGCTTCTAGCCATCCAATCCATCCCTCAACCATTTTTCCAAAACAAGTTGTCTCTATAAGCCTTCTACCTCGAGACTTATGAAATTTCACCTTAAGTGAAATTTCATAAATACCCTTACTTACCCAAGTAAAGTCCAAATCATCATGTCTTTCGTTTAGCCGTCCAATCCAATCCCTCAACCATTTTCCAAAACAAGTTGCCTCCATAAGCCTTATGTCTGATCGGGACTCATAGATGTAAGATCCCAAATAATTAATAAATGAAATTTAATTTTCTCTAATTATTATTTTGAAATAGTAAGGGTTGATGTGATTAATGTGGATAGTTATGGGTAAAATACGCAAATATTTCAAAATAAGCAAGTGGTTATAAAATATTCATTGTTGTTTGGAATATTCGTTTGGTCGTGGAATATTCAGATCGCTTCTGGGAATATTCGTCATGCGACGACGCAGCGAATGTATGTGGGCCCCATAACGAAAAAGCGATTGGAGGAAGAAAATGACAAATATAAGTTGTTTAAAAATAACGGCATAGTTATTACTGGTTTACATTTGTTGGAATACCCGGTGGTTAAAACACGATGTCTGGCGTTGTTGCATCTAGTAGCACTTCAGTATTGCATCAATTATTGACTCTTACATAAGAAGGCACTACTCAATAATGGTTACAGATAAATTATTGCTCAAAGGTGTTTTATTTTATTGATTCAATAATTGCTGCGTTGATATTTTATATTCATTGTTTTAATAATTGTCATTACACGAGATTTTTCATTATCGAAGCGATAATTCATATTATCTCGAATAATATTATTAGATAACATTATTGGAAATGTCTAGAAAGTTCGGCCTAAGGAGAGGTTTGGTCACCTAATTGCGGCCACCAGTGAGGAGAAATTCTTATTGGAAAGCCCCTCTTCCTGAACCGCTGTCATTTGTTGTCAATATTGTGATTCTGTAATATTATTTGTGAATAATTAATTATTGATTCATATGATGAGGAAAATATTGATTTTATGTGGATATAGATGGAGAAAATTTTAATGTGATAATTGTTGAAAATTGAAATTTTATCTTTTTCTCGATAAAATAATTCATTTAAATATATATAATATTATATTTTAATAATATAATAATGGTGATATTTTTACAACGAATGTGGGATATATGAGTATCTGAGGAGGAAGAGTATTTTTGTTGCAATAAATGTTTAAAACATGTTAAACATGCTCTGTGGACCCCATTTATTAGACCGAAATTTGATTATAGCCTCTAAAATCGCCTGGTTTGTGGATTTCGGTCAATTTCTGCTTGAAATTTGGAAAACTTTCTTCCGCAAAGTTGTAGAGAATTGAATTTCCTATAAAAACTCATGAGATTCAAATTTTCTGACAAAAGGGCTATTTATTATGAATTATTGAAGTTCAAGCTTCAAAATAATTGATTTTGGAAGTTTTAATTATTCATTTTATGAAAAACATTTTTTTACTTCTTCTAGAAGGGAGCATGTGGTTTGTATTCAGATTTTCAGATTCTAAGAATGGGCGAGAAAATTTTTATATATATTATTATTATAATAAATTTTCTGCTTTTGGTGTTCTAAGCAATTTCCTATAAATAGGTCTTGGGTTAGAATTGAAAATCACACCGAAAATCCAAGTTTTCTCTCTCTATATTATCGAGCGTATTCTTGTGAGTATTTTGAGTATACTTTGAGTATTGCTATACGGGTGAAAGTTCAAGATATATAATTTATATCCAATATTCCAGCTTAAATCTTGATCTTTCGAGGTAAGGGATATTATTTTTTTTCGTAATGATATTATTTCTTCAATATCATTATCTTTGAAATATTGATCTGAAGTTTTTATCAAATTTGGAACTTTTGGTGTCGGGTTACTTATTCACGATACTACGACTATTCACGATATAGTACTTATTCATTCATCATCGACACTATTCATCGAAAAATAAAAATTTTCTTTTCGTCCAAAATATCTATTCTGGATACTAGCTTTGATTGTATCCATGTTTTGATCATTCTTGAATTTTACACCACTATAATTATTTTTGAGGTATTTTTTGGACGTGGATAAAACAAAGTACGAATCCTTAATCCTTAATCCTTGTCATTTTGTTTCACCGGATTCGCTTTCTTTAAAAAATATTTTCATCATCCTCGGTCTTAAATGATGATATTATTGAATATCTTTGGCATGTAGTGCAAAGATGAATGATTTATGATGAATATTTTTGGCCCGTAGTGCAAAGATGAATGATTTCTGATGAATATCTTTGGCCCGTAGTGCAAAGATGAACAGTGTTTAGATGAACATGACCAATCGTGAATGTCCTCGGCTTTGTAGTCAAGGGATGAATATTTGATCCCGATATATATTGATTGATGTTACGAGGATAAAAATAGACGATGAACTTTAAAATTCATACATGTAGAAGATAGTAGTTTGCATTCTCTACTTAACTCTTCTAATGAATTATTATTTCCGCTACTGAATATGGATTTAAAACTTTGTTGTCTATTGTATTCTATTATATTTTTCCTCGTGAAGACTAACGATAATTTTGTTGTATATTATCTTAGTCATAATATTCTTTCTTCGGCTTTAGTCGAGCTCACCCTTTTTCTTTTTGTTCCATTTTTCTTCTCGGGAGAATATAATATAAATGAAAGAGTTTAGGGGTATGGAATGAAAGTTCTAGGGAGAGTTGTTTAGTAGTCCTCACCATTGTTGTAAAATAATGTATCGATAATTATGATGAGGATTTATTTGTATGTGGATATTATGCAGATGGCAATATCTCGTATTTAAACTCACAGTTTTACTATTGTAATAATAAAGTTGTAGTTGTTTCTGTACCGTGTATTGACAACTCAGAATGGGGGATGTAGACCTATTTTGGGGGTGTCACAATAGAGGCCTCTCTCAAGTCTCGTATTTCAAGGTCTTTATTGTTCAATCCATGTCTTTCTGTTTTTCTTTCTTTATCTGAACATCATGTCATTCGATCCCATCGTCGGAAACTTCGAAAGAGTTCGACACGAAAATGGGGAGGCCATGAACTAGGGGTCAAACCCTGAGGGGAGGGTTGAACCTTAAAGGGGCCAAACCCTAGGTTCGTGCCTTCTTCGATGCCCTTCATTCACCTTGGCCTTTCTTGCTAAATTTTTATCATTTTCTCATGATTTAGAAAATTCTCGTCATGTGGCATTCAAGAAAAACCATTCATAAACCCTCAAAAGTTTTTCTTGCCTCTTTCCTTGGTTCGAGTTCGTTATTCCGTCATTGCATTGCTCAAAGTTTGTCTGACATGACATTCAAAAATATGAAGAGGTGTGCCCTCTAGGGGGTCAACCCCTAGGGTGGGCGAACCTAAGAGTGCCTACTGCCTAGGGCCGGGGGTCACCTCAGCTTTCTTGTTCCTTCTATATATGTTCGTTTAATTTGTTTTGTTCTTATTTTATTTCGATAGTTCAAATCAAGTTCAATCAAGAAAGTCGTTGTCGAAATTTATTACAAAGTACGACCACTTAGGGGTGGGTGAACCTAGGGGGCTGAAATCCTAGGTGCTCGCCCTTTTATTTATTTATTGTTTGTCTTAATTTTTTCGCCTTTCATTCAATATTTTAACTCACATGTAAATCATAATTTATACTTGTACCACAAAATACAAACTTGCTTATTTTATATGTAGCTTTAATCCATACGTAGGTGGGGTGGGGTGGGGTGGGGGTCGGGGGGTGGGGGAGTGGGGAGGGGAGGGGTGGGGCGCTTGCAACTTCAATTAATGACATGAACGACGACCATGAACTTAAAATATACATGTTGCATGTCCATGCACAAACAACTTTCTATCAAAATGTAACAATACTATGTATATATAAATAAATGTGAAATCGCATATATGTTCAACACACATAAAGGAAGAAAGTGAGTATTTTGTTTTAGATCTACATTTTAAAATGGACAGTTTATATATTAGCACAGTATATAGAAACAAATTATATTTTGTACAACGGTTAGATGCATTTTAGATGATTTTAAGTGGTAATTGATAAAATTGAGTAATTAAAATAATATATTTTAATAAATTAGATCATGAGAATGAAGTAACATCTTAATCTAAAAAATTGTTTGATAACTATGAAATATAAAACATATGAACGACACTATTTTACTATTTTTACCCTCGGAATTATTTAAAAATTTATTTGAATGATCTTAAAATTTAAAATTTAAAATTTAAAAAGTACAATATTTATTGAGGTTATTTTTGTCCATAAATTTTAAATAAAATATTAAGAGGCAACTCTTAATAGTTAAGATTTAAGTTTCTGTCTTAATGACAAAAAAAATTACCAAATAAAATTTGACTCTGACAAAATCAAAGGCAGATAAATTAAAAGTCATTCAGACACAAACAAATTAACACCACCTTAGTTATACATACATAATACAAACGCAATTATATAAATATAACTTTTTTGTATGCATTTTAGATGACTTTAGTTACACAATGTTATCAATTAATTTATAGTCTCTATAGACTTCGAAGAGAATTGTAGGAGGAAGATAAAGAGAATGATAGATATTCATAACATATAACATATTACAAACGCAATTATATAAATATAGCTTAATTTGTTGTATAGAGTCATAGACCGATCAAATGCACTATCCATTATCAACTGTTTAGAATCAAACCTTCTTTTACACACAAAATTAACTTTACTTCAATGCGTCCTACACACACACACACACACACACACACACACACACACACACACATATATATATATATATATATATATATATATATTTATTTATTGTGCATGTATGTAAAGTACATGTACATATATATATATATATATATATATATATATATATATATATATATGTGTGTGTGTGTGTGTGTGTGTGTGTGTGTGAAATGATCTTCGTGCATATATATTGAACCCAAGAAATTATAAACTAAATAAACCAAATGAAGAGAAAACAAACAACGATAATTAAAGTAATTATATAACAAAGGTTTTCCCAAGGCCAAAGATAATATAACAACATACAGCAAGAAACATAAAAGAGAAAGAGAAAGGGTACATTCTTCTTCTGGTGCCATAAAAATATAGCATTTGAGAAACTCTCATGAATGGATTATGGACTCCCCAGGCCACCTCTTGAGACTGAAGTTATTAATCCAGTAAGGAGGTCACCGTTCGTTTCTTTAAATGGACCAAATTAAACTCCCCGCCAATAAGGTAGCGACACTCCCATGTCACATTTGAATCCATCTGCTCAGCTGGGTAGGATTAATAATACCAGGAATGTGGGCCCCATCAGTCTTCAGCAAATTTGCCAACTCAGCATAACTCTGGCTATTATTATTTGGCTTTACCTTCCTATTCGGCTCGGCTACCTTCTCCTTTCCCAGCAGACCCGGCTTCCCTCGTCTTTGGTCCGTTGAAGATCTAGATGATAAAGGTACGGCTTCGGCTCGAGCTGGGTCAAACTTCTGACCCAACAAAGTGCCTTTTGTCAGGAATTCGTGAGCTAGGTAGCCGGCTAAGAGTCGTTTTGAGGACCGCGGCGGCTCAGATGCCTTAGACGGCGGAGCCATGATTTTAGCGGCGACTGGAAGAGGTGGTGGGGTTGGCGGTGGGCCTGGTAGCGGGTAAGATGATTCTGTTTCTTTTCGCTTTCGGGACGCGCTGTGCGTCAAGATTCGGCGCGGTGGTGGGTGGTAATGGCTCATTCTAGCCGCTTGTTCAGTTTATTACGCCACGTCAGCAACTAAAACTAGATGTAGATTGTTGTACTTAGTGGGGGTAAAATGGTCATATGAAAACGAGGGAAAAAGAAACGAACAAAACGAATAATTTGTTGTACTCAGTGGGGGTAAAATGGACATGAAAATGAGACGAGAGCAAAAGAAACGGCCAAAACGGATAAAAAAATTGCTGGACTATTAAAAGTTAAAACAGATGTAAATGTGACTGGGAGAAAAGGGCACAAAAGTAAATACCAAAATTTATTCTAAAAAATACAACAAATATCAGAAAAATTTAGAAAATTGTTATAGGGAAGGAACTGGAGATTTTCAGGCACTGGGCTGAAAATGGATCGAGAGGGGTTCTGGCCGGAATCTGAAATTTATTGACGGATCTGGGATTAGAAATGGTATCGGCGGCTATCGCCGGCGGTTACCTCCAGTGGTCGCCAGCAGAAAAAGAGGAGAGAGAGAGGGAGAGGTATTCCAAGAGAGAGAAAGGAGGAAAAAATGGGGAAAAAGGAAGATAATGGGGTTTTATAGAGGAGAGAGTGGACGAGCGGCAGGTTTCATGCATTTATAGTGTGTATGTTTTATAACAAGCCCCTAGAAATGTCTATAATTACCTAATACTGCCATTGGATAACGTCTCTTTTGGTTTTCTAACACGCCGGATTAAGACTTGGAAATTACACTGGCCCCTCCGATTGTTGGCCCAGATTCAGAAGGGATAAGGACGTTTGGGTCATTTACTTTGATAATATGTATGGCCTCTTTTGTCTTTACACTAGCGTACACGGGGGACCGAAAGAATGGCCATTTTGTTATTATGACCAACTATGGTGGCTATCTTGCGATTAAGAGGTGTGGCACGAACATTTAGCATTCCCCCCTTACGAAGGTCGGTTGGGTGTGATATTAGATGTTTTCTAAATTAGTGCAAGTGAATTATCTCAATAATTTAATGGGACCTAATTATCATTTTATTCTTTTCAAAATATTGATTATTAAAAGAAAATTCTAGACAAATATGAAATCGATTAGAATTTTATAATTTGACTTTCTCAATTTCATAATTTTAATGTGTATTAACATTAAAAATTTATTAGTTAACTTGGCTCTGATTAAAAATTTAGTTAACTTGTCCAATTTGTTATTTTAATTGGTTTTATTTTTCATAAATACGTTTTTAACTTGTTCGTATAAATATAAGCTCCGTATACCATTTTAGTTGACCTTTTATTTATTTATTTATTTTTCATAAATTTTAGTTGACTTGTAGTTCGTAATTTTAACCGGTTTAAATAATTTCTTTCTATTTTTTCTAAATTTAATGTCATTTTTTTAATTGTGGGTATAAATGTAAGCTTGAGAAAAAAATGTAATTGATTTTTTTCTCTTTTACAACTGAAATTAGTTTAAACGAGGTAAAGTTATTGACAAAAGAGCAAGAACAAATGTCTTGACAACTATAAGTTTATCTTCCTATTTATTTAGTTTTTACCAATGTAATGTAGTCGCTTTAATAGTGATTGTTAGGTATTTATTTATTTATTTATTATCATTCATTTCTTCCAATTTCACCAAACATATTTAATTGTTTGGTCGTCAAAATTATTTTTAATTGGGCGTATTGTTTTATTTATTTTTTATTAGAATATTGCTGATTAGGGGTGAGGATGGTGCGGTTTGAAATCCAAACCGCACCCGAAACCGCTTAGCTGCGGTTTGAAAAATTCAAAATTGCACCCGAAATCGTTTGTGATTGGTGCGGTGCGGTTTTAAATGTGCGGTGCGGTTTTAATTGGTGTGGTTTCGGTTCCAAAATCAATTGAAACAACAAAAAAATCTAAGCCTTCAATAAAATTTAACATAAAACTTACATCGATCAATTAACTTAGTAATGATGAGTTTAATAATGAGAATTATATCAAGCATGCTTTAAAACTAAAACATACGCTATATAAAACAACGGAAACCATATATTCGATAACAAGCAAGAATGTTTATCTAGTTTCCAAAAAATTAAAAGTATATACTGGAGATAGAATGAAATTATATCTCATATATTGTAGGGATGACTTGTAGAATATAATCCTAACTATACCTAATTTGAAAAATAATCTATTAGACTATTACTATTATAGCATTGACATTAACCAATGCATCGTTGTGCTCAAGCCCTCAAATATATAAGCTCCTCCAATAATGCATCAAACAAATTCGAAATTCCAAAACCCAATTGCTTAATTTTTAACTCTATAACCTCTAACAACTTCTTTCAATTGGTGAAAAAATGACAATGAAAGACTGTGATTTTCTCTGAGCGTGTTAAAGTAAAAAGTAACTTTAGAATTTACTAGAGATAATACATACATACCCACACATGGTGCGGTTTCGGTTTTATGCGTGCAGTTTTGGCCAGTGACCAAACCGAAACCGTAAATTTGGTTATTCAACCCACCTAAAATCGCCACATACGCCGGAACCGTTGGTGCGATTTTAATTGGTACGGTTCTTGCGATTTTTGGTGCGGTTTTGGTTCCAATGTGATTACTTGCTCAGCCCTATTGCTGATAGCTTAAATGCAATAACGAAAAGAGTATATTCATAAGTGATGGCTTAAATCTGTCACAAAATAAAATTTATTTTGCGTGAAAATTTTAGTAGTTGACATGACCATCATAAATCATAATTATATTACATTGCAAAAAAAATATATTATAAATTACTATCTTTTGTTATTATATTTATAAATGATAAAGAAAAATATTAAAAAAATTCGACAAGCCAAATCATGAATTGGAATAGATTTTTTTTCAAAAATAGATGACATACACGAGATTCTTGATACTAGCCTTTAATTTGATAAGATAATCTATCATTTTATCTTCAAAAATGAATAAGAAAAAAGATATCATTAATTTTGTTGGATTCTTGAGGTAAATGACATCTAATATTAAAAATGCTAAGTTTTCATTAATTTGATTTATGGTATTTTATTATTCATTTTCTTCTATATTAGTGATTTAAAAATCAACCATTCTAACACCTTCTATATCCATTATTTTTTTTAAAAAAAGGATCTATTAAGATTACAATTATTAATAGAACAATTACATTTTATAAACACATTTAAAAACATAATTACAATAAAAGTGCACTCATTAAATATTTACATAACTAATACACTTTCATATTTATTTACATATTCTAGTGTAATTAGGATTCCTTAATTTAGGGAATTATAATTCAATTAGAATTCCTTAATTTAGGTTCTTCTCTCTCTCCTCATCTAGAATAACTGTATTAATTAGTCTCCCCCCTTCTTCTTCTTCTACATTCAACGTATTCATGCTTGTTAATGCCCTACTCCACCGCCCTCCTCCACCGCCCTTCTCCTCCGTCCTCCTCCACCGCCCTCCTCCTCCGTTCTCCTCCGTCCTCCTCCACTGCCCTCCTCCGCCCTCCTCCGTCCTCCTCCACTGCCCTCCTTCGCCCTCTTCCGCCTCCTCCACTGTATAAATTAGTCCCTTCTCCTCCGTCCTTCTCCGCCATTAACGCCATCCTCCACCATTAACCTAGACAGTTTCAATTTGTTAATGTCATCCTCCACATCCACACCATTAACACCATCCTACACATCCACACTTGCGATTTTTTTCATAGTACAATTGCTGTGATTTTTTTATAGTACAGTTGGTAGCCAAACATTCATACCAAGGTAACCAATTCAGTATTATTAGGTTTCTAATTTATTTTTAAAAAAATCTATTATAGATTTTTTTTATTTAAGAGTGCAGTTGGTAGCTAACACTTTATACAAATATAACCAATTCAGTTTTATTGGGTTACCAATTAATTAAAAAAAAAAATTATTGTAGATTTTTTTTATAATGCAGTTGGTAGCCAAATGTTAATACAAAAGTAATCAATTCAGTTTTATTGGGTTACCAATTAATGATAGTGCAGTTCTATTGGTTACCCACAAAAACTAAAATGGTTACCTTTGTATAAATATTTGGATATCAACTGCAATAAAATTTATCTTTTTCTCCTTTTAATTTCTGGACTAAATCAACCTTCATAGTAATGGCAGCTGTGACCGGCGTCCATGGTGTTGAAGCGGCGGCGTCCATGATGAAGCGGAGGAAGATGACCGGCGTCCATGGTGAAACGGAGGAAGATGGCCGGCGTCCATGGTGTTGAAGTGACGGCGAAGGGGAGGAGGAAGATGACCGGCGAAGGGGAGGAAGAAGATGACGTTTCCAAACTTTGAATATTTGAATTTTAATTATTATTTTTGAATTTATTTTATTTGTTAGATCCTAGATATTTGAATTTGAATTATTAATTATGGTAGTTATTTCTTCTTGATTTTAAGTTTCCTTATTATTATGAATTGAATCCTATACTAATTCCCTAAATTAAGAAATCCTAATTGCACTAATATTATAAATAAATATAAAAAGTATATTAATTATATAAATATTTTATGAGTGCATTAATTGTATAATTATTTTTTAAATATTATATACGTATATAAAGGACCCTTAATAATAACTAACACCTTATTAGCTCAAGTAGGTACATAGAAAAAGGTTTTGCTAACCACCCAAGACAGGGGTCCATCTTTTTTCAACAAATATTTGATGACTCATTAATGTCAAAATATATTAGTCTATCCGTCCATAATATATGATGTTTTTAATAATTTTATTTATTATTTTATATAATCTAGGAGAAATAATTATAATTTTTTTAAAATTACCCCTTATGATAAAATGTTATAGATAAGAGAGTATGAAATAAATACAATAATTATAAAAATTTAAGAGTATACTAGACAATTAATATTATATTTAATACTATACAATTATTTTCAAGTCCGCTTCATCATCTGAAATACCAAAAAAAATTGTTTCCCCTAGCATATTTTGACAACAATGAAATTTTTATTAGTGTTTATTATTGTTTTGCCATATTCATCTGTAGGCCTCCCATTTTTATTACTGTTTATTTTTCAATTATTATTTTAACTTTATAGTAAATTATTATATTTGTATATAAAAATTAGAATATAGATGAAAAATTATCAATTAATATTTCTGCAACTCTTCACATATTAATAGAACTTATTTTTATGAGTAAGATTTTTTGAAAATATTAAAATTTTCTTGTAAAAGTAATAGTACCCAAAATTATTTATGTTATTTAGTTTTGGTCTAAATTGGTTAACTTTTGGACGAATTACTATTAAATCAAAAATGACTAATTTTTTTGTGCTTTTCTATTTGCTCATAATATTTGGTAATTAAAGAATTTTTTTTTTTTTAAAATTATCCTTTAATTGCTTTTGCTTCTATCAACATGTCATACACTTTTAATACTTTTTTAGTTCTAAATTATAAGATTATTACTAAATTTTAAAAGTTAAATTGACACTTTTTTTATAATTATCAAAAAAAAATAAATTGGTTCAATTGAACATTACGAAATAATAAATTTTATAGCTACTAGTATTTTTTAAATAATTTTTTGTTAATTATGTTACGCTTGGAATGAAGGAATAAAATAAAAAAGTAATAACATGTAGAAGAAATTGCTAAAAAAATATTTAATGGAGAATGTTGAGAGAGAAATTCTTAAAAAATTCTCTTTAGAACCAACTGAGAAGGAATTAATTTGTATGAAATAATGAAAATCATAGTTGTTTTAAGTTGAAAGGAAGGACTAAAATGTCAATTTTAATATATTATCATTATTTTTGTTAAATAAATTTTAAGATGTTAATTATTAAAAGATTTTTATATTTATATTTTTTATTACTAAAATTATTTTACGTTTGAGCATGTTACATTACTAAGATAATGTATGTTTTTCAACAGCTCAAATTTGTTAATTTTTTATTATTAAAAAGTCAATGACACGCATTACAAAATCATACAAGAAATAATTTGATTAGTAATTATTTATAATGATCACATCTTAAGTTTTAATTGAAAGCTTAACATATTTCATTTATTTATGAGATTGTAATACTAAGAAAAGATTGGTATTACCATAAATGGCTCAGAGGAAAGCAAATGGAGAAAAAAAGACACTTTTTGTTTAGAATATATAATAATTCTTACCGATAAATTAATCGAATTATAAAAATATTAAAGTGATCGAGGTAGTATCTTCTTCAATAATATATAAAATTTTAAAAGGGATAAGGTCCAAAAATATTCCTGACATTTTTTCCAATGTCTACCGAGCACCCTATACTTTTCTTTTGTCCAAAAATACCCTTATATTTAGTATTATATTTTTCTAAAATACAAATTTACTAAAATACGAATATATTTAGTATTATATTTTACTAAAATACGAATTTATAAAAATTTAACGTTAAATTGTAAAAAAAAAGTTAGTAATTGAAAAAAAATTAACGTTAAATTTTAGTAAATTCTTATTTTAGTAAAATATAATACTAAATATATTCGTATTTTAGTAAAAAAAAGTTAGTAATAGAAAAAAAAAATTTACGTTAAATTTTAGTAAATTAGTATTTTAGTAAAATATAATACTAAATATTTAGTAAAATTTGATATATTATACTAATATTTAGTAAAAAGTAAAAAGTATATAATACTAATATTTAGTAAAATAATTTTAGTATTTTAGTATTTTTACAATTAACAAAATAATTTGGATTTTAGTATTTTAGTATTTTTTTAATTTTTTTTTAGTATTTAAGTATTTTTTAATTAGTATTTTAGTATTTTTTTTATTAGTATTTTAGTATATTTTTTAATTAGTATTTAATATTTTTTTAATTAGTATTTTTAGTATGTCCATGTGGCTACCACGTAATCAATTTGGACGGATGTTAGTCTAGTTGACACAGCTGTTAACGACAGGGGAACGAATGACCCAAAAATTATAACGTTAAGGGTATTTTTGGATTAAAAAAAAATATATGGTGCTCGGTAGACATTGGGAAAAATGTCAGGGGTATTTTTGGACCTTATCCCAATTTTAAAAATAAA
>CM035127.1:16108745-16113745 GCA_020205605.1 Panax ginseng
GATATCTGGCACATAAAGCACTTCATTCAAAGTCAGTTCTTTGCCAGATGTCATTTTCAGTACAATCTTTCCACGTCCTTAAACCTTTGAACTTGAGGAGTTTCCCATAAAGAGTTGATCATCATTTTCTACTGGTTTGTAAGTAGAAAACATCCATTTGTTGGAACAAATGTGGCGAGTAGCCCCAGTGTCCACGACCACTCTTTAGGGTTTCCTACCAAGTTACATTCAGATATAACTGTACAAAGATTCATGTCTGAAACATCTTCAGAGAGCTTTTCCAGTTCTGTCACATTTGTTTGAGGCTTTTGTTCTTTCTTCAACTTCTTTGGCTTTCGACATTCATTAGATTTATGTCCTGGAATGCCACAGTTGAAGCATTTGCCCTTGAATTTCTTCTTGGCCTTGAAGGCTTCTTTGCCTTCACGCTTCTTTTTGTTGTTGTTTGGCCTTTGTTCTACAACATATGCCTTGGCTTCAATGAAATTCTTCCCACTTTTCTTCTCAGATCCTCGATTGTCCTCTTCAATTCTAAGTCGAACAATCAATTTTTCAAGATTCATCTCTTTGCGTTTATGCTTCAGATAATTCTTGAAGTCTTTCCATGATGGTGGAAGCTTCTCAATCATTGCTGCAACTTGGAATGAGTCACTTAATGACATTCCTTCAGAATGAATGTCATGTAGAATTACTTGTAATTCTTGAACCTGAGTAATAACTGCTTTGGAATCTATCATTTTATAATCAAGAAATCTACCGACTATAAATTTTTTCATGCCAGCATCTTCAGTTTTATATTTTTTATCTAAAGATTCCCAAAGTTCCTTTGCAGTTTGAATTGTAAAATATACATTATATAATGTATTATCTAAACCATTCATCACATAGTTCCTGCAAAGGAAGTCTGCATGTTTCCATGCATCAACAGCAGCCACCTTTTCTTTGTCAGTTTCTCCTTCAACAAGAGTAGGACAGTCCTCTTGTAGAAACCGAGCCAAATTCAATGTTGTGAGATAGAATAGCATTTTTTGTTGCCAACGCTTGAAATCAGTTCCATTGAACATTTCAAGCTTTTCCCATGAGACATACTCTACTGCCGCAGAATGGTGCTTGTAGGCCATTTCATTATACAAGTAAAGACTATTGTCAATAGATGTAAACAAATTTACTGCTTTGTATAAGATGTAACAAATTTTGTTTACAAATTTGTTTTTCCGAAATATTTATATATTAACACAATAATATATCTTAGCAATCAATATAAATCGTTATATGAATTTGAAAACAATAATGTATAGAATCTATTAATATGTAAACAATTTTCTGCTTACATAAAACACTTAATACAATTACGTAATATATATAAACAAAATAATATATATCTATTATAACATGCAATATTTATAAACATATAAACATTTAATTTATTAACATGTAATATAAACTGTTAAACAGAATACTATGTATATTCACATGCAATTAAATAAAATAATAGAATATTATTTATTAACGTGTAACAAATATTCTGTTAAGATAATGTTTCTGTTCGCCAAAAATTTTTATATTTTAAATTGACCCTTCCCTTTCCTGTTAAAAAAAAATTGCTTACGAATTTTGTTTAACAAAATGATGTGTGAGCCGTCCAATACAAATATTATGTAGATATTAACAAAATGAAGGCAAAGATGCTTTCAAGGCCAAGAAGAAATTCAAAGGCAAATGCTTTAACTGTGGCATACAAGGACATAAATCAAATGAATGTCGAAAGTCAAAGAAGTTCAAGAAAGAACAAAAGCCTCAAGCAAATGTGACAGAAATGGAAAAGCTTTCTGAAGATGTTTTAGACATGAATCTTTCTGCAGTTGTATCTGAATGCAATTTGGTAGGAAACCCTAAAGAGTGGTATGTGGACACTGGAGCTACTCGCCACATATGTTCCAACAAATGGATGTTTTCTACTTACAAACCAGTAGAAAATGATGATCAACTCTTCATGGGAAACTCCTCAAGTTCAAAGGTTGAAGGATGTGGAAAGATTATACTGAAAATGACATCTGGCAAAGAACTGACTTTGAATGAAGTGCTTTATGTGCCAGATATTCGCAAGAATCTAGTTTCTGGGTCACTACTTAGCAAGAATGGCTTTAAGTTGGTGTTTGTGTCTGATAAATTTGTACTTACTAAGAATGATATGTTTGTAGGAAAGGGCTACATGAATGATGGGCTCTTGAAGATGAATGTTATGATTTGTCTTAATCAAGTTCATTGATAATAATAAAATTAATTCTTCTGCTTACTTGTTAGAATCTTCAAATATTTGGCATGCTAGATTAAGACATGTTAATTATGATACGTTGCATAGATTAATTAATTTAGAGTTCTTGCCTAGATTTGATATTAATCTTAAACATAAATGTGAAGTTTGTGTGGAATCAAAAATGACAAGATTACCCTTTCCTTCTGTTGAAAGAAAATCTGAACCTCTAGATTTAATTCACACTGATATATGTGACTTAAAGTTTGTGCAAACTAGAGATGGGAAAAAATATTTCATAACCTTTATTGATGATTGCACAAGATATTGTTATGTATATTTGCTAAGAAGCAAAGATGAGGTCAGAGAAAAGTTTCAACTTTATAAAAATGAAGTTGAAAATCAAACTAAAGAAAAGATTAAAGCAATAAGAAGCGATAGAGGTGGTGAATATGAATCACCATTTGAAAAGATATGCTCTACTCATGGTATTATTCACCAAACAACAACTCCTTATTCACTTCAATCTAACGGTATTCTTTGAACGCAAAAGAACCAACATTCAAAGAAATGTTGAATGCTATGTTAAGCGATTCCGGGAGCACCCTGCATTTGTGGGGGAAGCTTTGCTTTCTGCCAATTATATTATGAATAAAGTGCCTCATAAGAAAACTAATAAAACACCTTATGAATTATGAAAAGGTCATAGACCTTACTATAAATACTTACGAGTGTGGGGGTGTCTAGCAAAGGTAATGGTTCCTAAACCTAAAAAGGTTAAGATAGGACCAAAAACAATTGACTGTGTTTTTATTGGTTATGCAAATAACAGCAGTACTTATCGCTTTCTTGTTCATAAATCTGAAATTAATGATATTCATGTTAATACATTTATTGAATCAAGAGATACATCATTCTTTGAGAATATTTTTCCATATAATGGAAATAATGATTCAAATTCAAACAAAAGACCTTTGGATGCTACTAGTAATAATCCTGAAAATATAGACAAAGAGTCTATGGAGGATGAACCTAGACGTAGCAAAAGGGCAAGGACTTCAACGTCTTTTGGTCCGGATTTTCTAACATTTTTGTTAGAAAACGATCATCGAACGTACAAGGAAGCAATATCCTCTCCAGATGCTTCTCATTGGAAAGAAGCAATAAATAATAAATTGAGTCCATTATGCAAAATCATACATGGGAATTGGTGGACCTTCCACCGGTTCAAAAATCCTTAGGGTATAAATGGATCTTCAAAAGAAGATGAAAGGCGATGACTCAATTGATAAATACAAAGCAAGGCTTGTTGTTAAAGGCTATAGATAAAAAGGAAGGATTGGATTATTTCGACACTTATTCACCATTACAAGAATTACATCTATTCGAATGCTAATAGCAATATCATCTTTAAATAGACTTGAAATACATCAAATGGATGTAAAGACTGCATTCTTAAATGGTGAATTAGATGAAGAAATATATATGGAACAACCTGAGGGTTTTATAGCTCCTGGACAAGAGAGGAAAGTATGCAAACTAGTTAAATCCTTATATGGATTAAAACAAGCCCCAAAACAATGACATGAGAAATTTGATAATGTTATGTTATCAAATGGATTTAAAATCAATGAGTGTGACAAATGTGTTTATGTCAAAAGCACTCAAAATGAATATGTCATTGTTTGTCTTTATGTGGATGATATGTTAATCATGGGTAGCAACAATGAAGTTATCAACTCAACAAAACGTATGTTGTCAAATAGATTTGATATGAAAGACTTGGGGGTTGCTGATATAATTTTAGGAATCAAGATTTCTAGAACCCCTGATGGAATTATATTATCTCAATCACATTACATTGAGAAAATACTTTAAAAATTTAACAAGTATAATATAATTATGAATAAAACCCCAGTTGATATAAATCTTCATCTAGCTAAAAATGAAGGTGATAGCATATCTCAACTAGAATATTCTCGTATAATAGGCGCTTTAATGTATGTCATGAACTCGTATTTTAGACCGAGATATAGCTTATTCTTGTAAAGTAAGCTAAGTAGGTATACGAGTAATCCAAGTAAAGATCACTGGAAAACAATTTTGAGAGTTTTAGGATATCTAAAACATACTCAAAAATATAGACTGCACTATACAACATATCCAAAGAAGATAGAAGGATATAAATATGCTAATTGGATATCCTCGACAATAAAGACTCAAATCCACAAGTGGATATGTCTTTACCCTCGAGGTGCAAAGAAGATCTTGAAATCCTCAAAACAAACGTGTATTGCAAGGTCTGATGGAATCGTAATTCATTGCTTTAGACAAAGTTTGGAGAAAGGTTTGAGTGGCTTTCGTAATTTCTTAGAGGATATTCCAAATTGGTCAAGACCATGTATAGCTATATGTATACACTCGTGATAGTCAATCGATTTGGAAGAAAGCACATAGTCATTTATATAACTGATAAGTCACCCCATATACGATTTAAGACATAATATCGTTAGACAATTGCTCTCAAATGGAATTATCTCAATTGACTATGTAAAGTCAAAAGATAATATTATGGATCCGCTTACGAAAGGTTTAACAAGAGAGCAAGTGGAAAAATCATCGAAGGGAATGGGTTTAAAGCCTTTGCTTTAAATAAGAGTCGCCATAGTGGCAACCCAACCTAGTTGGATCAAGATCCCAAGATCTAGGTTCAATGGACAAACCAAACTATGTAGAAGTACTCAAG